>JAPKLW010000052.1:1044373-1123953 GCA_026898455.1 Plectranthus barbatus | reverse complement strand
TTAGAATAAAAATGCATCTTATTCAAGTTAATAATGCATCATTTGATACAAAAAATGCAGATATTTTGGAACATTTTTTTATGCGTAATTGATGCATTTTTTATGAGTAATTTATGCATTTTTTTATCATGAACGTATCAATGTAAAAAATACACTCAATATGAATACAAAAATGCATATGCTTTAAAATAAAAATGCATCTTATTCAAGTTAATAATGCATCATTTGATACAAAAAATGCAGATATTTTGGAACATTTTTTTATGCGTAATTGATGCATTTTTTATGAGTAATTGATGCATTTTTTTATCCTGAACGTATCAATGTAAAAAATGCACTCAATATGAATACAAAAATGCATATGCTTTAGAATAAAAATGCATCTTATTCAAGTTAATAATGCATCATTTGATGCAAAAAATGCAGATATTTTGGAACATTTTTTATGCGCAATTTATGCATTTTTTATCCTGAACGTAAATATAATGAAGAACATATACCAGCTGAATATAAAATCATGATTTTCGTGCGAATCTTCTAAATTTAACATATCCAATATGGATATCATATGAATCGTCGTAAAAATACGTTTAATTTGATATATGATTCGTAAAAAATAGATTTGAATCGAGAAAGATATAATCGTTTGATTATAATGGGAGGAAAGAGAAAATTAGGAGAGAGAGTATTTAGATCTAAAATAGAGGAGACGGTTACCAAAATTAAAACATCAATTACTACCTTACCCTTATTTCCATAATGATGCGTGAATTAATGAAGGAGTAGTTTAAATCTGAAGCGTCGATCTATATAAATAAACAGCCCAGATTTATTCTCATTTAGCATGGGAAACTCACTTATTATATGATCACTACTCTATATATATATATATTTCATCCCGAAAATATGATCGAGCCCCCACGATACTCAATGTCTGTATCCGCCCCTGCGTGCAGATTCGTATCGGATTATCGGATCGGATAAAAAATTGCCACCCCTACTCACAACTCTTAATCTCCGTGCCGAAAAGAAAATGGACTACTTATAAGGGACGGATGGAGTATATAAATATATACCTTTCCTATGACTGAGAGGTCACAGGTTCGCGCTCCCAGGGGGACATCTGGGTGTGTGAGTGTGAGTGTGTGTGAGAGTTTGAGATTAATGTAAACTTATTCAAAATATATATTTATATATACCGATTTTTTGTCTGTAATGAAAAATTAAATGAAATACCATATCTATTTGCAGATGATATTGTTTGAGATTTTAAAGTTTTCATATTTATATTTTTCTATTTTTTTTCATAATAGATATTAAACCATTTTGACAAGATTCTTTTTTCATATTTTTTTTTCCAAACAACATCTTTTAGAAATATTCATGTAAATTTATTTAATGACATGAAATTTTGATCAATTCATTCAGCTTTTGTCACTGAAAAAACCTTATCCTATATTTTCAAAATTTATAATAATTTAACTATTTAACAAAAAATATTAATTTATACTCAATTTGAAATGTTTTACTTTAAAATATAATTTGAAAAAAATGCAGCTAGTAACGAATACCACTCGTGTGTATATTAGGGGTGGCAATTCGTGCGATCAAATCTTTATCGTGTCGATCTGATTCATTAAGGCTTAATCCGTATCCAATTTATTAAGAAAAAATTAAATCTGTATCCGTATCCAATCTGTTAGGTTCAAATTTATGTCCGCACGAATCCGATTTGTAACCGACAAGGATCTAATCCGAATAATTCGTTACGGATCCGAATCAATAACACAATAAAAATTCAATAAGATAATAAAAATATTCATATTTGGTTGTTCAAATCTTGTGTTGGATAAATAAATAAACTTTAGCTTCATCTGAAATTAAAATCCTCAATGAAGAATCATAAAATACATAATAAATTGATATATACAAATACCAAATTCAAATTTGCGGGAGAATAATAATAATTAGAACTTTAAAATTTATAATAATAAAATTAATTCTAATAATTATCGTTCCCCAATCATTGTAATTGCAAGAGTTTTGGCAATAGGCATTAGACAAATCTAGAATATAGTTTCACCAACATTCAGGTTCAAAATCGCATCAGCTAGTTAATCGATTGATAAAGCTTTATTCAAATCTTAAAGTTGAGAACAAAATAAACCAAAATAAATAAAATTATTTTATTTTATTATTACGATGAAAGTAAATATTAAAAAATATAATAAATAAATATTTTTTTGGTAGTGAATGAAAAAGAAGGAATAACGACAATAAAAAATCACAAGATTTGAGTTTTTGAAAAAACACCCTAATACTAAATTAATAATTTAAAATATATTTATTGACTATTATAATTAAATAGTAAATAAATAAAAAAATATAATATTTTTTTTAAATATTTTAATGGATATCCGTATTCGATCCATTTAGCAGATTATCCAATCCGCATCCAATTTGAATTTTTCATGTTCATATCGTATCGATTTGATAAGGATCCGCATCCAATAAACCTCAATCCATATCCATTATTATCATATGAATTTGTGTCGGATTATCGTATCAGATCAAAAAATTGTCATCCATAGTGTATATTATTTGACACAACTTCTTTCAACAATATAAAATTCTACAAATATCAAATTAGAGCGACACGTCCATTTATAATACAATATTTCATTTTTTCTTTTTCTTCTTATCTGAATCACCCGCCACCGGTTAAACAATAGCAAACAAATTAGGAATACCTAATATTATTTACCTCACCTTCTTTAACATCTCAGTTATGGATGTGCATGATTCATTTTAACTGGTCTGATGATAAAGTATTAGTCAAACCATATAAAATGGTTTGAAATTTTTTCAAATTAAACCAGTCACTTAGATCTTCCAAATTAAACCGATTACACTGTCTTAAAATAGTTGGGTTCTGTTGGTTTAAAACAGCAATTTAGCGAAAAAAATCATAACATCAAGCACTTCCTATTTTCACTATAATTTATTTGCTTGAGAGAGGTGGTTATCTCGCCTACAAGGTATACCAAGATTTGATTTTAAAAATTGAAGAGAGTGAGAATGAAATGAGACAGACAAGCGACGGTGCAATAAAATGAGAGAGGTAATGAGGGTAAAGGTGAGAGGCGACCATGAATGAAATGTGATATTTTATAATTTATAATTTAGAGTTTAGGTTTCATAAATAAAAAAAATTAGGAAATTTATACCTCTTAAAACTTGTAACCTGACCAAAACCATTATACTATATTAGTATTTTATTATAAAACATAATCTAAATATTATTCATGTAAAATGTTCGAATCAGTCAGTTTATCTACTCAAATCGTCGATCAAATCAAAAGATATGATACGATCGGACCAAAATAATCGGGTTCTCTACTAACTGTCCAAATCGACCAAACTTTTGAAATTACTTGGATTTAGCTGGTTTGAACGATAAATATTTTATTTCTAATTTATAAATAAAAGATTTTGGATTCACTCAAGAAATTCTTACACTTCATTACTATTTTAGGGTTTTCTCTTTGACATAGTTAAGAACATGGAATTTATTACTTCCTTAAGTGTAAAAACCAAAAACCAAGGTGTGGTGCCGTAGCCTTAGCTAATCTTAGCATAATTAGAAGTACGTAAAGATTAACTTTACGCAAGTGAATTAATGTTAACATAAATAAAAGTATATTAATTTAACTTATGCATTAAATATAAGGAGAAAGAAAAAAAATTATAAATCGGTCTCAATTATAAATTTTAAGATATCTTGATGAGGACGGATGCAATTAATATAGATAGGAAACGGAGGATCATGCACGAACTAGGGTAATAAGTTAATTGGAATGAGACGTTAAAAAGGCAAATTTTCAGATGAGATGGTCTCATCATTTTTATTGTGAGACGAATTTAATAATGTATTTAATTTATTAAAATGATGTATTTCTCTATTGTAAATGATGTATTTCTTTGTTACAAATAATGTAATTTTTACACAGAAAAAAATATAATGATGTATTTAATTTATTGAAATGATGTATTTATTTATTACAAATGATGTATTTCTTTGTTGTAAATATTGTAATTTTTTAAAATGAAATGATGTATTTAACTTATTGAAATGATGTATAAAGGTCCGTCTCACAATAAAAAAGTAGTGAGACCGTCTCTCAGGAGACCAACTCTGTTAAAAATTATGAGTCAGTTATTCAAATGTATAAAACTGATAAAACTACAATTGATAGGAAATTCGATAGAAATATCCTTCCTTTTATTTGAAGTTTTGGTGGGTCGAAGATTGTAAAAGTCATCTTAGTTAGTTTCCAGCTTAGGTGCAAAAATGTAAAGTCCTGTATAGGTTCTTTATGGAGTTGTAAGCTGATACTGACACTGAAAACTAGACTAAGTCAAAAAGTCTAGTACACGGAGAAGACTCAACAGGCCAGAAGAAAGCAATACGCAAAACAAGCCTCGAAGAAAAAGAGTCTAGCAGAGTATGGATATCGTCTTAGTACGAATCCAGTACAATATGGTGCAATCACCTAAACCATACTGAGCAACAAAAGGACCAAACATACTGAAGAGATGATGTCACCAGAACGGGACTGCAAGTATGACCACACCAGCATAGACTGTCCAGTCTATGTTCAACATATGAGGAGGAACCAAAAGAAGAACAGACTTTAAGACTTGGAGAAGCATTAAAACCTGCAAAGCATGAAACTTCAAGTTTCGCTACGTAGGACACTTAGTCTAGGATTCCTCATACTGGCAAAATACTGTCGTTCTGACAAAAGATGAGTCGTCGCTTTCAAATTCTGAAAAAGGCGAAGAAAATGTTTAGACCCTCTGCAAAAAGTACACTTACCCTCCGAACGCTGGAGCCAATAGAGACATCCGATTGGACATCTTCCATTTTGTCTCTAACGGATCTAAAATTCAAACCTTCAACATCTCAAGTATAAATGTTGGAGAAAGCATCGAAGAAGAAAGTTACACACTCACACTCGCGAATATACATACAAGACCATAGAAGCACTCAAAAAGCTTTAAGTAGTAAAGTTCTGTAACCTCCTACCGGAAGTCTAAAGCTTAGCAGGATGAGTAAGCTTCCAAGGCTATTACAGCTTTTCGTGTGTCACTAAGTGAGCACGAGACTTAAAATCTTCGTATTCTTGTGTTACCTTTTGGTAGTTTTTCTCTCCAAGAAAAACTGCAACAATCAAGTACATCTTATACTCTGACTCTTACGGGTAACCTGCCGCAGAAGATAAAGTTCACGGGAGAACTCTAAACACCCCATTCCGGTGACTAGGAGGCTGAGTGGTGCGTCCACACTCTGAGGAGCTGCGAAGCGAGGAACCAAGCAAGGACCAGGCGAATGCATTTGTGGATCGGTGGACAGGGTATTCACCAACAAGCAATAAATTGTAGGAGCACCTGTAAATGTTCTGAGCTTATTGAATTTTCAGACTGAAGTATGTGAAGAGTGGATGTAGAACAATTTAGTCCGAACCACTATAAACTTTAATGTTGTATATCGCTTTTTTTTTTCTCTTTATCTATCAGTATAGTTTTACACTGCTTTGAAATCCAACATTTAAGTGTTGGAGTATACTCCGAATAATGACTTATAAGCTGAAGTTAACGACACGTACTTAAGTGCTTTTCGAATAGACCAAGCTGACTTGTCACTCTCGGCTTGGATAAGCAATTGATATCGAATTAAACAAATATAATTTTCTGCTGCGTATTTACACTATACTCTGATAAATCGGGACCAGCAACAATTGATCCCTCTTAAAATATAATATCAAATATAAGTTTTAGAACAATAATAGCTTAGACTGAAGACTAAAAATAAAATTAAAAAAGAAATCAAGTTCCATAGCCACATAGTAAATTATAGAGAAAAGAGTTCAATAACTATAAGACACAATTGCAAAATAAAGTCAAGTGTACGGACCATTGACTATTCTTTCAGCTGACACTCATATCAATCAACCACTTAAGAAATATAACACATGAACGAGAATCTTTCAATTATTAGGAGGATAACTGAAAGACAGATGATTCACGAATATTGGAGACAATGAAGTATTCTCATAAGACATAATACTATGTTATGAAAGCTGACCAACTAGTACAATTTTCTTGCCAAAAGCAATGTCCATTGGATAATTCGCAAAAAAGATAGAGATAAGTCAAAATTGTATCAATGTTTCTTTACAAAGTATGGATAGTTGTGCCCCGCTCTACCAATCAATGGATATATTTCATGTGAGGACTATAAGTATCACCTCACTTAAGAGATAAAAGATACCAAAGAAATAGAAACATAATAAATCCTTGAAAATCTACAAAAAATCATTGATCTACACTCTAAGTCTTTTAAAGCTCTCACTCGCTCACAAGTTTTTGTGCATCATTAGCACGAGACCACTAGTGACCGCTCTTAAAGTGCAACAAGGTTCCAAGATCTTCTTAGTGTTATCTTTCTGATCATCACTTATAAAGAGGATGAAAACCTTCACTCAAGTTACAAGAAGGAAGTCTTGTACTAAAGCTCGGAAGCCGCAATACCCTGAAATCAGAGTTAATGGAAGACTCTCATTGGAGAAGAACATCAATTGAAACCTCTATTCAAATATTATGCACAACTTAAATTAATGGATTTCATTCGTGAACAACAAAGAGTGGATGTAATAACAGTTGGAGCCCGAACTACTATAAAGTTTTGAGTACTTTGTTGTTTTCTTTAACTTCAGTCCACAATAAATTGTTGTTGATTATATTCATCACTTATGTGTGCAAGTTATTTGTATACTTTGATCATCCGAGACCAACAATTATAAATAAAGTTTAAAATTTGGCTTCAATTTAAGAATTACTAGGATTATATTTTTCAAATAGACATTATACAGTTTAATGTGGATAATTAACAAGGCAAATATTGTATACTTTTGGTACATAGATTTGATATGATTCTATGTATCTTTTGTACATTTTTGTCCCTTGTTTTTTGGGATATTTTGTTGTACATTTTCTCAATATATACGATTCACATCTCTCTCACATATTCAAGGTGATTGAATTATCAATCCTCACATGATGTCAGCCTTTTGGATCCACAATACACACTCTCTCGGCTCCACTTCCAAAATTGGATTGGTCATCTCCGATTGAGTGAACTCATCCCCTTCAGTCTTCTATCTGCTTGTAATGGCCAACCAAATTGCAGGCCCTCTTCCTGTAAACACCTTGATCAACATGACACTTTGTTAGAAACTAAGTACTTCATAATTTGATATTTTGATGTGTCAAAACGTACTTTAGTGTTAAGTTTCTAGAGTCTCTAAATATAATCCTTGAATAAGATTAATCGAGTTATAATAGTCTAGAAACTTAGATGCTAAAGATCGAGCGAGCGATCAGAAACTTACTTTCTCATGGTGGAATTCAAGAAGACAAAGCTCGAGATGTCAAGAACCAAATTTCTGAACTTAAAGAGAAGAACCCAAGAAACTTGAAGTACTGAAGACAAAGTTTCCGTGCTTAAAACTTAGTAAGGCCATAAACTTAGTTTCTGGAATCTGAGTTATCCCAAAGAAAGATGGAAACTTAAACTGATTTTGGAAATGTCAGTTTTCAATTTCAATATTCAAGAGCACGAGAAAAACAAGGAGACACAAGGAATTCGAAGTCAGACTTAAGATGTCTTAAAGTATTAATCAAAAAGTCAGTACGAGGAACTCAAACTTAGATTCCTCAAACTGAAACTTAGTCTGACATGAGCAGGTAGGAAGTACAATGCCAAAGTCAAAAGTAGGCGGCACATCAAAATAGGTAGAATGACAATGATTGGATGACTCAATATTTGTCTATAACAACTGGATTGATGTGTCTAACGGACAGAATTCAAATTGTCGTCCACATCAACCTATAAATAGCTCTACACTTCGAACAAAAAACACACCTAGAACTCATGAAAAACTGAGTTGATACTCTGCCCAACATTCTACTGAAAAGTACTCTGAATCACCGTGTTATATGAACACGAGACTTAAGTTTTTAACTTAAGTTATTCACTCCGTGCATTCTGTTTAAGTGCACGAGGTTGAAGCTACTTCTTGGTGAATATTACTTTTCAACTAATATTCAAAGCAGTCAGTTTCCTACTCTGGGAATTTGATTATCATGGGCGTAGCCAACCATCCTTTATTCTGGGAAGAACAGTAAACATCCAACTATCCAGTTTGAAGGCTATGGGGTGTGTCCTCACTTCAACCTAAAGAAGGAGCAGACTACATGGAGTTTCTGGACGAGTGATGTCAACAAACCGAAGGACAAAGGTCTCCGACGGGCTGACCATAGATCGTGAGAAGGCTTGTAATTATGTGACTTAGTGCCCGATTAAGTTCGGAAGAGTGGACGTAGGACTTTGATTCCAAACCACTATAATATCTTGTGTCATTTACAGTTTTTCTTTAAGTTTTTGCATTAAGTTTTATTACTTACTTTGAAACCTTCAATACTTGGCTAAGTATTGAAGTGTATATTTGAAACTTGAATTTAAAACTTACTTCGAGCCTAAACTGAGTCTTTCATAACTGAAAACTAAGTTCTAGTCAGTTTTCAGAACAAGTGCGAGACTATATTAACTTCCGCTGCAAATATTCACCTCTAATTTCGGGACCAACACCCTTGTAAAACTTGACTCTTTGACGTACCTCCTTTGGCATTGTCGAATTTTTCACATAGCCGAGTGTATTAATCTGCAAAGGTTTCTTTACAGCTCCAACCCCTCGCCTCCTCCTACATTACCCTCTGCCGATAGGATTTCTTCTCAAAACCCTGCATACCTCTCATGGTGCATGAAATACCGAAATATTTTATCAATTCTCTAGACCTCCCTCACCCCTGAAGCTATAACTAAACTCATAGACTGCACCTCTACACATTTTGCATGGACGACATTGCAGAAAGCTTTTTCCAACTTTTTCGTCTCGCGTACCAATCAAATACATGAGGAACTTCTTTCTCTTTTCTATGGTGACATTTTTATTGATGATTACAGCCGCAAGTTCAAAGGCCTGTGTGACCAACTATCGGCCATCAATCGCACTATTGATGATTCTGACAAAAGTCACTAGTTTTTACGTGGCTTGGGCAATCAATTTACTTCATTTGCAAACACTCGATTGGCTTTATCTCTTGTCCCTGTCTTTTGTGACCTTGTACACCAAGCCAAGCAGCATAAATCTATGTACAAGGCTATGGATGGTGCGCCTGTTTCGCCAGCAGCTTTCACGGTCGAGCGTTCGCAGTCTTCCTTCACAGACCATTCTAAAAAATGTTTAGATAGCTCTCATTCTGGTAATAGTAACAATTCTGGCTTGGAAAAGGTGGTTCTGGTGGTCGACATCATCCGTGCACTCCACGATGTCAAATCTATCATGGTGAACATTATGCCAATAAATGCCCAAAATTTCTCAATGCAAGGTCATCCTCCTTTAAGGTAGATGATTCCCATTTGGCTCATGCGTTTAACGCTTCTTGAAGCTTTGCGCAGAATGCTTCGAATTGGTATCTTGAATCCGGTGCATCTGCTAACATGACAAATCAAAACTCCTCTCTTGACTCATATGAGCCCTATACTGGTAATAACACAGTTCTTGTTGGTAATGGTACTTCTCTACCAATTTCTCATATTGGTTCTGCCTCTTTGTCTCGTGATGTTAAGTTGTTGGATGTGCTTGTTGTGTCACATCGCACTAAGAATTTATTATCTATCTGCAAGCTAATGTCGGGTTTTCCTATTGATGTTATTTTCTATAAATTCTCTTTATTATTCAGAGTCGAGTAACCTAGATAATCCTCGCTCAAGGATGATATGATCGCGGGTTATACCTCCTTGATCGTGGTTTTCCTGCTGTTCTTGCAGCTCTTCTTGCTAAGTCTTTAAAAGCTAGTTTTTGTTTTTTGCAGTTACATTTGGGGCCTGTCCGATTTCATGTCATTTCTCTTTTAAACAAGTTATACCATTTAGTTTTTTATTCTTTATTACTAGATCCTACACTATCAAATGGCTAAGAGTACTCGGTTATCATTTAAGTTGAATAATAAATATGCATCTGTCGTACTTAACTTGATTCATTGTGATTTATGGGGACCTGCCCCCGTTTCTACTGTTGATGGTTATAAGTATTACATTGTGTTTGTTGATAATTATTCATGATTTTTTTGGCTTTATCCATTGAGAACCAAGTCGGATTTCATTTCTACATTGGTGCATTGCATTTTCACAATTTTGTATGCAATCAGTTTTCTCGCACTATTAAAGTTTTTCAAAGTGATGGTGGGACTGAATTTGTTAGTACTTAAGCTCATGACTTTATGTCTGCTAATGGAATCATGCATCGTCTCTCTTGTCCTTATACACCTCAGCAGAATGGTCGTGCGGAATGCAAACATTGTCATATAACTGAAATAGGCTTGTCTCTATTATTTCAAGCTTCCGCTCCAGCCTCCTTTTAGTTTGATGTCTTTGCTATTGTATTTATATTATTAATCACTTGCCTTCTTCAATTTTACAAAGCAAGTCTCTGTTTCAAGTTTTATTTGGCTATGCTCCTAGTTATCTATCTTTCGACCATTTGTTTGTGGTGTGTTTCCACTCTTACGTGATTATCCCACAGATAAGTTATCACCTCGGAGTCGTTCATGCACTTTCCTGGGTTATAGCAATACATATAAAGGATTTCGATGTTTGGATCCCATCACCTCCAAGGTTTTCATCACATGCCATGCTCAATTTGATGAACTCTTTTTTCCTTTCACTCGAGCAATAGGTGCTTCCTCTCATGTTAATCTTGATATTACATGCTTCTATGATGGCGTTATCTCATCATCACAACCAACTGATGTTTCGTACGTGCCACAACTTCATGAGATTTCATCTTCATTACCTCATATGTCCTCTCTTTATCTCGACATGGCAATGATAATCCTCCTCCTCTCAGACCATCGTCTTTGCCCCCCATTGGAAGTGCCTCCTACTGCGCCTACTCGTGATGAGCCCATGCCTGCTGCAACTTCTACCACTCATCCTATGGTAACTCGGGCTCGTGTTGGGATCTTTAAACCTCATTATCTTGTGAGTCTCTCATCTACTGCTTTTCTTTCATTTTTATCTACTTGTTCAGAACCTCGTAGTTTTAACTCTACAGCCAAGTCTCCCTCTTGGTTATCTGCTATGCAAGAAGTAATTGATACTCTTGTCTCAAATGATACTTGGGATTTGGTTCCCCAACATTCTGATATGAAAATTATTGGTTCAAAATGGGTCTTCTGGATGAAGTATCGCTCTGATGGTTCAATTAAGCATTACAAAGCTCGCTTGGTTGTCCAATAATTTTATCGAATTCCCAGTTTGGATTTCCACCATACCTTCAGCTCTATTGTCCATGCAGCCAGTGTTCGTGTTGTTTAAGCCTTAGTTGTTCAGCGTGGGTAGGATCTTCCCAAGCTCGATGTTATGAACATATTTCTTAATGGTATTCTCTCCAAACCAGTGTTTATGGTTTTTGACAAGCCCCTCTTCATAGACTCTCATTTTCCTGATCATGTTTGTCGACTCAAGAAGGCGTTATATGGTCTTCGACAAGCCCCTCTTAGTTGGTTTCAATGATTCAACAACTATCTCCTTAGTTTGGGTTCCTGCAAAGTAAAGTTGATAATTCTTTATTTTATTTCAGTCGGGGCTCATCTACTATATTCATTCTCTTGTACGTCGATGATATTATTGTGACTGGGAATGCATCATCCATGATTTGGAGCTTCATTACCCGCACTCATAAGGAATTTGCAATTAAAGATCTTTGTTCACTCAATTACTTCCTTGGTCTTGAAGTTTCTGCTACTTCCAGGGTGTTTTTCTTGGACAGGCTATGTATGCTTATAATATTCTCGAGCGCACCGAGTTATTAGATTGCGAATATGTTGCAACACCTTTAAACGCAGATACAATACTTGTTCGCGATGGCTCGTCATTTCAAGATCCTACCTTATATCTCTCTCTTGTTAGAGCTCTTCAATACTTGACCATAACACGACCAAATCTTACTTATGCTGTCAATCTTGTCAGCCAGTTTTTCCAGTCTCCGACTGATGATCATTATTTTGCACTAAAGTGGATCCTCCGTCATATTAAAGGCACTACGCATTTGGCATATCATTTGCTCGCCACTCAAGTTCCTCGATTATTGGTTATGCAAATGCTGATTAGGCAACGCGCATTGACACTCGCCGTTCTACCTACGGATATTCTAATTCTTTGGGAGGAAATCTTGTGTCTAGGAGTGCTAAAGAGCAAACCACTGTTGCTTTCTCCAGTCGTGAATTGGAAAATCGCGTTATGGCGAATACGGCGGTGGACTTATTTGATTATCTTTATTGGGATTTGTATATTGAAAGCAGTTATTATAATGTGTATACATTTGACTTATCTCATATTTGTTAAACAAACATACTTGCGAGAACAATGGAATCCTCTTATCTCGTTGATAGGGAGATCATACGGTGTATATGAGATCACAAAAGATTGTATGGATCATTTGACCTATTGAGATATAAATATTGTTATCATAGCCAAGACAACATTGAGGATTAGACTATCGTGTAGGTTGCAGCATAATCGGAAAGAAGTGATTTATCTTAATCACTTGATACACTGGTACGTGTGGTTATGTATTGATTGAACCACAGTGAGATGTGTTTTTCTGTCTGACTTAAGAAGAAACAAGATCTCGTTACTTGGTAGAGTCTGAATCCTAACTAAATTTCAGAAGTATGCACGGACTGTATGTCACTTTGACTTGCCATGGTGGAGAGCCTAATTAACGTGCTCGTATATCTGCATCTTGGGTGACAGAAGTTTGTGTAGAACGATCTGGTTACTAGAGTTAGATTACAATATTCGAGTATTAGGATGGGGACATTCCCTGAGGACCTCAATAAGGTTTGTCGTGCTGAAGTTCTGCAGGCTGATTAAGTTCTGCATAGATGATAAGGTTTGTAAGCAGCTCTAATTAATTAGTGAATGTCTAGTAACCTTAAATATGGGGATTCTCCGAGTCGATACAACTCATTCTCATAACGTAGTAATAAAGAGGTAGGTCAATATTAATTCTCCGGTGGAATGAATTAATATTAATTAATTAATTATGTCCTGGATAGTGGACATGAGAATTAATTAATTGATAGACACACTTTATTATTTGCATCAGGTCCCAGGTCTGGCCGAATAAAATGCTTAAGCAGAGCCCATAAAGGTTCGAACCCTAGTATTATAAATAGTCCATTCTCTCCTGAAATTTCATAAGTCATAACAACCGAAACCTTAGAGAGGGAGAGAGAGATGTGCCGCCTACTGCCTGGAAGGAGAAGAAATATGATTTTGTCTTTAGCACCGCAATTCTGTGGAATCCTCACCAATAGAAGGATTGGAAAAGCAAAGGGATACAGATCTGAAGACCTGATCTGGATAATAGGATTTCTATTCTCTTTCTTTCAATTCAATCTAGAATTAAATTGCAAAATATTTAATTCCTCTTACACAGATTTGAATTGTGCGTGTGGTGGAATCGGATATAGATTCAACACAATAAAAGATTGAGACGCTACAGATCAAAGGTATTCCTATAAACCATTGCATTAAATTCATAGGGGCATGCATACATTTATTTATTGATTGGTAATTGTTTACAACATCCATGAGCGATCCGGCTTATTTGGATTTTGTAATTCAATTCACAATAACAAAAATACCTACAATTGGTATCAGAGTCAGAATCCTGTTTAATGGCTCTGTTGGATAAACAAATTTAATTTTATTATGCATGGTATGAATTTAATTTTTTATTGTGGATGGTTTTTGTTTTTTATGTTCCTCATGGCAACCCGTTAATTTTATCTGTGGTAATTCATCCGTGTTTGGATTAAATTTTTGTAAAATCATGAGAAAATCCATGATTAGATTGGATTGGATTCAATGTAATAGACTACATCTATTGTTGTGTTATTATTTTCAATCTATAATTGCTTACAGGACGAAGAACACGAAGAACGAAGGCTGGAGGACATAGCAGCGCGTGGGCGAACACGTAGGGGCGTGCGTAGGTGGCACACACTGGCAACTGTACACGAGGGTGGAGCAGCCTCGGTAGTGGCTCACGTTACACGCGAGCACGCAATAGCCGTGACATGAGGCCATGGTAACAAACTACGTTGGTCCGCAGCAACGCACATAGGTGGCGCTCGCAGTGGGGTGCGATAATAAGCAGCAGCACAGCAGCATCGGATGGCATGTGCGGAGGAGGTGGGCAAGGCAGCTGGCAGCTGAAACCTTGACTAAGGTTTGCACCGCACAGCCCGTTGCAGCTTGACAACAGTGCACGCTTGTTGGAGCTGGTGGCTTGTGGCGCAACAAGGTTGGGCGACAGCGAACAACACAACAATGAGGGGCAGCATACAGCAACGAGCACATTGTGACATACATCGTGCAGGCTTGCGTGACCCACATCAGTCGACATGCCGTGCGTTGCTCTATGCGGACGGCCCATGTCGATCGATGCTACCTGCGGTAGTCGATACAGGCGACGGTAGCGGCTGGTGGTGGTCAGCGATCCACAAGTGGCGGCGGTGGTTCATGGTTGGTGGTTGGTGACACTCTGATGCAACACCCTAGGGTTTGCAGTTCAGTTGTTGGGCCCAGTTTGCAAATCACAAACCCTAAAGCCCAGTGAAGTTCAAATTTGTGACTTGAACGCCCAGAAGACTTAAAGACTTGTAATTAATTCTATTTTGTGATAGAATAGGTCTTTTTTTGTTTTTTTTTGTCCCACGAGGACATATATGTTTGTTTTATATGTTCTCATATGATGTGTGATTTATTAATTGTGCAATAAGCATGTTGTAGATTATAGGAAAGCATGTTTTACTACTTTACTATTTACTGCTTTTATAGCATGCATATGTGTTTATTCTTATGCGGTAATTATATTTTGGATTTTTGGAATATGTTCATTGCATACAAAAATCTGGTAAAATATAATGGCATAAAATTTTATGTGCACAATTGAACCTTTTGAATTAAAAACACTAAGCAAATTTTTTAATTAAAATCAATAGAAATCCACAAAGTTGTCCTAGACTGTAAGTGGGCCTCTCATATTAGTAAAAATCTATGAGTGTAGTGATAACTCCGTATACAAGTCATTATTTTGGTGTTTTATAGGTGTATTTTAAGTTATTTCGAGTGTTCCTAATGCGTTTTAGGTTGTTATTGTGTTGTATTCATCTTTGTTTACATTGTGTGTCTTGTATAGTTGTGTTTTGTAGTTTTTAGTTATTTTGCAAGAAAAAAGAAGTGAGATTAACCAGATTTCGAGCCAAAGAGTTGAAAGAGTAAATCTGAACATCGGAGTGGCATCACTGGAAGCCGAGAGACTGTACCAGGGGTGATCACTTTGCAAACTCAAAAGCAAAAGTGATTTTCAGAGATTTTTCTTGTTTTACAGGTATCACTCAATTTTTAGTGACAGCACGCAATGGCAAAACAAACAGCACATAATTGTATGGAGAAGCAGGGCACATATAATGAGGAAAGAGTACAATCAAAAGGGGATCTCACCATTCTTTCTCCCCAAGCCACATTTTGGAGAAGGGAAATCTGGGAGGAGGCAGCGCAGAGATGGGGTAGGAGAAGAACAGCAGCAGCTCGACAGACTGTTGCTGGTTTTCTTATACCTCTAGTTTATGCTTTTAGCCAATACAATGAAGGATAACTAGAACGTGTCAAAGTTTTATTTTGTTTTTAGTTTAAATATGAGCTAAACTTATATCATTTGAGTTGTGGATATTATATCTAAGCTTGATTATGTGACAATGGGTGATTTTGCTTAAATATGAGTTTGATCTTGGTTTTGGATTAATTGAATTCTTGAGCACGACGGTGGAGAGAGTTATTTCACTTATTTGGCTTAATATCAAACCCATGTTCTGTTTATGTACTTTTGATCACCATTTCAAGAATAGACATATGATGAGAAGGTATGATTTTGCAGATCTAGTAGAGTGATAACTTGCTAGCCATCCTTGTGAGGTTTTAAGACTCAGAGTTCATGGGAGATCAATGCTCTAACATATAGGACAGTGAAAGATTAGAAATCTCTAACTTAAGTGTGTTTATCTTCCTTTGTTTGCACGTGTTAGTGGCTATCTGTGATTAGTTTATGATAAGAAAGGTTGTTAATCTTGTTCATTTTAGTTTGCTTTTCACTTTAATTTATTGCACTTTTAATTTGAGTATGCATTACCAAAGCCATTTGACAAGCAATATTGTGTGCACGGCTTGACTAAACACTCTCTAGGGTTTGATATCTGGTCTCATAGACTATATTAGTTGTTGATTGCGTACACTTGTGCATTGTTTTGTTCACACTTAGCAGCACAAACAAGTTTTTGGCGACATTGTCAGGGAGTTTTGTTTTTGAGTCTGAATGTTATTATATTGCTTGATTACTGCTTTCATTTTGTTTTTTAGTATTTTTACTTATTTATTAACAAGGTGTTGTAGTGTTTTAATCTTTAGGTGTGAAAAAAGATGACTAATCAAGATGGTGTTGCTGGAAATAGTGGAAACAACTTAGGAAATATATTGGCTATGGAAAAATGATAAATACAAGTGTATTCGTCATTATGCATACCCGTTGTTCCAGGAGCTGAAACCAAGCATTTTGTGGCCTGAAATTGAAGCTAACCATTTTGAGTTGAAGTCGATAATGTTCCAAATGTTGAGTTCATAGGCCGATTTAGTGGCCAACCCACTGATGATCCCCATCTTCATTTGCGGTCTTTCTTAGAAGTTTGTGACTCTTTCAAGCTGCAAGGTGTGAGTCCAGAGGCCTAAGGCTGAGGCTATTTCCCTTCTCATTGAGAGATAGCGCTTGGTCATGGTTGAGCTCATTTCCACCAAATTATATCTCCACTTGGAATGAGTTGACCGAGAAATTCATGATGAAGTATTTTCCAGCTGCAAAGATTGCCAAGTTTCAAAATGAGATTATGTCTTTTAGGCAAGAGGATGAATCTGTGAGTGAAGCTTGGGAAAGTTTTAAGGAGATGTTAAGAAGGTGCCCTTACCATGGGATTCCTAATTATATTTTGATTGCGACATTCTACTTTGGGCTAAATCTAAACTCAAGGATAATGTTGGATGCATCAGCAAGTGGAGCCTTACTATCCAAATCCTATGAAGAAGCATGTGAACTGCTGGACCGGATATCATCCAACAACTATCAATGGGAAGATCCAAGAGCTGCTACAACATTAACTCAAAAAGTGCCAAAAATTCTTGAAGTGGATGCTCTCACTACTCTCACTGCACAAATGACAAAAATATGGTCTGCTCTTACTACACAAGTGGCAGCAATAGGTTCAGAAATTGAGAGTATTGAGCATAATATTCATCCCCAACCATTGTTGTAGGTGGTATCATGTATTTATTGTGGAGAAGGACACAAGTTTGAAGAATGAGCAGCTAATCCAACATCTGTATACTATGAAAAAAATTAGAATTATTAGCAAACCAAAGGTATAATTCTTATTCTAACTCATGCAACCCAATGTGGAGGAACTATACCAATCTTTTATGGTACGAGACATAAAATTATAATGATGCAGTATCTGAGCAACATAAGTCTAGGAGTTCTGGTTACCAACAACAAAATTAGCAAAGAATTGAAGCACCACCTGGAAAGCAGCTGAATTCATTGGAGGATATGATCAAGGAATTTATTACAAAAAATGAAGCAATGAGTTAGAGTCAGGATGCCCTTATTCAAAGCCAACCTGCTTCACTTAGAAGTTTGGAAGTGCAAGTTGGGAATTGACAACCGAGTTGAGAAATAGACATCAAGGCTTACCACTAAGTGACACTTTCAATAAGAGGCCAGAAAAAGAACATGTCAAAGCATTAACATTGAGGAGTGACGGGAAACTAGAGGAATTTTCCCCAGCATAGGGTCAAGAAGCTGAAAAAGAATCACATAAGAAGACTGCACTTCAGGCTGCAGCACAGAAGCAGCATATGACTGTTGAGAGGAAGTTTACAACTCCACCACCACCTTTTCCCCATGGGGTGAAAAAGAAAATTGATGAAATTGAGGAGTGTCCTACAATTGATGTGTTTGATGTCCTTGTTGAAGAAAGACATGAAGAATGGTTCCCGGAGTCAGAGCAAGTTGAAAATTATTATAATGAGCTTGAGGAGCTAAGTGGTGATGAAGACTCTAAAAAATTTGAATATCTTGAGTTGTCACAGGGGGAATTTCAAACTCATTCCACATAACAACCAGAAATGCTATGGAACTCTTTGGTATATGAGCCAAGAGTTTAGCTCTTTGAATTCTATGGAAGAGATTTTGTTGATAGAGGGTTGTAATGGCTTTGTGGACCAACAACAAGTCAATCATGTGAATGAAGCTGTGGAGAAACACATGATTAAATGTTTCGATTCTGGAATCAAGAATTCAATTTCCGATAGCTATTTATTCTACCTAGTCCAATGTGCTACAAAGAAAAGAGGAGTGACACATATGGCTGCATGCAATGAATTATTTCCCAAGAGGATCTTGATTCAAAGGTATGTTTGTGTTGACTACAAGAAGAGGAAAAGAGCAAATCAATACTTTGGTGGAGAGGTCGACAAACAGAAGGCTTTGACCTCACTAAATGTTGCTTAAGAAGAGAGGTACTCTGGGCTATCTAAGAGCCTCAGATTATTTGGTAATTGAGATAGCCCATGAATTTTAGTGCTTTCATTTTATTTTTGTCATTTATTTAGTTTTATTTCAGTTATTTTATTTCCGCTTTAGTAATTTTGTGGTGCTCTAGCCTGGGAGTAGCATTAGCTGGAGTGTGAAAGAGGGATTTGATGGTGAATATCAAAGACCAAAACAAATTCATCCTGCACCATCAGAGCCAAAGAGAAAGGAAATGCAATCACATCTGCTGGCCCATGATCATTAGGCTAATTTGTAACCCATTCCACTAAAACAATTATTTTATATTTGGTTTTTATATATTAGGTTTAATTAGTTATTTTAGTTGTCTACTTGTTGGGTGTGAATGTGTGATGTTTTTATTTTTATGTTTTAGGTTGGTGGTGCCTGTTTGATTTATGATATTTTAGCCAACGTTCATTTCTGTGCCCGATGATGCAACTCTTTATTTTTTTTCTCATTTTTTGGCTTCATGAATAGTTTTATTTTCTTCAGATCTCTAGTTTCAACTTGGTAATCATGACTGATTTGAGTTCCAAGTTCGTAAAAAAAAACTGAATTCATTTTGAAAACTACATCATGCTAGTTCAATGATTTTGCAGGATTTGAGCTATTTTTCCTTGTGATTTGTGTGAAATAGTTACCTCTTGCTTGGCGGATAGCATATTTGAGGCAAAATTAGGATTTGTGCCACTTGTAGAAATTATTTAGGCCATCTTTCACTTGTTTGAGCCTTCTACAGTTTAATTTCATTCACAAGTATCATTTGCACCTTTCTTTGCGCTATAGGTCGATAATTCACGAGCCTTTGGGAATGTGGTAGAATTTGACAATGTAACGGTTCAATAATTCTATTGCATCTACGATTAGTTCGCCGGTACAAAGGGGATTAATCATTTTCATGTGAATTGACCATCTATAGAGAGATTAAATTGTGTTTGCAACATTCAATTAACCAAATTGCCTCACTACCTAGTTCTATAAAAAATCCTACTTCCTCTATATTGTGAACTTCGATTTGTTCTTGATCCTACAAATTGTGAAGTTTTTGAAGTGTGATTTTGAGAATTAGAATCATGATGAATGTTTGTTTAGAGTTTAATTTGATAATTGTTGCTAGTTGTTAGTTTAATTTTGTGCCTAGTTAATAAAATTACTCAACGATTGTTCTACCTAGATATAACTCTTCACACAAGTATTTGGTACTCTATTAGGCGAACTGAGCAATGACTTGGAATGATACATTTATTCCTGCACTACATTAGGAATTCTATTGCCTTTTTGGTGTGATAAGTAGCTGAGTGAGAGAGCACATTGTCTCCATTACTCATCTCATGGATGAGCTAACTGTGCATGGTGGAGGTATCGATGTTGAGGCTAAAGTCGATATCATACTGAACTCTCTTCCAAAGTCCTTTGAGAGTTTCAAACTGAATGTCGTCATGAATAAGAAAGAGTATACTCTCAATTAGTTGCTCAATGACTTGATGGCGGCGGAATCAGTCGTAAATCCTCAAAAAGTTGTTTCAGCTACTTTTGGTAATCACTCTGATCCATCGAAAGTTGTGAAGCGGAAAAGAGGGATTAAGAAGAAAGCTTGGAAGGCGACAAACAAGGATATGGATGTTGATAAAAAGCCTAGGGTTGCTACTACTAAGGAAAAATGCTTCAGATGTGATGGGAAAGGTCATTGGAAGAAAGATTGTCACGCCAAGAAGGCGAGATAAGGTACATCATTTGCATGTATAGTGGTAGCATGATTAGATTCTATCTTAACTCTTTTATGAGTGATAGACACCGACTTGATAACCATATTTGTTATACTTTGTAGGAGATCGCGCCAAAAAAGGCAGCTGAGTGACGGTAGCATGTACCACCTCTATGGAAAAAGCACTATGGTTCAAGCGCAGTTGTTATGGAGGATTTTCTTTATGTTTTATGTAAAAGATGTTTTGCCAGATTTTATGGCATTTTTTTATCAGTACTTTCCAGTTATATTAAGATAGATATTCAATTATATTTTATGGATCTTTCATTTTCTATCATTGGTAATAACATTATTATCTATCGTGGAACACTAATTAACTCTCTTTATGTCATTAACTGTCATCATAAATATTCCGTGAATCTTGCATGCAATTCATCTTATATCAATAATCCTAGAAAGAGAAAGTTTCTTTCATCTGATTCGGATCTAACATATCTCTGGCACATGAGACTTGGACACATCAACTTGAAGGGGACTCAACAACTTGTAGATGACGGTACTTTGGACACAATCCGGCCTATACCTTATCAAGTCTGTGAATCTTACATCGAGGGAAAGATATCATCTAGGCCTTTTAAGGCTAGTCAAGCTCGAGCAGAGGATGTGTTGGAATTTATCCATTCTGACTTGTGTGGACATATGTCCACGAAGGCTCGTGGAGGCTATGAGTACTTTGTCACTTTCATTGACGACTACTCTAGATATGGATATGTTTATCTACTTTGCTAAAAATTCAAAGAGTTCATGGCGGAGGTAGAAAAGAAGGTCGGGAAACCTATCCAGTCACTACGATCAGATCGCAGTAGTGAATACCTCGGAAATGAGTTCCTGCAATACTTGGCAGATAATGGGATTACATCCCAATGGGAAGCATTGGGTACTCCTCAACAGGACGGTGTGGCTGAAAGAAGAAATATGACTCTTTTGGAAATGGTTAGATCGATGATGAGTTATGCAAGTCTACCCATTTTGTTTTAGGATACGCATTGTAAACAACGGCGTGTATTTTGAACCTAGTACCTAGTAAATCAGTTGCTAAAATACCTAGTGAACTCTTTCTTGGATGCAAACCTAGTTTGAGGAAGTTTAGAGTTCGGGGTTGTCTAGCACACATGCTGAGCAAGGAACATGATAAGTTAGAAAGTAGTTCAAAATTAATTTTGTTCATAGGGTATCCTTAACAAACGAAAGGTGGTTACTTTTACTATCCTGAGAATAAGAAAACCATTGTATGTACCAACGCTAGATTCTTGGAGGACGAGTATGTAAGAAGCCATAAATTCAAGGAGTAATGTGATTCTTCAAGAAATTGAAGATAGTGATGCACTTCCTAGAAAAAGGTAATGTGCAAATATGGATGTACCTTTGGAGGGTACGGTACCACCAGCATGTTTGCCAGTGCAAGGTGTGGAACCACAAGTTATTGCACCGACTGATGATGCAACGCCAAAGCCTCATCGCAGTGGGAGAGTCATATTCCAACCTGATAGGTATATGTTTGTGGGTGAGTCTTTAGACTTGAGCCCAGAAGACAGACATGATAATTCTGATCCACTAACGTTTACCAAGGTAGTAAGTGACAAGGATGCGGAAAAATGGCGCATCACCATGGATTTGGAAATAGAATCCATAACGGCTATGGATTTTTACCAGAAATCTATGTTGTCTGGTGGTTCTCGAGCCATAAGGTGAAAGTGGGTATACAAGAGAAAGAAGGGAGCGGATGGACAAGTCACGACTTTCAAAGCCAGGCTGGTGGTAAAGCGTTATAGTAAGAAAGAGGGCATAGACAATGATGAAACCTTTTCACCAATAGAGAGAAAGTACCATATCAAACTCAAAAGAACCACGGACTCACAAGGTGAGTAAACACATAGAGAGAAAGTACCACATCAGTACCATATCAAACTCATAAGAACTACGGACTCACAAGGTGAGTAAACACATAGAGAGAAAGTACCACATCAAACGAGAAATCGTATCGAGGGGCGATGTGCAGATTGAGAAGATTGACACGAGAGACAACCTAGATGATCCCTTCAAAAAGTGTTTACCACAGAAAGCTTATGAAGGACATATTCGTAGGCTAAGATTGAGGTGGATGCCTGATAGCGTATTTTACAACATGCTATTCTGCAAGTGTACAGACCACTGCGGAGGGCAAGTAATAATTTATCGAACACAAAGATTGCAGGCTCGAAGTATAATCAAGCACTAAAACATAGACACCTTACTACTATCTAGACAAATCGATAAAAGAGTTTGTTAATTTAAGCTAGGCAGTTTGAAAAGTAATTAATTTAAAAAGGCAATTAAAAAGATCGAGTGAAGAAAATATATAGAAAGCAGGATTCCAGGGTAATCCACTATGAAGAACACTTAAACAATATTTATTCAATTCAATTCCGATTTAATTTCCAAAAGCATGAGTTAATCTCATTTATGTTATCAGGTGATTCTTCCGAACTCTAAACCATAACATGGAAATAAAATGCCTAATGACTCCTTCCGGATGCGCAGGAGGACTTCTACTCTTGATAAAAACCTTAGATTTCAAAAACCCTTTAATAATTCAAATTCCTTCCGGACATTCAATTTATTAAATCTAATTATCCTGCATCTAAATTGATAAACCTAGACCATCCAGTTCAAAGAAATACCAATCGAATTGCTATCGATGGCCAATATCAAGCAATTAGTCAAAACTCAGGAATAATTAATATGCAAATGGAAAAGGAAAATCAAATTGAACAAATAATTGCAAAAGTTCAACAAAGTTTCAAATCCTAGAATCCACAAAAGACTTAGCCAATCATGCTAAGTTCCATAAAAACAAAGAAGTAAAGAGTCAAAGACATGGAAAACATGAAAACCAAAAACCCGTAGTCTCCGATTTCAAGTCTTCAATGTCCGCTCTTCAAGTCTACTCCGTTCCAGCTTTCTCCAAAGGGTTCTCTCTCAAAAATGATGTCAAAGGTCGAATTTCTGACTTGGGAGCCTCTATTTATACCTATCTTCTTTAAATCCAAAAAGATATGGGATTTGGACCAAAAATTCGTCAAAATAATCCGATTGGCAACCCATAAAACACAAACAACGATCGCCATTTTTGTGCACGGGTTGCCGTTAGTGTGCTGAATGAAAAACGGTGAAAATTACGAAAATGGCGACCCAAGAGCAAAAACGGCGATCGCCGTTTTTGTAATCTGGTCGCTGTTCTTGTCACGAACGTGCGCAGTCTCACGATTTTGGTTATAACTTTCACTCCTGAACTCCGATTGACTCAATTCTAGTTTCATTGGAAAGCTAACTCGAAGATCTATCTATTGCCATGCTCCATGTTACTCAGTCAAATCCTGTAAACGGTTCAATTGTGCTTGAAACTTGCAGAAAACAAACCAAAACTAAACCAAACGTAATATTTTCTAAAAGAATATGAATACGGCACATAAATATGTAACACCCCTCGTGAAATTTTATTGTAATTATCGAATTTCCAAAAGTTATATTTTATTATCAAACTAATTCGGGATATCACGATCGATTTATTTTGGGTGATTATCATTTTGGCATTATTATTTATTTACCACCTTTACTTTGTTAATTATTATTATTAATGAGCTTAATTATTCTCGATTAATTATTCGGTGACCCGTCTTTTTTGTATCGGGATAATATCGATCGATAAATATTCGTGTATTGACGAAATATCACGGTCTCCCATGCAATGACGAGAAGAGATGTGGAGTTTATATGAGGTGATGTTAAAGTGACCAATGTGACAAGCGAATGACAACCACTTTAACCTTTTTAACAATCGGTAATTCTGAATTTACCCCCCTCCTTTTTATAAATAGAAAGCTTCACTCTTAAGATTCACTTTTCACTCTCTCCATTCTCTTCTCCAAAGTTTTTCCGGCGAACCTCCGGCAAGCTCCGACGAAGCTCCGGCGAAGGGTTTTCAAGGTAAAACTATACCTTTTCGGAATCCTCTCTTCGTTTCCTTTCCATTTCCAACCTTAGATTTCCATTCCTTTTTGTTTTGAATAGGGAAATCGAAAAACTAAGGGTTGATCAAGCTTACGACGGTCTAGAAACGTCAAGGAGGTATAGATCGAACCTCCCTCTAGCTATTTTGTTGATTTAAGCATGTTATGATTTTTGCCCTAGTTTATGAATGTTATGATCTAGGCTTGATTTTGAGTTTATGAGTATGTTTGCATGTTTAGCATGTTATATTATGAGCCTAGAAATGATATATCGACCTAGGAATCGAGTTTTGGTTATTTTGAAGCATTTTTGGTATATTTGCCCTACTTGAACGTTTTGAAGTTTTATCTCGATTCCCAACATGTTTGACGTTGAAATAAATGTCTAGACTCATTATACATGTTAGAAAACAATTTGGTGTTGCTAGAAATTGATTGGACGAGCCCGGATAACCATTTGAGCCAAAAACAAGAATTTCCGCCGGAAGGCATAAGGCCTCTATTTCGGCCGATATGACCTTCATTTCGGTCGATGCGGCCGTATCGGTCGACACGAGGAACATGTCAGTCAACATGCTTGTCTCGGTCGACGTGGAAGCCATGTCGGTCGACACAAAAGTCCTTGCTCGATTCTTTCTCCGTCGACCACTCGTATCGGTCGACACATAACCCATATCGGTCGACACACTTGTGTCGGTCGATATACATCCATCTCGGTTGACACAATCCATATAGGTCGACACTCATTTGTTTCGGTCGATACAATCCATATCGGTCGTTACACACTCTGTGTCGATCGACACATAATGCATTTTCTAAAATTTTTGATTTTCTTTCTTCGATCGATTCGACTTATCTTCGATGACATTCGACATCCCTTTTTCTCAATCGACAATGATAACTATCTTTCTTTCTTACCCTCTTTGAAAACTTTTGAATCCCAATCAACTTCGATTGTTCGATTCGATTAATCATAACTTGAAACAACTTGACGAGTTCTCATACTCTCAAGTGGTGTACGATGATTCATTAATGATTATGGAACTCTTTCAATCATAATATTCGAAGTAATGTTCCATCATTTGACGAAGTCTCATATTCGTTCAATTTAGTTGAACCATGAACTTCCATTGTGAGTTACGCTCGGTATTGAATCACGAGCTAGTGAAATAACGTTTGACTATCTTGTTCGTCAAACTGAATTGTTTAATCATTCTTTCATATCTCTATCTGATGGCTCAATTGAGAAGTCCAAGATCGATAAGAGTATAGAACTGTTTGGATGTGTCAGATTATAGATAATCTATTATCCCTTGAGGATTTACTCGTATTCCTTATGTCATAGGAAAGGGCAAGGAAAGGATCGACAGTTAGAGAACTCACTTGCAACCACACCAACTAAGGTGGGCTTTCTTTTACCCCTATATAGTGGGCCAAATTAAAAAAATAAAATACAAATGATGTTTTCTTTTCAAAGCATATCAAGTATGAAATGAAATGTTTTGTTTTAAAGTATTTTGTCATTGCCTACTGTTTTGTGTTTGTTACCTGTCCTCTTTGTGGGGGAACCCCACTTAGAGAAGAACATTACACGTGGGAACGTGAATGTTGACTACACATATTGCGAGTCTCTAACGATTGTGCCCGGTTGGTATGAAAAGATGCCACGGGTTAGTGCATTGTGATGCTATCATGTTAAGGGGTCGCGCCCTACATGGACTAGCATTGTGACTGTGGTTGGCGGCCACCTCCCAATCATATGTTTTTGAAGATAGTTTAACTGTTGAAAGCGCGCTTAAATGCATAAAATGTTTTGGTGCCATGGGAAGATTTTCAAAGTTAAAACCCCATGTGCGACCCTCTAAAAAGGCATGACAAAATTATATATATGTATGTTTTCGGGCATGTGTTCACTAAGTACAATTTGTACTAAGCCCCTCGCATTATTTCTAAAATGCGCAGGTTAAAAGAAGATTTATGAAGCCAGAGTACGAGGTAGCAGAGGAGTGGAGCTGAAGACTCATCTTTTGTAATAGTTAGACGCGGAAGTGTGTATCTTCATATACATACTTCCTTGATAACTTTCCGCTGCTAGACTCATTGTCTTTTGATAGACTCTTGTTATATTAAATCTTGCTAAAACTATGATATTGGTTTACTCAAGAAGCTACGATCCCTTCTTGAGGAGGTACCCTTTTATCATATTTTTCTTAACTTGGGATAAGTGTGATGCTTCTACCTCATTCGCTTGAGTTCTTATTCTTGATTGACAACCCAAGTGCAAGTCTCGTACCCGATGTGCCTCATTTCTCTTATTTATGCCTTGTTTATAAATCGGGGCGTGACAAAATATCACTTAACGATCTAATCCAGGGCAAATAGTTAGCAGATTCACATCAGCAAAATGCACAAAATGAGTGTTTATCAATGCCTACCACTGATAGTGGTTGATGTAATAGCTAGGCTACATAGACACATTGTATACTCTAGAGCAGATGCAATGCTTTAAGTATAATTGGGAGATTGTTGGATTTGTATACTGAAAGAATTTATTACAATGTGTATACTTTTGACATATCTCATATCTGTTAAACAAACATACTTTCAAGAACAATGGACTCCTTTTATCTCGTCGATAGGGAGATCATACGGTGTGTAGGAGATTGCAGAAGACCGTATAGATCGTTTGACCTAGAGAGATATAAATATTGTTATCATAGCCAAGATAGCGTTGTGGATTAATGTATCAATGTAAGATACAGAATAGTCAGAAAGAAGTGATTTGTCTTAATCACTTGATATGCCGGTACGAGTGGTTACGTAATGATTCGACCACAGTGAGATGTGTTCTTTTGTCTGACTTAAAAAGAAACAAGATCTCGTTACTTAGTTGAGTCTGAATTCTAACGAAGGTTAAGAAGTATGCGCAGGTTGTATGTCACTTTGACTTTCCACGGAGGAGAGCCTGATTAACGTGCTCATATATCCATATCTTGGGTGACAACGATTTGTGTAGAACATTTTGATGACTGGAGTTAGATTACCATATCCGAGTATTAGGATGAGGATATTCCCTAAGGAGCTCAATAAGGTTTGTCATGCTGGAGTCCTGCGCGTTGATTAAGATCAAGAATAGATGATAAGGTTTAAGTGGTACTACTCAGGATAATAAGATATTAATTAATTATATGAAGCTTGTCAGAAGTTGTAATTAATTAATGAATTTCCTGCAACCTTCAATATGGGGATTCACAGAGTCAATGCAACCCGTTCTCATAACATGATAATAAATGGGTAGGTCGGTTTTAATTCTCTGGTGGAATGATATAATATTAATTAATTAACTATGTCCAGGATTGTGGACCTGGAATTAATTAATTCAAAGAACTATATTATTTGAATCAGGTCCTAGGTGTGGCCCAATAAATTGCTTAAGAGGAGCACATTAGGATTTGAACCATAGTATTATAAATAGCTTATTCTCTCCTGAGATTTCATAAGTCACAACAACTAAAATCTAAGAGAGAGAGAGGCGGCGCCTACTGCCTTGGAAGGAGAAGAAATTCGACTTTGTCGTGGAATCCTCACCAGTAGCAGGATAGAAAAGCAAAGGGATACAGATCTGAAGACCTAATCTGGAGAACAAGATTTCTATTCTCTTTTTTTCAATTCAATCTAGAATTAAATTGCAAAATATTTAATTCCTCTTCAGCAGATTTTAATTGTGTGCATGGTGGAATCGAATCTGGATTCAACACGATAGAAGATTCAAATGCTACGGATCTAAGGTATTCTTATAAACCATCGCATTAAATTCATAGGAACATGCATATGTTTATTTATCGATTGGTAATTGTTTACAACATCCATGAACGGTTCGGCTTAATTTGATTTTATCATTAAATTCATGACAGCGAAAATCCCAACAATCTCATCTTCTTCATAAGTCCATTCTTCACCACCCCGACCGCCTCAGTTGTTGTGCGATAACAAAAGTGCAATTTTTATAAGTCAAAATCTAGTTGCTCATAAACGAGCTAAATATATTGACTTTGATATTACTTTGTTCGTGAGTTTGTCTCTTCGGACAAGATTTTGACTGCTTTTGTGCCTTCTCATCTTAAAGTAGCGGATATCTTCACAAAGAGCCTTCCTCGGCCAGCATTTGAGTTTTTACGTTCCAAGTTGTGCGTGTGTCTCCATCCCACACACCGGTTGCGGAGGGGGGGAAGGCAAATATTGCATTTTTTCGTATATAGATTTGATATGATTCTATGTATCTTTTGTATATTTCTATCCCTTATTTTTTGGGATATTTTGTTGTACATTTGCTCAATATATACGATTCACATCTCACTCAGCTATTCAAGGTGATTGAATTGTCAATCCTCACATTAATTATATTTGCATTTTGAGTAAATATAATATGCATTTTGAAACATATGATATTAGTTTAGCCGGTTGGTTGAAACATAAAACCATTTGTAATTTAATTATATTAATAAAATGCTAGTATTCCAGCCGAATCCAATCTGGCCCAGAACACGAACAGCTCAAGGGTTAAAGTGCAGCCGACAACCCATCCGCACCAGTACAACTCATTCAGCAACTACTTGAACAGTTTCAATAACAAGAGATTTCCAAGCCAAAGCCCATCATCCATGGTAGAGAGGCCTGTAATCCTGAATCCAATCATAAAACCGAAAGGAATCATGTCCTTAGATGAGCTAAGAACAGACTACACTCAATTACGGATCCACTGACCCAAAGAAGCTCCATATCCAATGAAGTGTTTAGGCACAAAAATAAATAAACAGTTATCATCTTTTACGAAAACAAGGTCATCCCCACAATCTAAGCCCATAATCAATGCCTACTACTTAAGGCGCACGATCAGAGCCCATAACATTGTTGAATAAAGATATTGATCCAAAATTCCACATCAGCATCACAGCATCAGTAGACGTTAGTTGGTTCCTTATTTTTAGGATTTATTGTTATTCATGGCATGTTCTAAGTTATTCCTAGGATTTCTGATTCTGTTAGTTTCCTTTATTTTCTCTACGATTGTAGCCTATAAAGTGGCATTAGTTGTTGAAGTAATTGTGTATCTCCATTTTTCTGAATATCAACATTATATTCCTTCTACCAATATTATTAGTTTTGTTCTACTTTTTTCTGTTCGATCCCAACATTTGTGGTATCTAGAGCCACGGCATGGCTGCCAACGGAATGAGTTCCGCACAACCACTCATACCGGTCTTCAAGGGAGAAGGCTACGAATACTGGAGTATTCGTATGAAGACTCTGTTGAAATCTCAAGATCTTTGGGATTTTGTAGAGCAGGGATTTACAGATCCTGATGAGGCGAGCAGATTAAGAGAGAACAAAAAGAAGGACTTGAAAGCACTTGTGATCTTTCAGCAAGCTATTCACGATACGGTGTTTTCAAGGATTGCAACGGCAACCACGTCAAACCAAGCATGGTCAATATTGCAGAAGGAGTTTCAGGGAGATTCAAAGGTCGTCGTTGTCAGATTGCAATCTCTTCGACGTGAATTTGAGACGTTGATCATGAAGGATGGAGACTCAATTTCTGATTTTTTGTCAAGAGCAATGACAATTGTCAGTCAAATGAGATCTTATGGAGAGAAAATCAAGGATCAGACCATTGTGGAAAAGGTACTACGAAGCTTGACTCCTAAATATGATCACGTTGTTGCTGCGATAGAAGAATCTAAAGATCTGTCAATTTTTTCTTTTGATGAACTAATGGGTTCTCTTCAAGCACACGAAATTAGAATTAACAGGAATTTTGAAAAGCAAGATGAGAAAGCTTTTCAAGTTAAAGGAGAGTCATCAAATAAAAAGGAATTCTCTGCTGCAAGAGGGCGTGGTAGAGGAGGATATCGAGGACGAGGACGCGGCAATGGTCGAGGTCGATCAAATTGGAGAAATGAAGATAGGCATTCTGCTGGAGATCAACATGACAACAGGGGCCGTATTCAATGTCACAACTGCCAGAAATATGGACATGTGAAAGCTAACTGTTGGTCTAAAGGGAAACAGGTGAACTATGCTCAAGAAGATGAAGAAGAAAGTAGATTATTCATGGCAAGTGCAGATGCAGTCGATGTGCCTGATGATGTTTGGTTTGTGGACAGTGGGTGTTATAACCATATGTGTGGTACAAAGAACATATTTAAGGAGCTTGATGAGTCATACAAGATTGAAGTCAAGCTAGGTGACAATAAATCCATTAAAGTAGAAGGAAAAGGTATTGTAGCGGTAAAGAGTTCTCATGGTAAAACCAAACTGATTTATGATGTCTACTTCGTTCCTAGTTTGGCACATAATTTGCTGAGTGTTGGACAACTTTTAGACTCTGGATTAACAATTGTGTTTGCTGATGGCTTGTGTGTTATAAAAGAAAAGAAGTCAGGGCAAACTATCGCAAGTGTTCGCATGAAAGAAAATAAGATGTTTCCGCTGCGAGTTTCAGCTTTGGACAACTATGCGATGGTTTCCAACACGCAAGATGAGTCTAAATTGTGGCATTTCCGATACGGACATCTCAATGTGAAGGGCCTACAGATATTAAGTCAGAAAGGTATGGTTTATGGGCTGCCTAAAATTAATCCTTTTGACTTATGTGAAGGTTGTGTTTATGGCAAACAATCAAGACGTTCATTTCCAACTGGCATGGCCTGGAGGGCGTCAAAGTGTCTCGAACTTGTTCATGCAGACTTATGCGGACCCATGAATACCGAATCAATTGGAGGAAGTCGGTATTTTCTATTGTTCACTGATGATTATAGTCGTATGAGTTGGGTCTATTTTATAAAAAATAAGTCTGAAACTTTTGAGTACTTCAGGAAGTTCAAACTTTTGGTTGAGAAGGAGATTGATGGGTGTATCAAAATTCTCCGTACAGATCGAGGTGGTGAGTTTTGTTCTAACGAGTTTAATAAATTCTGTGAAGATAATGGAATTCGCAGGGAGCTGACAGCGCCGTATACACCTGAGCAAAACGGTGTGGCGGAGCGGAAAAATCGTACCGTTGTAGAAATGGCTAGAAGCTTATTAAAGGCGAAACAACTCCCAAACACTTTCTGGGCCGAAGCAGTTTCTACTGCTGTATTTCTACTCAATCTATCACCCACAAAGGCAGTTTTGAATCGCACACCGCATGAAGCTTGGAGAGGTGAAAAACCAACTGTGAGTTATCTGAAAGTCTTTGGTTGTATAGCCTATGCTTTGGTAAGTTCTCAACTTCGACGCAAACTTGATGAAAAATCAGAAAAGTGTATTTTCATTGGATATTGCTCTCACTCCAAAGCATATAGGCTATTTAACCCTTTGAGTGGAAAAATAGTAATTAGCAGGAATGTGGTTTTTCATGAGGATGCAATGTGGGATTGGCAAGGAAGCAAACAAGAAAGCTCAGCAACTATTACTCTTTCAGACTCTGATGTGGCTGACCCTCACCCCACACTTACTGCTCCAGATTCACCAAATAGAAGTCCCATTAATTCACCAAACATTACTCCCTCAAATTCTCCAAGTATCAGCTCATCCACTTCATCTGATACAGATAGTTCTTCAAGCTCTTCTTCTGAAGAAACGCCACCTCCACGAGGTTATAAATCTCTCTCTGAAATTTATGAGCGATGTACATTTGCTCTAATGGTTTCAGATCCAAGAAGCTTTAAACATGCCGCTGAAAAAGAGGAATGGCGTAAAGCTATGGAAGAGGAGATTATGGCAATCAAGAAAAATGATACTTGGATGCTTGCAGATTTGCCTCCAAATAAAAAAGCCATAGGCTTGAAGTGGGTGTTCAAGACGAAGTATAATGTTGATGGAAGCGTGCAAAAACACAAAGCACGACTTGTAGCTAAGGGGTATTCACAGCAAGAAGGCATTGACTTTGAGGAAACATTCTCTCCAGTTGCTCGGTTCGAAACGGTGAGATTGTTCTTAGCCTTAGATGCGCATCTACAATGGCCAATTCATCAACTTGATGTGAAGTCGGCCTTTTTAAATGGTGAGCTGGAGGAAGAGGTTTATGTTCAACAACCAGAAGGATTTGTTGTTAAAGGAATGGACGATAAAGTGTACAAGTTGAAGAAGGCATTGTACGGATTAAAGCAGGCTCCACGTGCTTGGTACAGCAAGCTCGATTCTTTTTTCAGGCAAAATGGATTCAAGAGAAGTGATAACGAGCCAACTTTGTTCATAAAAAAGGGAGGTAACAGTAGCTTTTTGCTGGTGTGTGTTTATGTTGATGATATAATTTACATGGGATCATCATTTTCTCTCGTTGAGGAGTTTAAGTTGAGTATGATGAATATGTTTGAGATGACAGATTTGGGATTATTGCATTATTTTCTTGGGTTAGAAGTTCAACAAGGAGAAGATGGTGTTTTTGTCTCGCAAAAGAAATATGCAGAAGATCTCCTGAAGCGATTTAACATGTTCGATTGCAAAGTAGCTACTACTCCTATGAATCCAAATGAAAAGTTGCAGCTGGTAGATGGAACTGAACCAGCTGATGCACAGAACTTTAGAAGTCTTGTTGGTGGTTTGATCTATTTAACACATACAAGGCCTGATATTGCATTTTCTGTTGGTATGGTGTCCAGATTTATGCATAATCCAACAAGACAACATTTTGGAGCTGCTAAGAGGATTCTTCGTTATGTAGCAGGAACTCAAACTTTTGGAATTTGGTATTCACGTGTTGCTGATTTTAAATTAATTGGCTTCAGTGACAGTGATTGGGCAGGTTCATTGGATGATAGAAGAAGTACTTCAGGCTATATCTTCAATTTTGGTTCAGGTGCTGTATCATGGTGCTCAAAGAAACAATGCGTGACGGCGCTCTCGACGACCGAAGCAGAATATGTTGCTGCTACTGCTTCAGCATGTCAAGCAACATGGCTTAGAAGATTGTTGGATGATTTGGGTCAGGAACAAAAGATGGCTACTGAGATCTTTTGTGATAACAGTTCGACCATAGCAATTACCAAGAATCCAGTGATGCATGGAAGAACAAAACATATCGATATTCGATTCCACTTTATACGAGAGTTAGTTGCAGATGGCAGCATAGCTCTGAAGTTTTGCAGCACTCATGAACAAATGGCAGACATTTTCACCAAGTCTTTGCCGTATGACAAGCATGTTAAATTCAGAGCTCAACTTGGAGTGTGCAACTTTGAATCAAGGGGGAGTGTTGTATAAAGATATTGATCCAAAATTCCACATCAGCATCACAGCATCAGTAGACGTTAGTTGGTTCCTTATTTTTAGGATTTATTGTTATTCATGGCATGTTCTAAGTTATTCCTAGGATTTCTGATTCTGTTAGTTTCCTTTATTTTCTCTAGGATTGTAGCCTATAAAGTGGCATTAGTTGTTGAAGTAATTGTGTATCTCCATTTTTCTGAATATCAACATTATATTCCTTCTACCAATATTATTAGTTTTGTTCTACTTTTTTCTGTTCGATCCCAACAAACATACACCTACCACCTCATCATCCTCGTCAGTAACCCATGATCAACGGCATTCAACCGATGACTCATGCAGTTGACCCATGCATGATTGATACAGTAAAGAGTGTAGTCAGGTGAATGATTATAACTGTTGAAAAATAGCTGTAAATACTTGTCACCATATTCTTGTAATTGAGACATTATATGAGATTGAGTTCAAGTGAAGAAAACAAGTTCATTAAAGTTCAACTCAAACTCGATCATTTGCTATTGAATAAAACTTAAAGGCAAAAACTTGCGTTAGGCACGACTAAATGGTTATGGGTTCACCCATCCTAAATAGGATTTATTAATCCCCAATTAGGGTATATTAAATGGGTTTGGGTTTGGGTTAATGGATAAAACTCGCCTAAATGATTAGGCACGCCTAACCTGAGACCTTCCCAAACTTAAAAGCTATTCAAAGAGCTTTCTTCTTCTCCACTCTTCATTTATTCAACCCCTGTTAGTATTTCTTAGTTATCTTTATCAGTTACGAAAGGTTCCACGTAAATGAATTTATTGATAAAAAATCCACCCATAATAAATATAATAAGTATGTTAGGAATTTATGTTAGAAATTCCTTCCTTATATGATGTTTTGATGAGTCAACATACCACTATATAGGGTGTCTCTAGCTAGATTAGTTTGCACTTATAATGTCCTGTATAGGAATTATTGAGTTGTAAGTTGGAGTTGATCACAAGCTTTGGGAGATCTGCTAGCGGAATACCATTCACCAGCAAAGAAACTTGTTTGGAGGTTGCTGCCTTTACCAGCAAAGCGTCTTTCCTTTGGAGGAAGCTGACTGACACGTCATCGACAGCTGGTGGTCCGCCAGCAAGGAGCTTACCAGCAAATGTCACCAGTAAAGCGATACACAACCAGCTAGAAGACACACAAGCAAGCCAAAACAAGCGAAGACTTTACAAGACCAGACTTTAAGAAATGAGATCTTAAAGTCTAAGGCACTTAAAAGCTTGTTCATTCATGGTCCACAAGCAAACATTCATCAGACTTCTAACCAAAGCAGCAAAAGTCCACCTGCTCTGACATAAAGGACACAACAAGTCAGGAAAAGTAAGACTTCGAGTGGACGTGTTTTTTTGTCTCACAACAACTCCAAGGAGCGCCTATGAATAGAGACTACAAACCACCTTTATGAGGTTACCAATCTGACCAATCAAACTAATTGAACCAATCTGATCAATATAATCTTCTACGAATTTGATTGATCTCCCTCGAACGCTACCAATACTCAGTATTCAAAAGACTTTCAGGTTGTTTTATCAGCTTTCTTTGTTCCTTCATGAACACGAGGCTCTATGCCTCTAGCAAGAGCTATAACTTCAGTTTTCTTACTTTCTATGTAAGGAAATATCTTGGAGTTACCACTAGTCTGATGCTAACTATCAAGGGTGTATACTACAACCTGATGTTCTCGGAAAGAACTCAAACTCCCACAACCAGCTAGAGGTTTGGTGCGCCCACACTTCAGATCTAAAGAAGCTAAAGAGAGCAAAGGACTTGGCGAGTATGCTAGTGAACTGGTTGACACGGGCATTCATCAGCTAGCAATAGATCGTGCGACATATTTGTAATCCCCAACTTAGTGATTTCCAGACTGGGCATCTGAAGAGAGGACGTAAAACGGCTTGGTCCGAACCTCTATCAGTCCTTTGTGTCATTTACTGCTTTATTTAATTTCCGCATTGGATTTAAAACACAATACCTCAAGTGTTGGAGTATATTACTGAAAACAGACTAAATAATATATCGCTCGCTAGGCAATCCATTTTTCGTACCTGAGCTGGTGCCAGAATCACCAGCTTGGAGAGTATTAATCTGCAAAAACTTCCGATGTGCACACTGTCTTACTCCGGTTAGAAAAAACCTCGTGGGAAAGTGAAAAAGTTGATTGATTATGTTTACCATTTGTTTGATTATTGTTTAGTCGTTGCTTGATTATCACATTGTTTGATAGTGTTTTAGTTGTTGCTTGATTACTATGTTGTTTGAATTGTGTTTTAGTTATGTTTGATTGTATATCAACTATTGATTTATTTAGATCAAATGAATATGATTCATTTTTTTTCTTACATGAGATTTTTTTTTTACATTTTGATCTCATCTCTCTACATGGAGAGAGATTATAAGTTTATATTATTTCCAAATGCGTCCCAATATATCAATGCATCTTCCCTCTTCTACGATACTCTAACATCGTTTTATGTTCAACCCCTCTAATTTGTAGTTGATGGTATATAAAATATATTTATATTTATTGAGTTGATTTGAATGGCATATTAGTTATATTGTTTACACCATTCATTAAATTAATATTTCAAATTAATCACACTAGCATATTTAATTTATAAAAATCGTGTTTACGAACTGACTAAATCAGAGCACCCGAACGTGAAGCTTTTGAACTAGAAAAGGTCAATAACTGAACGGCTAATGTGGAACATTTTTATTACTATTATAATATGAGAAAGCTAATCAATGAAGAATGAGTTTTAAGAGAGTCGACTTCCATTTCTCACCAATTATAAATTTATAACCCGTGTTTAATTTAAAAGGTTAGATATATGATATTAATAATCTATTTGAATTATTAATTTTGGTATGGTTGAGATATATTTATTTTTAGAAATATGTTTTGGTTGTAAGATTTATTGCAAATTAAAATATTTTTAGTTAAAAATAAATATTTAATTTTTATTATAATTCCACCAAAACAATTTCTAATGACAAAATGTTGAAATATATCCCAAACTGTGTGAGTTTTCTCAAAATTATCTCAAGCTACGCGAGTGTTCTCACATTTATCCCAAAAAATTCAAAATATCTTAATAAATACTCAAATTATTAAAAACTATGCAAATTAATATATCTCAAACTATTTTTTTCAATCAAATGAAATATTATTGTATTGTCGCAAATCTAAGTCACGGAATTAAGTTTTTTAATTTAATGTTTAGTATAATTGCTCATTGTTTCTGACTTAGATATCCGACAATATTGTCAGGGTTTCATCGATCGAAAAAATAAGTTGAGATATATTTAAATAGTTTTTAATAATTTGAGTGTTTATTAAAATATTTGAGTCTAGGATAAATTTAAGAAAACTCACATAATTTATTATATGTTTGAACATTTTGCCTTTTCTAATTCAATCAAAATATTTTATTAGTCTCTCAATACATGTGGTATGAATCATATAAAAACTAATGAATGTGTAATAACTTGAACCAAATCTCGACAACCGATTTGTTTATTTTTAAATAATTTTTTTTTGTTGAGCTAGAAAAAATCTCAGTTCATGTGAATTTTAAATAATATCTTCTCGTATTTATTAGAGGATAATTGTTTGGAGAGTAATGGAAGGCAGTTGAGATTAGGTTTGGTCAAAGTTGTGATGATAAGATTTACAACAAATCCGCGCGTGTATTTTATTTTATTGAACTTAACTTCTTCAGCAATATAAAATCTTACAATATCAAATGAAACACGACAATTATCTTTTTATTTTAATACAACTCCTTTTTCTTTTTTCTTTTTTTTTTTTGTAATCAACCGCCACCGGTTTAATAGGAAAGTATTTAGAAGTTGTTAGGGATTGAATTGAAAATTTGTTTTTTTATTTATATTAATAGTTAAATTATTTTTTAAGTTTTTAATTGTTAATACTCCAAAATTTGTAATCTATGTTTTTATAGAGTTTCCAATTCTACCTAAACTAATAGGTATAACATTTCGAACCTAAATTTTGAATATCTCGTCACGAATCAATATTTAGAAATCAGAAATATAACGTGTATACAAATAATTACATGTCATAGATATTAATGTATAAATCCATTTAGGTTATATATCTTGTTTAATGGGATAAGATTTAAGAATTTCTTTACCCTATTATTTGTCTTCCTTCGTCAACATTTTGTGGATACTCCGAATGCTCTCAATGTATTTAAATCTACACGGTTATGGTTTAAATTTAAAAATAATTTTCATTATTTCAAGAATATGTTATTTCCATGAAAAAATATTGTAAACTAAAATATTGCTTCATAATTATTTGAATCGAATTGTCTCCCGTATTAAAACATACAAAAAATATAAAAGCAAACATTATTTAAATAATATCATCTGTATAACTCTAAAATCTCTTATTTTTAATAAAGATCATGAATTCTATCGAAACAGACAATAATAATCTATTTTGGATTTTTAGAATTAATATATTGTATGACATAAAATATTTGTAGCCGGATAAAATCTTTGATGTATGATATTTTTTTTTCCCTCATACATCAAATATTTTATGTCATACAATATATAAAGTAATTTTTCTATTATTTAGGGATATATATATATGTATATATATATATATTAGTTACAAAAAATTTAATTAAAATTGATCTCACCACCAGTTTAATATTATCACATTATTTGTGCGCCCATTAACACTTGCCCACATTGAATAGGTTAACATTTTTAATTATAGTTAACCGATAGAGCTAATTAAAATGGATTTTTCCTTAGCATTTTACATTTAGAAGGCAGCCATTGGGCAAAATGAAATGTTAAATTGACCAAAACCAATGCGCCACTTGTTTAAGCCTAAAATCAACGAAACCAATTGTAGCAGCGCAGCCACCAATATTAAAATAATTCACGTCGCCTTTACATTGAAAGACTAAGATTAATATATATATATATATATATATATATATATATATATATATATATATATGGTAGTGATCAGGTGAGAATAAGAGATACTATAAGAAATAAGAATAAATCACAGACGTCCATCTCATTAAATCGACGCGCGAGATTCAATTTCAGCAATTTAAAAAACACGGCAGTTTTCCTCAAATATTATGCAGTAAAGGGTACAACCGTAAAAGAACATTTACAAAGATTAAACACAAACCTACCACATTGTGCAGTTTTCGTCGATTTTACTTCAGTTTTGTATTAAGACGAATTAAAAAAAAAATAAATTAAATATCGGAAACTGCTACACGGTTTCATCATTACACCGTTCCATCACAGCTTTTCGATACAATTCTCGAAAATAACTCTTCGCATTCAACACAATTTCATATCCTCTCTCAAATTTTCTGAAAATTTCGACTGTTCTTCTCTAAAATTCTAGGCGCATTCCCCGCAGATTACTAAGTTTTCTGAAGAAATATACTCAAAAATGGCTCCTAAAAGAAGTTCAGAGACAGTTCTACCCAATGCCGGTGAGTTTTTTTGAATTTGTTCTTATTTTAACAACTTCGCACGTATAATGTTCAGTTTTCATAGATTATTTAACCATTAAACGTTAGAATCTTAAAAATATTTGAATATTTTGTTCATATATGAAACGAATAACTTGAATAAGTAAATATTCATGTTTATTGGTGTCTGGGTAGATGATATGCACATATTATTGCGTAAAAATGCAATATAAAGATACATGAACCCAAAATATGTTGATAATAACTGTAAATCTGTGTTTCGCATCTAAAAATCTTGTCTAATCGAAAATAAAAAACACCGAATCTGTTTCTCTGCATATTTTGCAACTTAGAGCAACGAATAGAAAGGTTAATATGATTTTGCCTCCAACAAAAGTTGACGACTTTACTGCATATTTTAAAGCATAAAATGAAGTAAAATGTAGCAAAAATGAAGTAAAACGTAACAAAAATGAACAATGATAAATGCTTCTTATTACTAACACACAAATAGATGTTGTACAATAATGCACAAGTTTACATGAAAAAATGAATATAAATGTCAATAAAATGAATGTTATACTTGAATGATTGCTCTGATTATGTATAATTCATCTTACAGATGCAAAAAAGCAGAAAACTGCAAGCAAAAAGCCAGGCAAAGCCGTAAAAAAATCAAAGTCTGAAAGGATTCCTCAAGTAATACAACAACCAGCATCAAATGTTGTGGATCCAGAAGCACAATACGAAAGCTTAATTTGCAGGAGTAGTCCAGATATCCTGATAAAAGCACTATCAGAGTTGAACGAAGCACAAAAAAAGGCAATAGAAGACATTGGTTTCATGCAAATATTCAGTCTAAAGATCAATGAAATTCCAGCCAAGATAGCTTACTGGTGCATATCATCATTTGATGCAAGAAGTTGTAGTCTGTTACTACCGAAAAACAACAGTATCCACTTAACAGAGGAAGATGTATGGGTCATTTTCGGAATACCAAAGGGACCTCAACAGATCGAAAGAAGAAGAAAATATGAAGAATCCCCACTGCTAAAAGAATGGATTTCAAGATTTAAAACTAGAAATGGCCGCATCCGTCCAGTAGATGTTGCAGATGCTATGAAAGCTGAAACCGATGGAGGTGATTGGTTCAAGAGAAACTTCCTGATCCTTCTCGAACATTGTCTGATAGAGAATTGTGCTGACGGCTACATCAAGCCAAAGATGTTGGACAGTTTGGAGCCCACATATAACATCATAAATCTGAACTGGTGCAGATACATGCTGACTGCCCTGATTCGTCACAAAGACAATTGGGCAAAGAAGAATAAGGTGTGCTTTACTGGACCAGCCCTGCTGCCAATTGTAAGTATATGATTCATTTTTACATATAGTTTCATTCATCTAATGTTTTACAGCATTTACTTATTTCCAATTATGCATTACTGTCTATAAATCTATTCAATATACTAATTATAGATGACTCTTCCATGACAGCTCTTCTATGTGGATAGAGTGGAGTTGTACACTCGTGTGATTCATAGAACCTACCCCATCATGAAATCATGGTCAAGTACGCTTTTGAGAACAAGACAAAAGGCAGATATTAGAAGTGGAGGATTTGGTTATGGACACATAGCTCAACGATTTGACCCTGGACAACCCAGTCTGAAAAAGTTTGAAACACAAGGTGAAAAGAAAAGAATGAATGATGAAGACGATGGTGCAATGTCTGAAGCCGACCAGTACACTGACAAGATCATAAAAACTGCAAAAACAATGGCAGAATCTATGTCAAAGTTGATTCTTATGATCAAGGATGCACCGGCACAGATACATCAAAACATAAGTTTCAAAGCTGCTGTTGAAACTTCCAGGAATCTGTTAGGTGTACAATCTCCAATTGTTCGTACAGAACAACCAGAGAATGCACCTTTGAGCGAGAATCCTGTGATAGCAGATGAATGGAGCAATCCAAGTTGGCTGAAAAGTCTGGAGACGATTATGGAAGCTATAGAAGCAAAACACTCCCTAGACACATCTGAAACTCCTACACCTCTGCTACAACAGAAACTTTGTGTATCTGTGCCTCGACACTTCAGATTGGGTATAAAAGAAATCGAGGTAAAAATGCAAAATACCTACACAATGTAAACATTGCAAATATTGTACATTAAGAGGCAATGTCTAATAACTAAAATGATCTCTCTGTTAGCAGAGTCAAGATGATGAAGATGAATTTGATGATGATGAACCAGCAGATAACACTGCTGAAGAGAGACACTTGGAAGAAGAACCAGAACAGAATGAGATGGAAGAGACTGCAACAGAAAATCAGACAGAAGAAACCAATATCGAGAAGGAGAAAGAATACAATGCCACCGAGAAGGAGAAAGAAGACAGCACCACCGAGAAGGAGAAGGAGAAAGAAGACAACACCACCAGCAGAGAGAGAGAAGAAAGCACCACCAACGAGGAGATCCAACGAGAATGCACCAACAAAATACAATCAGTGATTGGCAGTCTGAACAAAGAATTTGTTGAAGAAGAACAAGAAAAAGAAGATGACGAAGAAGCACTGACAGAAACACTCACAAAAATGGTATAAAACAGTATAAAATTTAACATAATATGTATCTGTATCTTACAATTAATCCAATCTTATATAGAGGGAGACTGTGAAAGAAAAACAGAATCAACAAATGAGGAAAGAAGATGAAAAGCATGAAGGAAAAAGAGCCACAGGAAAGGAGATAACAAAGCATGCAATGGTGAAAAGATCAAATGTGGAAAGAAAAAAGCCAACAAAGTTGATGTCACCATTCAACGAAAGAGCTGTGAAAGCAGGAGAAGCTCTCACTGCTGAAGAAAAGCAAATTTATGCATGGATCATGTTTGGAAAGCAGAAGAAGAATCAGTAAGTGAATGAATGAATAACAACATATAACATATCTGTGTCTCATTTATAGTGTTGTTATCCTGCAGTTTTACTTATAATACTTGCATTTTACGAAATATGGTATCTATTCTGATGGATCTGAAATTTTTGAAGATATTTGTGCTTCATTTATAGTGTTGTTATCCTGCAGTTTTACTCATAATACTTGCATTTTACGAAAGATATATCTATTCTGATGGATCTAAAATTTTGGAGATATCTATGCTTCATTTATAGTGTTGTTATCCTGCATTTCTAATTATAATACTTCCATTTTAGGGTTGAAGAAGAAGTTTATTCTGATGGAACTGAAATCTTGATGAGATCTAATGTAACAAGCTTTAAGCCTGAAACATATCTCAAGAGTGCCATCATAGATGCATGGAGTTCCTATATGAACAAACAAGAGAAACACAGAAAAGCTCCTCCTGCCAGAATATTCTTCACAACCTTTCCTTGTGTATGTACTTACTATAAAAATCTTTTTTATATGTTATCTAAACTATTTTATATACTAATATACTCTCAATGCAACAGTCTTATACAGTGGTTGACCAAAACAAGTCCTGGACAAATGAAAAACGTCAAGATGTGTTTTCTGAAAGAGTGCAGGAAGAATTGGAAAACATGAAAGATGCCACACTAAGAAATGCTGACCTGGTATGAATACAATATGAACTTAGTAGAATGTTATAAAATATCATACATTTTAACAATCTTTGTATTCAGGTATTCTTCCCCATTTGTCATTCAAGCCATTTCTATATCATTTGCTTCAATATGAGAAAGATGGACGTTGACCTCATAGACAATTCAAGTGTTGCCGATGAAGAGGACTTGACAGTCAAATATGGAGATGCTCCCACAGTCCTGGTAAGTAATATTCATTGATAACTCTAATGCATAATAATTTAGATAAATCTGCATAATATTGAACTAAAAATGATGTATATGATAAGTATAATGAAACACAACATGATCCATGCTTATTTAAATTCGAATGAAATAAATCATAAATAATAATGCACAATACAACATGAATAATGCACAATATAAACAATAAAATGAAACATTATACTGTCAATTTGTGCACATATAAATCTCAATGACTTTCTTCAAACTTTTAAATGCATGATAACAGGTTGAGTATTTTGCCAATTTCCTCATGGGAAAAAAACTCAATCGCAAGTCTAAGGGAATCAAAGATGCCTCCATAGAAAGGCTGAAGATGCACTGGAGAAACGAGACAAACAAAGTGGACTGCGGCATCTACACCATGAGGCACATGGAAACCTACATGGGAAACAAATTGAAGGACTGGAATCCTGATCTCCAGAAAGATGACAACAAGATGCTGCAGTATTTCAGAGCAAAATATTCTGCAACACTCATGAAGTCTGATCTCAACGTCCACAAAGAGAAAATGAAGAAATTGGCCAAGGACAACTACAAGAAACTTTCTGCTAAAAACAAAACTGAATTGGAAAGCCTTCTGAAGATGTAATCTGATAACAAAAACAACTGCTTTTGAATATTGTTTCTTATATTAGCTTGAACAATAGGTACTACTTAGGTTTGCATGGTTTGTAGGGTTTTAAGTACTATATTTTAATATAGATATGGATATTATGCAATGAAAATGCTGCAATGTTTCTGCTAAAATTTGCATTTTAATGTTAGGAAATTGATTATCAATTGTTAGAATACGTAGTTGCCTAAATTTTTTCTAATTGTAAAAATAATTTAGTATTGATTATTCTAAATGTATCTTCTCAGAAAGAATAACACCCATAATAACAGAATAATGATAGCACTTACAAAATAAAAATATCGAATCCAAAAAATAAAAAAAAATGCATCTATAACGAAGATAATATCCAACATAAAAAAACCAATATACTAAACTATTCATTATTGCCAATCCTAGGTGCATCTTTACAAGAAATAAGATGCATTATAATAATAAAAATGTTCTAAAAGAGAAATTAAAAACTCCTTTCATTTTTGAACATACTAAGTGCATCTATAACAATGATATCATGCATCTTTGTTTACATTCTTATTCACTTTATCACAATTCCTTGAATCATGAAAGGTCATCTTCTTGCATTTAGCACACATTCTCTTTGGCTTCTCCAACATTCTCTGAGCTTTCTCCTTCCTCGAAACAATACGACTCCCACTCCCCTTAGTTTTCACAGGAGCTGGAGGCAAAACTTCAATTTCTTCAGGAACCGCTGCACCATAATAGCCTTCAAACATCTTCTTCTTCAGTTTTGAATCATCACAAATAATGATGCTATCATTAAACTTTTCAATTCCACACAACAATCCTTTCAACATCTCCTTGTCACCATCAATCCTCCCAAGACAATTAATAACAGCTCTCATAATCTTACTCTTCATTATTTTAGTTTCATCAACATCACAAATAGAAGAATCATTAGTCTTTAGCTTGTACTCTAAACTCAACAAGGATGTCATCTTCCAACGATTAACCAAATATTTATCAGGAATGGACACTACATCTTCATTCTTAAAAACAACACATATGTGACTGCACAGCAACCCAATCCTAATAAACATATTGCAGTCACAAACATAAGTCTCATCATCCTCATTGTAAACAACACAAAAAATATCCTTCTTGTCATCAATAATCTTATAAACCAGTCCATCAACAACAGATTTCTTATCAAAAATACGACAACGGTAGCAGGCAGCAAGTAACTCAGTCTGAAAAGAACCAAACATTTTGCAAGTATAAACCAAAGAAGCTTGTTTCTCAATCAAAAGTCCAGTCTTCAGTTTACGAACAACTGTGCTATCAAGATAATCCAAATGTGAACTAGAATTCCTTTGAGAATCAATAGCATGATTGAAATTCATCAAAAACTGAAGCAAGTTAGAACGAAATTTTGTAAAACTCTTGTAAAAATGATTATCACACTCAGATATAGATGTTGTCCTCATAAGACCGCTGAATGAAAAATCACGGAAAAAAGCAGGAACCCAATAATCCCTAGATTCAAACATGGTCTCGAACCATTTATCTTCTTCTAGTCCATAATTCACCATAATATGATACCAACCTTCTTCAAACTGTTCAGGACCAATTAAATCAGACCAAACATAAGATCTCAAATCATCCTTAAAGTCTTCATTTTCATGAAGTTCCTTAGAAACCTTATCAGCAAGTTTTAGCATAATATGCCACATACACCACCGATGCCGAGTACCTACTAAAACCCTTTCAATAGCTACCTTCATACCTAAATCTTGATCGGTAATAATCATCCTAGGTGCAACACCAACACATGAAATAAACTTTTCAAACAACCAGCAAAAAGAATCTGAATCTTCCTTACTCAACAAAGCAGAAGCAAAAGTCACTGGTTTACCATGATTATCTTTCCCAGTAAAAGGAGCAAATATCATGCAATACCTGAAAGTATAAAATGCATAATATCAACATAAAACTGAACATATTTATACTAAAAATGAAATAAACATAAAATAAAAATAATGCTCGGAAAAAATACAATAATGCAAGATATAAAGCTAAAGATGAAGTATAATGACATAAAAATGAAACATGACAAAAACTTACTTGTTTGTAGAGTATGTTGTGTCAAAAGCAACAACATCACCAAACAATTTGTAATTCTGCTTCGAAACAGAATCACACCAAAACAATCTTTGCAATCTCTGATTTGAATCAACCTCAAAATCAAATGTGAAAGAGGGACATATACCCTTCTTTCTACGAAACTCATTCAGCAGCATCTGAGCATCAGCCCCATCCACAAAAGCATTCATATCCCGAGAGTAATTCCTAACATCTAAAGTAGAACAACCTACAGAATCATAACCACCTAGAAACTCCATCAACAACTTATGTGACTTAGTAGGTCCAATATTAGTTTTCGCACAATCCATAATGAACTTTTGATGAACAATATCAATCTTACGATTAAGCTTCATAAAATGCTTGAACTGATCTTCAATCAATGGGTGATTATGCTCCTCAATAAATGAATGAATAACATAACCAACAAGGTATTCATATTTCAAGACTACTCTAGCAGTACAACCACACCTCATAGAGTCATGTTTCCTTCTTTTCTGTTTCGAATCCATATGTCTCGAAGTAGTAAACTTATCACCTTCCCTACTACACAGAACATACTTCCAAATAATTCTATCATCAACCTTAGAACTAGTTGACATACGAGTATCAAATCCAGCAACACGAGCATACTGCCTATAAAAATCAATACCATCATCAACCGTTCGAAAAACCCTGCCCTTAAAAGGCTTAAACTCATCAACACAATTTGGAACAAATGAACCTGTAAGACATAAAGATGCACAATGTTAACACTAAAAATGCATGATAATAAAGGAAAAATGAAAATAGGAATAACACAATTTTTTTTAAAACGATCAACACAATTTGGAATTAATGAACCTGAAAGATGACAAAATGAACAATGTTAACACTAAATATGCACCATAAGAAAGGAAAAATGAACATCTGAATAACGCAATTTTTTTTAAAAACTATATTCATGCACGAATCAATTACAAACAGAATCTAGAATTCAAAAACAAGATCAAATCATCTACTAACATAAGAATACATCAATACAACTATGAACACTATCGAAAATCAAAAGTACAAAGTATTAAACTTAACTTCCGATCGATCAGACATGTCCGATTCAAACTACAGAACTCCAAAATAAAAAACAAAACTCCACAAAAACCTCAAAGCCGACAGCGATCACGAACGCCAAATCCAGAAACAAAAACAAAAATCAGATCGAGAGAAGATATATAAATCGTATCGAACGAATGAGGAAGAAGATATCAGAACGCGCGAATAAGGAATACAAAATCTAATTAAATATGGAAATATATATCTTCCAAATTTTAAAAATCCTAAAATTACAAAAATAACCTTAATGAATCAAAACTGCAGGATAAACAATGAAAACTGCACACGGACTAAATTTGATCATGAGCGTTGATATCACCAAATCAAAGGCTGAGATTTATTCTCATTTCTTATACTAAAAACTATTCTCATATGATCACTACTCTATATATATATATATATATATATATAGAGGAGTAATCATATGTGAACCACCTCCCAGATGTGATATGAGAACTAATCATATCCATTCGTTGTTAATTATGGACGGCCCAGATGTGTATTTTTATATAATTAGTTACTTATTTTATTAATAATTTAGGGTATTTTGGGTATAAAAGTTTATCAATATTTTCATTCCATAACTGTTTTCCTTGATTTTCTCCCTACATATTTTGTCAAATCTTTCTATTCCTTATTTAATTATATACGAATAATTTGTTTGTTTTTTTTCATATAAATCGTGTATATTTTAGTATAATTATCAAGAAAATTATTATTTTTTTATTAATATTAATGAACCTTTTTTTATTAATATTCATGTTTATTACGTTTATAGTTTTGTTACTTAATTATTTATGCACTTATTTTATTCATTTATTGCACCTTTTTGTAAGTAATATTTTTATGTTTTCATTTGCTATTTCTATTAATTATATTACTATTGATATTTTGTTTATTTTAACGATTAAAAAATTTCAACAATTATTCGAAATTATATACCTTAACTATTATATTAAAAATCACTAATTTGATGCAAATTGAGTAGTGTAATGAAATGTATAATAAAGGTGCAGAAAAAGATTGAAATTATTGCATATAAAGGAATGAAATACTACCATTCAAAGTATAAAAGACTACTCATGGCATGGACATTAAAATTCATATAATGATAACCACCATCTATTCAAGTCTCCAAAAAAAATAATCAAATTTGTCACCAAATACATAGATTAAAACTTAAAAATTCTGTAGCCATGCAAAACACAAGTTTTCACTTTACTTAATCACTTAACGCTTAATTTTGTCCAAGTAGGCGTCCATGTCAAACTTCTTTGCCTTGCAGTTCTTTCTGAAAAACCTTGCAGCTGTTTCACAAACTTGTTCACCCTTTTTGTTGCAGTCGGCACCCAGTATTTTCCGGCAAATCACCATCCTTTTGTGCTTCAGATCATTCTTGTTGGCATTAGTTAGATCACTCTCCCATTCATCTGCTTTTTGCCCCATGAATGTTTCCATTTTTTATACTGTATTATTAATGTAAACTCTATTAACAAATAAAAATACTGCATAGAAACAAATATTAATGTACAGAAAATGAACAAAACATATGTACATTAGCTACTTCAACACAGCAAAATTATAAATGTCTTAACATACAGTAAAGCTGCAGTAACAGTCGACAATTACTGCATAAATAGGTATCTAATTAAGCAATTCCTTAACAATTTCTCCTACTACAAAATGCTAATTATACATGCTCCTAATATACAATAAAGTTGCAATGAAAGTCGACAATTACTGCATAAATAGGTATCTAATTATGCAATTCCTTGACAATTTCTTCCACTACAAAATGCTAATTATACATGCACCTAATATACAATAAAGTTGCAGTAAAAGTCGACAATTACTGCATAAATAGGACACTTTTTTGCATATTTTTTGGCTTCGAGTACGCAATTATTCATAAATTTCAACTAGAAAATATTCGTCAAAAACAATCAAAAAAACATCCAGAAAAATTTTGTTTTACCTCTTCCTCTTCAGATGCCTCAATTACTCTTCCCTCGGCGGTATGATTTCCGGTCGATTACTCCCTACAAATTTAGGGGTTTTTCAATCCCAAAAAAAAATGTTACTTGAAGTTAAAATCAATCAATAAACTATTAAAGATTGTATTTTTTTATTTTAGCATTCTGCGACTTACTACAGTTGTCCGCCGAATTTTTTACGAATGAGAATTTGAGTTTCAAAACATAAAACCCTAAAAAATTGCGGAAAAAAATAAAAAAACCTTACCCAAGTATTGTCACTTGTGATTTGCAGTTCGTCGGACATTGTCGCTTTGAATTCCTTCGAGAAAGATGAGCAATCGTCGTTCTCTTTCGATTTTTTTTTGGGTTTTTTTGGAGAAGACGGTTGGAATGGTGCGGTGGTTGAAGATTTGTTCTATTTTTACTATTATTTAATTTGTTTAAACCTACCTCCATTATACATTAAATGTGCGATAATTATGGAGATGTAATCGTGGGAAGTTATGTGGTTTATTGCAAAAGTACCAATTTATCCTTTCTTCCAACTTTTTTCTTCTATTTATGCATCGAATTTTTTGGATGCAACTTTAAATCTAAGTTGTTCAAATTGTTAATCTAAGGCTAGGATTAGGTCTTATTTCACTTCTAAGAGAGGGTTTCCACCATAGTGCACCCCTATATATATATATATATATATATGTATATATATATATATATAGGGAGCAGAGCCAGTGAGAAAATTCTTAACGTGAGAAAGTGAGAAAGATTCTTGATTGTGTTTATGATGTTGCTTGATTGTGTTCAGATTGTTGCTTGATTACAATGTTGCTTGATTTTGTTTAAGTTGTTGCTTGATTATTTTGTTGCTTGATTGCGTTTTAGTCATTGCTTGTTTGCATATCAGCCATTGATTTTTTTAGATCTAATGGACATGATTCATTCTTTTTTCTTACAGGGGGATTTTTTTTTACATGATCCCTCCTATATATATATAGGGTAGTGATCAGGTGAGAATAGGAGTTACTATGAGAAATAAGAATAGATCTCGCGCGTCTATCTCATCAAATCGACGAATAAGATTCATTCTCAGCAAATTGAAAAACGCGGCATTTTTGCCCCAATATCCTGAAGTTTTAGCCTTTAAAGGCTAAAACTGTAAAAAAACTCAAACACAAACAACAACCTGCATTTTAAGCCCGATTTACTTCATTTTTAGCCCAATTTACTTCATTTTTAGCCCGATTTACTTTATTTTTACATAAATACGAATTAAAAAAAATTAAACATCTTCTTCTTCAAAGCAGCAACACGAGCGTAGTCTCTATAAAACTCAATACCAGCATCAACAGTTCTAAAAACTTTGCCCTTAAAATGCTTCATCTCATCAACACACTTTGGAATAAATGAACCTGTAAGATACAAAAATGCACAAAGTTAACACTAAAGATGCTCAATATAATAGTAAAAATGAACGTCGATTTGAATACACACTTTGGAATAAATGAACCTGTAAGATACAAAAATGCACAAAGTTAACATTAAAGATGCACAATATAATAGTAAAAATGAACGTCGATCTGAATAAAATAATTTTTTTTAAACTATATTCATGAACAATAAACAAAATCGAGACCGAACACGAATGCGAAATTCGAAAACAAAGAAAAAAAAATCTGATCGATAGAAGAAATATAAATCAAATCGAACGAAGAAGGAAGAAGAAATCAAATCGCACGAAGAAATGAATAAAAAATCTAATGAGATACTATTTCAGATTTAAAAAAAGCTAAAATTACAAAAATAACCTTAATTTTGCAAAACTGCAGAATAATCGAGGAAAACTGCACACGGAGTGAAATAGATCATGAGCGTTAAAATCACAAAATCAAAGGCTGAGATTTATTCTCATTTTTCATACTAAAAACTATTCTCATATGATCACTATATATATATATATATATATATATATATATATATATATATATATAATCAGGTGAGAATGACTGTTAGTATGAGAATAAGAAAATCTCAGCCTTTAATCTTGTCATTTCAACGCTCAAGATGTATTTAATTTCGTGTGCAGTTTTTGTCGATTATCCTGCATTAAAGGACAATATAGTAATTATATACAACGAATGATAATTTTAAAGCATGCATTTTAAATAAGATTTTGTTCATTTTTAGGGCAATATCCTGCATTAACATTACATTGCGAAATAAAATGATCTACATCTCTACTTACGACATTTTATCTTCAATATTGTGCATTTTATCTTAGCAATCATGCATTATATCTAAGGAAACGTGCATTATGTCTCATTACAAAAAAAAAAAATTATCTCTCTAATAAGGAAATACTGTATGTATCAAATCTGGATATCCATATCTAATCTGATATGGGAATATTATTATAAATAATAAAGATTATTTGATTTTCAAAATTGAAATATATATATCCTTAATTTATTTGAATATTCTTACCATATCTACTTAAAAGAATCATAATCTTATTTGTGCATCATCAAAATAATTCAAGTTTATATTAAAAGTTAACGTATAAATTTTCAATTTTTTATGAGTTGTGACGATCATTCATATATCGAAATAAACAACGAAATAATTTGAATCTCACTATGTTACATAAATAAAATGTATGTTGATGTAATTTATCTTAAAATAAGTTTATTTTATATATATATATATATAGAGGAGGGATCATATGATAATAAATAAGTATATTAAAAATAAGAATGAATCTCATCCATTAGATCTAATAAAATCAATGGCTATTAACTAATTAAGCAACACTTAAAACGCTATCAAGCAATAAATGATCAAGTAACATCTGAAATAGAATCAAGCAATATTGTAATCAAGCAACTACTAAAACACAATCAAGCAACATTGTAAAGGTAATCAAGCAGCTTTCTCATTTTATCACGGGAGGATTTTTTATCACCGGATCCAATCCCTATATATATATATATATATATATATATAGAGTTGTGTTCATTTCTGAACTATATATCCTGAATGAACAATGACCATATATCCAGCCATACATCTTATTTTTCGGACGCCTCACAATATGCCACGTGTTATTTTTTAATTATTTTTATATTAAGTAAAGGGTAATATTGACAACACATATTATATTAAAACTGTTAGTTTCGGAAATACCTATATTTATGCGTTTTATAAGATTTGCAATATCTTTTTATTTTTTGTTTCTATATCTTATCAAATCAATACATAATTAACATCAAAAAATTTCATTTGTCTTGTTTATTATTTGTTGTTCGTTTTTTTGGTAGAACTGCTTCCTTCGTTTTCTTATTCGTTTTTTGGTTCCCTCAAATCCGGCCTCTCTTTCTCTCTCGATCCGTAGTGTGCTTCTTGGGTTTGAACATCTCTCAATTCTAAATTATTTAACATTTTTCAAAGGAATTTCCCGATATGAAGCTCACCATCAAAACTCTGAAAGGCAGCCACTTCCAAATTAGCGTACATGCTAACGATACCGTCAGTGACATCTCTCTTTCTCCATATTTTTAACCGATGTAATCAAATTTGCATTTTTTTGTGTTGTTTTAATTTCTTTTAGCAGTTACATATTGAGTGTGTGATAGGGTTTTCCACAAGAAACGAAATTGTTTATTGAGGCATATAAATAGAGTACAATGCAAGATATGAATCTATCTAGAAGATATGCAAACTATGAAAACCCTAATTAACAAGAAAACCCTAGATACAATAATATCAAATCTAAATATTCTATTATCCCCCCTCAAGCGAAGATGTCGGAACTTGGACAAGGCTGAGCTTGCGTCGAAAGAACTCGAATAGCGGTCGCGGAAGCGCCTTAGTGAAGATGTCAGCCAACTGTAGTTCCGTTGGGACGAATTCAGTGACGAGCTTACCATCTTGAACGAGTTCCCACACGAAATGGTAGTCTATATCTATATGTTTAGCTCGCTTGTGGGCAACAGGATTTTGAGTAAGAAAGATGGAGCTTTTGTTGTCGCAAAATAAATGCGGCGGGAGAGAAATAGGTCCATGAAGCTCACGAAGAAGAGAAGTAAGCCAGACTACTTCAGCAGCAGTGTTTGCCATAGCTCGATATTCAGACTCACAACTAGACCGAGCCACGGTGGGTTGTTTCTTTGCACTCCAGGAAACTAAGTTGCCAGCCAAGAAAATCGCATAACCGTAAGTAGAACGGCGAGTGTCGATGTACCGAGCCCAGTCAGCATCAGAATAGGCAACGAGGACGCATGCAGACGTTCGAGAGAAATGAATACCATGCGAGAGAGTGCCCTTTACATAGCGCAGGACACGATTGACTGCCTGAAGATGATCAACCGTCGGACACTTCAGAAATTGACTCAATAAGTTCACAGCAAAGGCAATGTCCGGACGAGTGATGGTGAGATACTGCAGAGCACCTACTATCGATCGATAGTATGTTATGTCCTCGATTTGAGTGCCGGTTTGAGGAAGAACTACGCCGGCTGGTAGAGGAGTTGCAACCGATCGTGCGTCCAGCATGTCTGTGTGCTCAAGAATGTCGCGCTCATATTTAGCTTGAGAAAGTAGAAGATCGTCGGATACATAGGTGACCTCCAAGCCTAAAAAATAGCTTAAGCGGCCCATATCCTTGATAGCGAATTCACCATGCATCCGAGCAATAAACGCCGAAATATAAGAACTTTCGCTTCCTGTAAGAATAATGTCGTCAACTTATACAAGCAGGAATAATAGAGTATTACCACGACGGAAAATGAAAAGTGATGTGTTGGCTTTGCTGCAAGCGAACCCAGATGATAGGAGAAAGGAGCTCAAACGCTGAAACCACGTGCGCGGAGCCTGCTTGAGGCCATAAAGAGCCTTCCAAAGTCGACAGACATGATTCGGGTAACGCGAATCAACAAAACCGGGTGGCTGAGCCATGTACACAGGGACAGAGAGCACTCTATTTAAGAAAGCATTTTTAACATCCAGCTGATGAAGAGGCCAGCCGTGGGTGACCGCGAGAGAAAGAACAACACGCACAGTGGCTGCTTTGACGACATGACTAAAAGTATGAGAGAAATCCAAGCCCGGTATCTGAGAGAAGCCCTGAGCTACCAGTCGAGCTTTATGCCGTTCGATGGAGCCGTCAGATTGAAACTTTGTCCGAAAGACCCACTTAGAACCCACAATATTTGAGTTGGAAGGGGGAGGAACCAATTCCCAAGTGTTATTGCGGAGTAAGGCATCCATCTCCTCATTCATTGCGGCGAGCCACAACAGATTCTTCGCGGCCGACTTGAAACCCTTGGGTTCAGTCGAAGCAGTAAGAGCTGTGTGGAGATCTGTCGAGGCATAATACACCAGATGTCTTGGCTTAAAGATACCTGCACGAGCTCTTGTGATCATAGGGTGTGCAGGGGGATCCGGAGCAGGAGGAGGAGGTTGAACATCCGAAGTAGGCGGCGTAGGAGCTGGAGTAGCCGGAGGAGGGAGCTGTTCAACTTCATCAGAAAGAGCCGAACATTTGGTGCGAGGCCGAGATGGAGGAGGAGACGGCTGTGAAGGAGAAACCCGGGGCACCGAAGTCAATGTGGACGAGGCCGAAGGCTCAAGAAACGCCGAGATATCAAGAGTGGATATGGGCGATGTGGATGGAGCAGCAGTCATTGGAAAATTAAGCTCATCAAAGCGCGCATGTCGGGTGACATATACACGGTTGGTAGATAAGTCCAGACAGCGAAAACCCTTATGCTGCGAGGAAAAACCAATAAAGATGCAAGGGATACTTCGTGGCGAGAACTTGTTAGCTGCATAATCTCGTAAGCAAGGATAAACTCGGCAACTGAAGGGATGAAAATTACCATAGTTGGGAGGTGAGCCAAATAGAGTCTGAAATGGCGAAAGACTGTGAAGCGCAGAAGACGGCAAATGATTTATGATGTATGCAGCGGTGGAGAAGGTGTCAACCCACATGTGGAGCGGAAGATTAGAGTGAAACAATAAGGCAAGACCAGTCTCTGTGATATGCCGGTGCTTGCGTTCCGCCCGTCCATTTTGTGAAGGCGTGTATGGGCAAGACTTAAGATGGTGAATACCCTTCGACAAGAAAAAGGATTGAACTGCATGGTTAGTAAACTCAGTCCCTCCATCACTCTGAAATACTTTTATACGCCTAGAGAACTGATTCTCCACAAGTGAAGTAAAATTTTGCAAAGTTGCAAAGAAATCCGATTTTCGCACAAGCGGAAATAACCAAGTAAAACAGCTGAAATCATCAATAAAAATCACGTAGTAGCGAAAAGAGGCAGAAGATGTAACAGGCACCGGTACCCATAAGTCGCAATGTATAAGATCAAGAACATGCAAAGAACGCTTCTCATTTAGTGTAAAAGGCATACGTGAACTTTTTGCTATTTGACATGAAGAACAAAGTGTAGGTTTTGGCAAACAGGATGTAACTGAAATAAAAACTTGTTTATTAAGTAAAGAAATAGAATCATAAGCAACATGTCCTAAACGACTGTGCAAAAGTTCAAAAGAAGCACGTAAAACATTATTCTTGAGCTGGGAAAGAAAAACAGGCAGAACTCGATCAAGAGCTTAGAGTCCGGCACTACGACGACCGCTTGCGAGAATCTCCTTTGAATGACGATTCTGAATAGCAAAGAACTTATCAGAAAAAATAACATCCACTGGAAAATCAGCAGTAAGCTTGCTGACCGAAAGTAAACTTTTAGTCAGAGAAGGAACCACCAAGACGTCCAACAGATTAAGAGAATTCAAAATCCGAGAATTTCCAATACGAGAAATATTAAGAGTATCATCGTTACCAACAATAACACGATCTGAACCCGTATAGGGCTGAGAGATGTCGAGGTTGCCTGCGTCTGGAGTCATGTGGGCGGAAGCGCCAGTGTCCATAAACCAATCGGATGCTGAGGAGGGAGAGACCGAACAAGAGGTGTTGAAGGCCTCGGCAAGGTTCGCATGAGGCGAACGAGAGTAGCGATCCGGACAAGCATCGGCATAATGTCCGTCCTGACGACAAATCTGACAACGCGGAGGTCGGCGCTGATTTTCGCGATTGTTATTTCCCCATTTTTTATTGCCAGAAGAACCATTCCCTTGGCGATTAGATGAGTCGTGCTGTGCATCGGATGAGGGCTTGGACTGTCCAAAGAACGCAACCTGTGAGGAAGAAGACGGTTCCAGAGACTCCTGAAAAATAGAAAAACTTTCGGCTTTAGATAACAAGTCGCGAAAGGTAGGCAAGGTGGTGAGGGCCATCTGGGTGATGGAGAATGAAGAGAAAGCCGGTCCAAGTCCCCGAAGAAACCAATGAGCCTTGTCGGTTTCATCGACGGGACGACCGATTGCCGCGAGTTGATCGCAAATAGCCTTAAAATCGCGTCCATAGTCAGAGACAGAACGAGTGCCACGTTTGAGAAGCTGAAGATCATCTTTCAAGCGAAGCTCCCGCGTCTTGGATTTATTACTGAACGCAGCGTCCAGTGCGAGCCAAACGGCACGCGAAGTCGAGCAATCGAGAACCTCGGACATGGCTTCCTCGGTTAGCGTCGAAAGGAGAAGGCTGAGCAGCCTCTGATCCTGAACACGCCAAGCTTCGAAGGCTGGATTTGGCGTAGAGGTTCCGGGCCGAGTCGGGGAAGCGACCATCGTAGGCGGCACCGGAAGCAAACCATCGACATACTTCATCAGGTCCTGACAGGAGAGCAATGGTACGAGCTGCGATCTCCATAAGAGAAAGTTAGAGGAAGATAGCTTTATCGTAACCATGTGAACGAGGGTTGAGAGCGGCAGCGCGTCGGATGCCATAGAGACGGCGACGGGAAGAAGAGAGGGAAGGAGGCGGACGAGATGAGGGAGGAAAAGGATGGATCAAATGGCTGATACCATGATAGGGTTTTCCACAAGAAACAAAATTGTTTATTGAGGCATATAAATAGAGTACAATGCAAGATATGAATCTATCTAGAAGATATGCAAAATATGAAAACCCTAATTAACAAGGAAACCCTAGATACAATAATATCAAATCTAAATATTCTATCAGTGTGCATCTGTTACCAGCCTTCAACTAGTAGCCTCTTGTTTTGTTTATTTATTTTTATTCTTCTCCTTACTGATATTTGAAATTATCTTGGATAATGTGGCCTTAATGACGACCCTTCGTGCGTGTATTGACTAGTAATTGAAGGAGAAGTAACATTTTCTGATCTTTTTTTTGGTTTAATAGGTTTAACAATAAGATTTTCTGGTCCGTGTTTCTAGAAAGTGGATGCTACTTTTTTCTAGAAAATAGTTTCGCTGGTTGAGAGAAGAGATTTGAGGAACATTGGTTTCGTATGGTTTTGGTAGAACCTGTGGGAATGACAAGATGTGCGGGTGGATCGGTGAGAGGGAGTGGGAGCTGATTGGCGTGCGCAACGAGCGGGGGCAAACGCTGATCTTCCTGGCGGTGGTCCACGGCCGGAAAGAGGTGTTTGTTCGCATGTGCAGAATCATCAAGGGCTGGAGGAGTGATGTCCTCGATTTTGGTTTTGAATATTTTAATTATTTTTCAATCTTTTATTGTCTATCTCTTTAGGTTTAATGTATTTTTTCATATTTTTGTGTTATATGCGATTATCATTGTTATGTTAAATGTGTGTCATTATTTTTGTAAACTGTAGGGCTCGACGAAATCTTTGTTAATGGATAGTTAATTGTTTATTTATTTTCTACATTGTATAAACTATGTTGATATGTAGCATCGTACGCTGTTGACATTGTCATTGTTACCTGTATTAAATATCATTTTATCAAAATTATCGTTTTAATCTTAATAGATTTATAATACACATTTAAGATCATTGTTATCTTTATTCAATATCATTGTACGAATAATTAAAATTGTTTATACATTTAAAGATAATATATTAGTGGAAGTTGACAGAATTACCTTACAATGACACACAAAACCATAAACAATGACACACAAAGCCATGAACAATGATAACCATTAACTTAAGATTATGGAATAAATCGTGGTGTATTTTCTCTTTCCGATTTATATGATAATAATGGAAAAAATCGTGGGAGATTTGATTTGGTAACTGAATCCGAAAAATCAGCATTTAGATTTAATTGCATTTCAATATTTCCTGTTTAGGACTAATTTGCCCTTTCAATGATAGAAGAAGCAAGCAACAATGATAAATGGCAACAGAAAATCTGGGACGTCTATTTTCGAAATCAAAGGCTGGATTTTGGTCTCTGTTCATTCATGGACACATGTTCAGCCATGAATGCACCCCTATATATATATATATATTATCAAATATGCATTCTAATATTATTTCATTGTATAAAATAAAAAATTATATTCTCACCTTATTTTATCTTAAAATTTATTAATTTTTATCTTAAAATTGTTCATTATATCTCTATATAATATGCATTTTCTGAAGGAATATAATGCATTTTATGCATCATATAGTGCATTTTAAGTACGATTTCATGCATTTTAGGTATATTTTCGTGCATTTTACGAAAATCAATGTGCTGTTACGAGATTCATGTATAGAATCTAGGGGTGACATTTCGTGCGGATCGAGTCCTTATCTTGTCAATCCGTTATCGATCTGATCCGTTAAGGTCAAATTCGTATCCGATCCGTTAAGAAAAATTAAAATCTTTATCCGTATCCGATCCGTTAAGCTCAAATATGTATCCGCACAAATCCGATCCGTATCCGTTAAGGATCCAATAAGTGTCCAATCCGAATGATCCGATCCGATAATAATCCAAATCGGATTAATTCAATAAGAATCTGTTTCAATAAACACAATTATAATCCAATAAAAATCTGATAAGATAATACAAAATATTCATATTTGTTTGTTCAAATAATGCGTTTGATAAATAAATAAAACTGCAACTTCATTTGAAACTAAAATTCTCAATCAAATATCCGAAGATACATATATAAATCTTAAATTCCAATTCTAGTGGTCAAACATGCTCATTTCTAAATACTGATCAATCTTTCACCTTAGTCGTCAATACTCCACTTACAATTTTGAGGGAGAAAAATATTAATTAAAACTTTAAGATTTATAACAAATAAAATAAATTATAATAAATACTTTTAATCTATCATGGTAAAATTGAAAGAGTTGAGACAATGAATGAGAATCTACAATACTTTCATCAACATTAAAATTTAAGATCTCACTTTTTAGTAATACGTTGATACAACTTAATTGAAAACTTGAAGTTGAGAAAAAAAAGAAAATTATTAAATTTTGATAGTAGAAGAAAATAAATATTAAAAAATATAATTAATAGATAAATAAATACATTTTTTGGTAGTGAATTAATAAAATGGGACACGAATAATGAAGAACCAAGAGAATTGAGTTTTTGAAAGAACTGTAGGGAAATATATTTCCTGTATTTCACTCAAAAAATAAAAGATGAACATAGTGGTTTATATAGAGAAAAACAAATCTATACTAAATCTATACAACTAGATACAGTAAATATGATTCTATCAATTATATCTTAATACCCCCCCCCCCAAGCGAAGACGGAGGTGAAAGTCAAAGCTTGGTACAAAAATGCTCGAAAAGACTTCTCGATAAGCTCTTTGTGAATAACCAGCATCTTCTGATATTGACTCATGGTGTTGACGGAAATGAGGAATACCTGCATTGAACATTAAACCAAAACAAACAGTTCCTTTGACGTATCGAAGGATACATTTGAGAGCCTGAAAGTGATCGACGGTTGGATTCTTCTGATATTGACTCATGGTGTTGACGGAATAAGCCAGGTCCGGTCTTGTTACTGTTAGATATTGTAAGGGACCGATAGAGTGTTGGGTCCTCGAAGGAGGCCCCATCTGACGTGAAAGTAACGCTGGGGGCCAGTGGAGTGGAGACGGGCTTTGCATCTGTCATTTTGGCTCGGCGGAGAATATCTAGAGCATACTTCATTTGTGCAAGATACAAACCAGAGGATGTGTGGAAGGCTTCAAGACCTAGAAAATAACCAAGTTTGCTGAGGTCTTTGGTGTTGAACTCCTTTTTGAGACGAGACATAAGAGCAGAGATGGCGATAGAATTGTTGCCGGTGATGATAATATCGTCAACATAGACTAAGAGATAGATAAGAATCGAATCCTTGCTGAGCACAAATAAAGACGTGTCCGATGAACTGCATAGAAAACATAAAGATAAAAGGAAGGTCCGAAAGCGCTGGTACCAAGCCAACGATGCTTGCCGGAGTCCGTAGATAGCCTTATTCAAAGAGGGATAGCGAGAATCGACAAATCCCGGAGGCTGCTCCATAAATACCTGAGTAGCTAGAAGTCCATTTAAAAACGCATTCTTGACATCCAACTGATGAAGAGGCCAAGACTGCATAACGACAGCTGCAATAATAATACGGACTGTTAAAGCTTTCACCACGGGACTGAAAGTGTGAGTAAAATCGAACCCAGGTACTTGACTAAAACCCTTAGCGACAAGTCAGGCTTTGTAACGATCAACTGAAACATCAGCTAGCAGCTTGGTCCGGTAGACCCATTTTGAGCCAATGACGTTCGCGTTTGGTGGACGCGGAACCAAAGTCCAAGTATTATTCTTTGAGAGTGTCGTGAACTCCTCATGCATAGCTTGTGTCCATTCGGGAACCTTAAGCGCAGACTTAATACCACGAGGTTCCGACAAAGGTTCAAAAACAGAAAACACAAAAACCAGATTAATTTCAACCGGATAACGAGGCTTAAAGATCCCCGATCGAGTGCGCGTCTGCATGGGGTGTCAAGGAGCTGGGAGAGGAGGCAGAGTAGGTGGTTCGGCCGTTTGAGGTGGTTTGGCGGGTGGAGGGTCGACAGGATTGGGAAGCTCGAGAGTTTCGGGTTTAGGTGTGTTCAAAGGTGGTATTTCCGAACGATAGAGAGTGCATGGCAGTTCGGGAATAGGTGGAGGAACGATAGATGGTGCGGCAGAAGAGGGATATTTGAAGTATTCGGTGAGGGAGAGGCGAGAGATAGGTGTAGAAGAGCTTAGATTAGAGAATAGAAAAGAGTGCTCATCAAACCGTGCATGGTGAGTGATGTATACTCGATTAGTAACTGGATCTAGGCAACGAAAACCTTTGTGATTAGGACTATAACCAATGAATACACAAGGTAAACTACGAGGTTCAAGTTTGTGTTTGGTGTAGTCTCGGAGGCATGGAAAAACCCTACAGCCGAAGGTGCGGAGGGATGCATATGAGGGTTTGGTGTGGAAGAGTAGTTCGAACGGCGGTCTACTTTTTAGGAGAGGAATTGGAATGCGGTTTATGATGTGAACGGCAAGACTGAAGGCTTCTACCCAAACATAGAGAGGTGAGGATGAGTGAAAGAGTAGGGAAAGGCCCATCTCGGTAATGTGACGGTGTTTGCATTCAGCTCGGTCATTTTGTGAAGGTGTGTGGGGACAAGAGATGAGGTGGTGGATTCATGATTGTGCAAAATGATTTTTAAGATGAGAGTTAGTGAATTCAGTACCCCCATCACTTTGAAACTTCTTAATTTTCCGTGAGAATTGATTTTCAACAAATATATGAAAATTTATAAAAATATCAAATAAGTCAGATTTTGCACGTAATGGGTAAAACCAGGTGAAGCGGGAGAAATCATCTATAAACACAGCATAATAACAAAATCCAGATTTTGATTGAACGGGAGAAGGATCCCAAAGATCACAATGAATAAGATCAAGTGCATGCGAAGCACGTTTATCAGATAAAGGAAAAGATAAATGCGAGTTTTTAGCTAACTAACAAGAAGTACATAAAGTGTCTTGCAAAATGGAAGAAGAGGAAGAGAGAAGACTAAGCTTCGAAAGTAGACTGATGACTTTGGTAGACGAATGACCTAGGTGGTTGTGCCACGTTTCGAAGGAGGCGCGAGGAATGTAGGACGGCGAAGAGGCAGTGAGAGCAGACACGGGTTTGGTAAGGACATACAACCCATACTTACGCACGCCGGTGGCGACAGTCTGTCCCGTTTCCCAATTTTGAATGTGCAGCTGCGAATCAGTAAACAAAACATCAACAGGATAATCATGCGTGAGTCTACTAACAGAACTAAGATTCTTAGTAATTGAAGGAACCACAAGAACATGGCGTAAAGATAAAGAATCAGAGATAGATAATGAGCCCGTATGAGTAATACGGAGGTAGGCACCGTTACCAACTGCGACATATCAGAGCCCGAATAATCAGCAACATTGTCTAGAGACGATGCATTGGCTGAGATGTGCACGGAAGCACCAGTATCCAAGTACCAATCTGAAATAGGAGGTTTCACACTGAGCAGAGAAAACCTCGACGAGATGAGCCGATGGAGGCGGATGTGATGATCGGACATAAGATCGATCAAAGCATTTTGAGCAGTCAAACACGTCGTGGTCGATCTGTCGGCAAAAAGAACACCAAGGCGGACGCTTCTTCTTATTTCCTCCATTTGAGCATCCACGGTTCCGAGAAGGGTTTGACTTGACGCCTGAATCAGTCGATTTGGAGGAGGCATGAAAGGCGACTGGCTGCGGCGTTAGCGAAGACTCAGCACCTCGAAGGAAATGTTCGTGGCTGATGGCTCGCACGAGTAACACATCAAACGTCGGTAGCAGTTCTTGCGCCATTTGAGCGGCCATGAAGGTAGAGTAGGACGGATTTAAACCCCGAAGAAACCAGTGGGATTTATCAGATTCGTCAATGGAGCGACCGATAGCCAAAAGTTAATTGCTCAAACCCTTGAAGCGGCGGCCATAATCGGGAATCGAAAGATCACCTTGTTTGATGGAAAGGAGATCATCCTTCAAATTCAACTCGCGAGCCTTTGATCGATGGCTGTAAGAGCGAGACAAAGCAGTTAAAACATCATGCGACGTTGAACAGCCGATGATAACCACCATGGACTCCTCAGTAAGCGTATAAACAAGAAACAACTTTATTAATTGATCACGAGAATATCATTTTGAGAACTCTGGGTTGGGAGGTGCGGCGGTGCCGGCAGCATTAGTAGCGAGAAATTGAGGTGGAGCCATGATCGAACCGTCCACATAAGGCATGAAATTCTGGGTGATGAGAAGCGGTTCGATCTGAGCGTGCCAAAGAATATAGTTGGCGGAGGTGATTTTTATGTTCACCATATAAATGATGGTGGATAGAGGCAACGTCAGAAGGTCACCATGATTGACGGTAGCGGCCATGGCGACGCAGGAGAAAGAACGATGGCTAGGGTTTGGAGGAATTAGGGTTTTAGCCAAGGGTTAGACTGATACCATGTAGGGAGATATATTTCTTGTATTTCACTTAAAAAATAAAAGATGTACATAGTGGTTTATATAGAGAAAAACAAATCTATACTAAATCTATACAACTAGATACAATAGATATGAATCTATCAATTATATCTTAATAAGAACTTTAAATCTATATTAATATATCAAAATCAATTAATTAATTATTATATTTAAAAAATAAATAATTTTTATTAATTTATTAACGAATATCCGTATCCGATCCGAATCCGATCCGTTTGATGAATTATCCAATCCGAAATTTTCGTGTCCTTATGTGTCGATCTGATAAGGATCCATATCCGATAAGCCTAAATCTATATCCATTATTATCATGCGGATTCGTGTCGGATTATCGGATTGGATAACAAATTGTCACCCTAATAGAATCACTATTTTTTTCTTAAGGTTTTCGTCCTATAAATTTATCCAATAAGAATTTTATTTGAAAGATAATTAAATTATCTTTAATTTGATATATAATACATATAAAACGAATTTAAATTCAGTGATTTATGATCATTTAAAGTTTTTAGAATTTTAAAGTAGAGGATAGAGAAATTTTTTTACAAAATTATCCTTACAATCGAATATTGTATAATATACTACAAAAATGAGCGTTGATATGCAAAGATAGAGAGCTGAGATTTATTCTCATTTCTCATACTAAAAACTATTCTCATATGATCACAACGCGCTCTCTCTCTCTATATATATATATATATTCTTGTGTATTTGTATGTAATTAACTACTAAAATTAAAGTTTGTATTAAATATAAATAAATCTCAATCCTTGGATTGATAGTACTAATGGTTGATGTAAAAAAATATATTAATAATTAAAAAATAAAACATAATTTTCGTTATACTTAGATTCTTAATAAGTTGTACTTAAGATCTTAAGCAATATTTATAAAATAATTAATCATAAAATCTTAAAAAAATTAATCTTAATCATTAATTATATAAAATAAATAATATAAATTTATTCCAATTTAATACAAACTAACTTCTAATATTAAATCCACCCACTATCTATATTTATATAATTACAAATGGAAAAAAGGATGAAAGCCTAAAAAAGTTGACAACGACAAGTAAATATCAATGCACACTTTTTTTTTTCTTTTTTTTTTCTCCAATTATTGAGATTTGCTGTCGGTGTTTGGAATAAAAACGTGTGGCGATTCTTCCTCTCAGTATATATACATCACCATCTTTCAACAATTAACACACATCGTCTTCTTTCATTCATACACACACACAATACATACATCATATATATTCTAGAGAGAGAGAGAGAGAGATGTTGCACAGCATAGTGGATACGCTGACGGGGGTGGGGAGGAGTGAGAAAAAAATAAAAGGAAGAGTGGTGTTGATGAAGAAGAATGTTCTAGACTTCAACGATTTGGGTGCTTCCTTTCTTGATCGAGTTCATGAATTTCTCGGCCAGAAAGTCTCTCTACATCTCATCAGCTCTCTCCATACTCAACCTCCTGACTCAGGCACTCTCTCTCTCCCTCTCTTTTTCTCACCCGCCCCCCCCCCCCCCCCTCTCTCTCTGTTTTTGAATATGTTTTACTTGACAAGAAGATACATGCACCTAATTAATTGATCATCGTCAAAATTTGTGCAGCTAAATTAGTATATATTTCATTGATTTTGGCTTACAAACATGCATCATAATAGTTCATGCTAATCAATTATTTCACATATACAAGTATTTTTCTTTTAGGGTGAAACCCCATAAATGAACTCTACTATTTCTAAACTGCTACTTATAATAGTTTGGTTGCAGTATGCATTAATTATTGGGTTCTTGATTAATTTAGTAGTCTATATAATATATTATATATTTATGTATGTACGTATCTCAACTACCATATGCTATTTATCTACCATTCATAAATTCATATTTGAATTATTGGTTTATACTTCGGGAAATTCTAATTAATATTAAAGAGAAAAAATAAATCAACATTGGAAATAGAGAATATCATATTCTTACCCTATCTAACCTAACCATAGTCCATGCACAACGTATTCTAAGAATACCTAACCCTATTATTTAATCATAACTTCAAATCTGACAGTTGGAATTAAATAAATAATTAATTGCGCTACAGTTAGTCCATCTGGCTTTTCTTTACAGGAACCACACTCCATCTTTAATTATATTAATTAATTTAAATACATTTAAAAGAATTATGTATTTCTAAATAATTGTTCAAAATTATTTTATTTATCAATATTCTATGTTAATATAACTATAATATAATTATTTCCTATATTATATATCCAACAAAATATATGAATTTAATTTTAACAAAAAGAAGTAGATCAATCATCTAATCTACAAAACTAGTATGCTGGCATAATTTCAAAAATATTAAATAAAATAAATTAGCAAAGCAGTAATGTTATAAAAAAAAATTGACACAACTATAGTTTTTTGAGATTGTTATTATTTATATTGTAAATATATAAGCGTTATAATATAGAGAAATAGTAAATGAAATTAAAATAAAATAAGAAAATGATGTTAATAATATTGTTGTGATATTTTTTAACCAAAAGAGTTATAAGAATCAAGAATGTAATTGTTCTTGATTTCTTTCTTTTAGTAGATTTTATATAAAATTAGCCGTGAGAGAGAGATTAATTTGTTAACCATCCTTTTCGTCTTCCTATTAATTTAAAGCTCGTGCATCACAAAAACAATATATATGCACATAGTAGATAAAATATTTGTAGCTATATCGGGTGTGGATTCAAGTTTGTTCAAAATATGAATGAATTTATACCATTGTTTTAAAAAAATCAATGATCAAAATAAATATTAAAAAAATGTGCCTAAACATGATTTACGATAATTTTGCTTTACTTTTTAATAATATTATTCTTTCTCAATGGTCTTCCTCTCTAAATAAACTAAAATATTTTTTTTTCGTTTGTCCTATAATATTAGTCATATTTTTTAAAATGAAAAATTAATAAACACTCACTAATAAATTATTATTTTTTCTTATTTCTATGTTCTTGATTATTGTGTTAAAAACAAACTAGACTGATAGGACGAGATAGAGGAAGTATGCTGTAGTTGTATACAACATATTCTCAATAATTAATTTCCCCTTACTACGACCGGAAGTTAATATATCTACTAGTTGCGATGTAAAATAAATGAATGGTCCCCTATAATATCCCAATTAAATAAGTTTTATTTCTCCAAATACATTAATATTTAAACATATATTGTTTTTTACTTTTCTGAAAAGCAATTTGCCTAGATTGGTTGGGTGTTGGGCAGGAGCATCAGATTCTTGTTTTTTGTGTGTGGAATATTGCAGGATAACACCACCAAATCAGATTATTTATTCTCCAAAAACATATATGTAGTTCACTTCCTGCTCCACCATCAAATATTAATTTTTAAATTTATATCCTGATTGGCTGATTTAAGCCCTATGTGATTATCCCGAAATCAACTTAAAATACAAGAAATTGAAATGAGAGAAGATATTAAATATATTTAATAATAAAATAGAAGATAGATCTTAGCAAATACTCCCTCCGTCCCTCCAAAATGGTCCCCAAGGGATTCGACACAATAACCAATGTAAATAGAGATAGATAAAATTAGTATTTTATTAGTAAGTGAGAATAAACTGGACAATTAAATGGGACGGACAAAAAAGGAGAGGGACGATTGAAATGGGACGAAGGGAGTAGATCAGATGTTAAAATGGTCTTTGTATTAAATAGCAATAACTCCGCACCCTTCATTTGTACTAAATTGAAGTTCAAATAAAAAAAAATTCATAACTATATATATTTCTTCCTATATATATTATTGTTAAAAATAATACTCCTTCTGTCCCGGTTTAATTGTCCCAGGTTAACCGGACACAATAACCAAGGAGTGTGAGTGTAAAATAAGTTGAATGGAATTAATATTTTATTGTTGAGTGTGAAAAAATTGTCTTTTTAAGTAATTGGACAATTGAAATGAGACGGAGGGAAAAGGAAAGTGGGACGGAGGGAGTATTATTTTTGGAAAAGTCATAATTTTTATTTTAGCATTGAATCTAATATATATATATTCTTCTGTAGGCAAAATCCTGTAACCAGACTTCTATTGCTGTAATCTTCTATTACAGTTTGAAAAACATTTGAGATATCAATGTTGAAACTGCAGAAAACAAGTTGAAAGGGAAGGTAGGAAAAGCAGCAAATCTGGAGAACTGGATCACAACAATTGCATCTCTCACACCAGGAGACTCGGAGTACGACGTCGAATTCGAGTGGGAAGAAGAGATTGGAATCCCAGGCGCATTCATCATCAAGAACTTCCATCACAGCGAGTTCTACCTCAAGACACTCACACTCGAAGATGTCCCCGGACACGAGCATGCCCCCATCCATTTCGTCTGCAACTCCTGGGTCTACCCTGCAGACAAGTACGACACCGACCGCATCTTCTTCGTCAATCAGGTGATCATTCTGCATTGGATCATGCTGCTCTCTGAATGATGAGCATCATGTTAAGAGTAGTGTGATTATGGAGTTTTTTTTTTTTTTTTAAAAGGCATATCTGCCAAGTGAGACTCCAGCCCCACTAGTGGCACACAGAGAAGAAGAGCTGGTGAAGTTGAGAGGAGATGGGAGAGGAGAGCTGCAAGAATGGGACAGAGTTTATGACTATGCTTATTACAATGATCTAGGTGATCCAGACAGTGGAGAGGATTCGGCCCGGCCTGTCCTAGGTGGATCGTCGGAGTATCCTTATCCTCGGAGGGGGAGAACAGGAAGGCCTCCTACTAAGACAGGTGAATGGATATTACAGATTAGGCATGTTTGAAATTGAATGGATATTATGTTATACAAGGATTGATAAAGTTGGAAGTCTTTTTTCCTTTCTGCAGATCCTGATAGTGAGAGCAGGATTCCATTGCTTCTGAGCTTGAACATATATGTTCCAAGAGATGAGAGATTTGGACATCTGAAGCTGTCTGATTTTCTTGGCTATGGCCTCAAATCCATCTTCCAGTTTCTCTTGCCTGAGTTCACCAACCTGTGTGAAAGCATTAGCAATGAGTTTCAGAGCTTTGAGGATGCGCAGCAAATCTACGAAGGAGGGATCAAGCTGCCGGACGGCCCTCTGCTCAAGAACATATATGATAACGTCCCATTGGAGCTGCTCAAGGAGATCCTCCCCACAGATGGTGAGGGATTGTTCAAGTATCCGATGCCGGATATAATCAAAGGTACTCACTTGATCTGATCTTTGCGTTAATCCTACTCTACGCTTAGAAGAGTTTGTTGTTGATCAGCAACAATGGTGTCACTGTCACAGAGGATAAAACTGCGTGGAGGACTGATGAAGAATTTGCAAGAGAGATGCTAGCAGGGATGAACCCGGTTGTGATCAGCCGTCTGCAGGTGGAGTGACAAGTCCAATAAAATCCTTGCATTTGCATGAATCATGAAATGAATGCGTCTGTGAATCATGTTGTCTGAACTTGCAGGAGTTTCCTCCGACGAGCAAGCTTGACGAGGAAGTGTACGGGAACCAGACGAGCACGATAACGTGGGATCATATCAAGAATCAAGTAGATGGACTTACTGTTGAAAAGGTAATAACTGCAACAATTTTTTATCACAGTATGCAGCAGTGCATAAACATCAGAAAGAAATGTGTGTGCAGGCGTTGGAGACGAACCGGCTGTTCATATTGAATCATCATGACTCACTGATGCCATATCTGAGGAGAATCAACACCACCACGACTAAAATGTATGCAACCAGGACTCTGCTTTTCCTGCAAGAAGACGGGCGTCTGAAGCCATTAGCGATCGAGCTCAGCTTGCCTCATCCTGATGGAGATCGGTATGGGGCGGTGAGCAAGGTATACACACCAGCACAAGATGGTGTTGAAGGCTCCATATGGCAGCTGGCCAAGGCCTATGCTGGTGTGAATGATTCTGGAGTTCATCAGCTCATCAGCCATTGGTAATAATGCTTCATTTTCTTAGCTCATCTTCATTTTTATCTTCCATTTTTTTTTTTGAATCTGTGTGGGGACTTGGTTCAACAGGTTGAATACACATGCTGTAATAGAGCCATTCGTGATTGCAACAAATAGGCAACTAAGTGTGATGCACCCCATTCATAAGCTCCTATATCCTCACTTCCGCGACACGATGAACATCAATGCTTTTGCTCGACAAATCTTGATCAACGCCGGAGGAATTCTTGAGGCCACAGTTTTCCCAGCAAGATACTCCATGGAGCTGTCTTCTGCAGTTTACAAGAACTGGTCTTTCCCTGATCAAGCACTCCCAGTAGACCTTGTGAAGAGGTAAGACAGATACCGAAAATGAAAAACTATGCTGCTTCCTGTGATAATTTACCTTTTCATATTCTCACGCAACGGCATTGATCAAACTCTCCAGAGGAATGGCAGTGGAAGATCCAAACTCTCCACATGGGGTCCGGCTAGTGATCGAGGACTATCCGTACGCGGTGGATGGGCTTCAAATCTGGTCAGCTATAAAGACATGGGTGGAAGACTACTGCAACTTCTACTATCCATCAGACGAGACAGTGCAGAAGGACGCAGAGCTGCAAGCCTGGTGGAAGGAGCTCCGGGAGAAGGGGCACGGAGACAAGAAAGACGAGGCATGGTGGCCGAAAATGCAGAGCTGCAAGGAGCTAATAGACTCTCTAACCATCATTATATGGATCGCTTCTGCTCTGCACGCAGCAGTGAACTTCGGGCAGTACCCTTACGCGGGTTACATGCCAAATCGCCCCACAATAAGCCGGCAGTTCATGCCAGAGCCCGGCAGCCAAGACTACGAGGAGCTGAAAACCAACCCTGATAAGGTGTTCCTCAAGACCATCACTGCTAGGCTGCAGACATTGCTCGGCATTGCTCTTATCGAGATCCTGTCGAGGCACTCGTCCGATGAGGTGTATCTGGGGAAGAGGGACACCCCATTGTGGACTAAAGACGCACTGCCACTTGAGGCATTTGAGGAATTTGGGAAGAGGTTGGGTGAAGCAGAGAGGAGGATTGCAGAGATGAATGGTGATAAGAGATGGAAGAACAGAGTTGGGCCTGTCAAGCTGCCCTACACATTGTTGTATCCTACGAGTGAAGAAGGCATGACAGGCAAAGGAATTCCCAACAGTGTTTCTATTTGAAGCTATTCTCACCTTGCATTTGTGTGGAATAATTCTTGCTCCAGTGTAGAGTCATTGGCTGCAAACACTTATTGTTTTTAGTAAATAAACTGTAGATTATTCTTGCTAAGAGAATAATGCCAAGATTGTTGTTTCTTCATAAAGTTCAAGGGAAACCACCCTTCCCTCCCAATAAAAACATGTAAACATGGATGAATAAGTGCATGTTAAATCTGGTTAAGTAGTGTATATTGAGAAACAAAAAAATATAAAGACACTTCGATTTTGCTCTTTAAAAAAATAAAAAGTAAAGAGCGTCATGCATGTAATTAAGTTGGGAAAAGCAGCAACTCAACTAGAGTTAGCAAATTATATGGGGTTTGCATAACTCACCTAGTTGGCAAGTTCAAAAGTCAGGGACGGAGTCTTTTCTTGTACACCAGTTGCCACCTGTACGCAAGGCTGCTCTTGTTGCACAGGGTCTCCAAACAGTTTCCTTCCCGATATCCATCAATGCAATTCCTTTAGCAGCCAGATCACTCGCTTTTAGAGAACTCCTTGTTTTTTCGGGCAAGCAATAGAAAGCAAAACACTGTCTTCAGTCAACCCTGCTCTTTTCAGCGCCTTGTCTTTCAGTTGCTGCAACACCTGAAAAGAATCCCCAAATAATTAAATCAAGAGCTGCCAAAATATATTGCTCTTACAAATGTTGGAAAGTAGATCACAAGGTTGTTTGATCTCTTTCTCTAGATCAATAAGCGACTTAACAATTGATAACTGTTGTTGCTTTTGCTGTTTCTTCTGAAGTAATCAATAGGACAAATTCTGACACCGAGAAGAGAACTAATAAGGGGTAGAGATGACTGAAAAAACCTGCCTTCAGCATGTTTGCAGAAGTGTTGAGCAGCATTCAGAATGGACGGAATCATCAGCTAATCTGGTCTCAAATTCATTATGCAGCTTACTGATGCAATCTTGAGCAGCTGGACTGATACGAACTGTTTTGCCATTCACTCCACTTTCTTCTTTGAATCCCGACAATGCATCTTCACAATCTTGCAAAGTCTACATGATAAAAACAATTCATAAAAGCTGCAAACAATTTTGCACAAAAAATTGTCCGAAATGGTTCCGCAACAAATCAATTAATCAGACACACAAGTGATATTTATAAACCAAGAAATTAAGATGCAAGCAACTAAAAAGAAATCATCATAAGATATCATATGTAAAATTCTAGTGATAATCTCAGCCACCAATTAATAAGTAGTTTCTGTAGCTTAAGGAAATAAACAGGATAGCAGCTTAAAAGAATAATCTGTTTTCTCAGAGTTTGCATGCTGATCACTACAAATTATCAAACAAAAAAAGACAATCAAACATACAGGAAAAGAAAAATGAGATGAATAAAAAAAAATAGTGTACATGCAATTTCAAAGACGTATTGAGGTATAATTGACATGTTTTTCACCTGATATATATAGAAAATAGCTTCCGAAGAAATTTCGATCTGTGCAATGGAATAATTGACGGGACAACGGTAGCGAGTTCCCAGCAAGAAGTGCCTAAGCGCAAGAGGATGGTATAAATTTACAAACCAATGAGTGTTTGAAGCACCAGAAATCCACGCTCAAAAGCAGAAGGCAATCAAAGACCTGTTTACCTCACGAATGGTGAAAAAGTTACCGATGGATTTAGACATTTTCTCATCATTTGCTGTAACAAAACCGTTATGTATCCAGTAATTTACTTTGCTCTCTGAGCAAGCTGCACAACTTTGAGCAATCTCATTCTCATGATGAGGAAAGATTAAATCCATTCCACCACCATGAATATCAAATGCGTAATGAGCACTAATGGCACTGCATTCTATGTGCCATCTTTGCTGCCTGCAACAAGACTACACTTTAAGAATTCTAGAAACAATTAAATCACTAGAAATCATTGTATAAAATCGATGTGTTCTCACCTTCCACAAAGCAAAATCTGCAGGATTCCGCTTCCTTTCATCAACAGCAACTCGTTCCCCAGCTCTGTTATCTCCTAGATTCCGTCCCGATAGACAACCATAATTTGGAACACTGTCAACAGAGAAATAAACATCTCCCTCAACAGCATAAGCACAACCATTGCTGATGATCTGCAAAAACAAGACAGCAGCCGAACTATTAATAAGGAACCCAGAAGGGAGAAAAATATAACTACCTCCCAAATTTCTCAAAGTCATGAAACAATATTCCTGATCGCAAAACTGAAGAGAACACAAGAAAAACTATTTTTGAGCATGCTTGTTAGGGGGTCCACACTAATGGGACCCAAATCCCACGGCCCCCGCAACAGGTCACCCCTTCCCAAGCAAGGTCCAATGGCGTCCGACCAAATTGATAGGCACATAAGTTAGGGAGCTCTAACTTCACCCAAAATTTTGATGAAAGGTAAAAGATTGACCCCCAATTATATACCCATCCAAGTTGGGGTGTGCATCCGATGTGGGATAAACCCACACATTAGAATGCTCTAGATAATTATAGAGATGTTGTGGTACTTGGAGCCAAAATCCTCGTAATAAGGCATTGCATGAAGCATCAAAACAGTCCATTAACGTAACATATGCATTATCTTAGAATCACTAAAAATGCTTATATCTGGTGTCCAAATAAGAGCATGAAAACACAGGCGTCCTAGAGAGGTGATATTAGCATTTAGGATTTAAAAAGAAAAGGAAGGAAACAAAAGGACCTTTGCTATCATATCCTTGATTTGCTCCACATGATCAGTAACACGTGGCTGGTGGGTCGGAACGAGGCACTGGAGATCAGCCATATCATTGAGAAACTCCTGACAAAATCGTCCACTTAAATCTCTTGGGTTTTCTGCAAGCTCATTGGCTCGACGAATAATCTGCAAATCAATCCTTTATTACTGCATAAAATAATCCAATCAATGTTGAACATATGCAGTTGCTAACCATTGTAAGAAATATAAAAGCTTCATTACTACTCTGTTGTGACTAACATATCATTCAAAGCTATAAAATTGTAATTTTAAGCATTGGCTTAAAATAAGCAAAATCAAGTCACTGTTTTATAGCTTCTGCTTCAACAGTTATAAAAAGTAGATTATGGCAACCCGGTGCACATTGTAGCAGCTTCTTTTTTTGTAAATAACTCAAAATTGTTGATATTCGTATCCACAACCATTTTGGTGGAACCCAAGAATACCTTCACGCTATAATATGAACAGCGAAGCAAATACACGTCGAATGTGCCCAATGCGTAATTATGCCCCAAAATAATAATTTTATTCCTTAATGAAAATAATAAACAACTTAACTTAAATAGACCTAAAACTAAATCTAAACTAATCCCATTATAATTAAGATATCAATCATATTATAAATAGGATAACTTCAAATCTAAACTTAATTATCTAGGAAATCTAAATCTAAAACTCAATTAATAAACTAGGCCAGTTAAGCAAAATGTCAAGGCCAAATGTTGGTCAAAAAATAACCTGAAACTGGCACCTCGACGGTACACTAACATAGTTTCTAAATTGTCTAAACCAACTATCGAGAGAGGAAATGATTTTCCTTCAAAACTGGACAAGCGTAATGTTTCATATGCAAGGAATCCATTTTTACCGACAAGAACGACTAAGCAACATGTAAATGTTGCAAGAAAGTCAGTTCGATAACCGGATAAAAATCCGAAAAGTTATGATAGACCACAGTTCTATCATAATAGTTTTTTGAATAGGAGGAACACATATTCGAGGTTTGAGTCGAGACAGTTTTCTCTCAAAAGACTGTGATGGCTACCCACCCGACAATAGTTTCTCGACACTCTTTCCATAGCAATAAGTTTAGAAAGAGTTCATACACCACAACACTTAAACATGCATTCAAACAGCATACATTACTTTAGAAGAAAGGTTGATCATTCATTCACCAAAGAGTGATCTAGTTTCATGAACTGTAAAAGTGAAATAAATCTGGATACCAAAAGGTTGGATCCAGAAGACTGACTTTGCAGGACCCGAAAGGATACGGGGACCTAAATAACTTTTTCTGTCTTGCAGGGACCAAGTTCTCAAAAGAAAGCAAAATTATGGATATTAGATAGCGGATGTTCAGTTCACATGACAGGAGAAAATGAATTAGTCAAGAACCTTGTGACATACAAAGGAGCATCGGTCACTTTTGGGAACAAGGCTCAGGGACAAGTTATTGGAAAAGGATACGTGGAACACAATGGAATCATCATTCAAAACGTGTCCTTGGTCACCAACCTGAAACACAATCTTCTAAGTATAAGCCAACTAAGTGAGAGTGGCTATATTGTTATATTTAAAAAATCAGAATGTGATGCGGCTAAAAGTTCAATCAAATTAAACTCCTAGCTACACAAGAATAAAATTTGTCAAATCCAGGTCCTTCTTCCGTTCGCCCGCTAGATTACCGAGATACTATAACAAAGTCTTATAGCTAGGCAAAATAGAATCGTTGAGTAGTTTCTATCAACTAGGCAATCAATTTCAATCTGTGCTAACATCATATAACAAACAATCAATTAAACCAATAATCAACATTCAATCAATTCTCTCCACAAATCGGTAAACCAAGACAAGCAAATACTCAAATTAGGTAGATAGGATGTTGAAATGAACGTAGATGCAATCCAATTAGGTTAATCATTGATGTAAACACATTTTAATCCCTAGGAGATTGAGCAATCGACCCTACACTCGTTAACCCCTTGTCACGGCGAGCTAACGGTTGATGATGCTAAGACTTGCAAACAGCTACGTTATTAAGCCCTAGACCACTCCAAATAGAACGTCAATTATTGCCCTACGACCTAGCACCGCACATGGATTGGAACTAAAATCGTATGAATCTACACTATTCACGACGATTCCGCCCGCGTGTTGGCTGCAGCGTTCACGTTTACTACCTCCTAAGTTGGCTATTACCTACACCTAAGAGGTAAGGAACAAGTTCCAGTGCAATTCAAGCTCTCAAAGGAAAGTAAACAAACAATTATCAAACCTAATCTTCATGCATCCTTATTCAAATCAACATCCAAATTGAATTAGAACATCATACCTCTCAATTGTAACAATACAAAGTTGAAATCAAATAAATCCATTACAATTGATAAGTAGAAAATGGAATCTTCCCCAATTGGATTTGTTTGTCTTGATCTCCCTCCTTGGATCTTCAATTCTTCTCCAAGGATTGATGAATTAGCTCCTTGATACCCTTGGTGGAGGTTTGGAAGGGATGGAAATGGAAATCGAAGAGAGAATTTAGGTAATTTCCCTTTGGATCCTACAAAAACTAACATAATAACCGTTTTCCCCCTTTTATAATGAGCAAACAGGGCCTCGGATCGCCCGAGCCAAAGCTGGCTCGCTTGGGCGAGCTCAAAACTTAGAAATTGCCAAAACCGCTCTGGCTCGCTCGAGCCAAGGGTGGCTCGGCCGAGCCACCTCTCTGAAGCCCTCAAACATCATTTTTTCTCCGCTCGGTCGATCTTGCTTCCCTTTAACTCTTAGCTCGGGCGATTTTCATCCAAAACTCATCCAAAAATGTTGTTTTATGCTCAAAACACAACCTACACCATTCCAAACACAAAAACACGAAAATACAACCAAAGAACAACAAAATCATATGATATGAGAGTAAAATGGCCGCAAACATGCACGCTCACACATCGAAAAATAGGTCATTTTACACACATATCATAATCCCCCAAACTTGAACCTTTGATTGTCCTCAATCAAAACAAAGTAAAGCTGTTAATCTACCTTGTGCAATACCTCATAGCTCATCAAGATCATCTTAGCATGTTCAAGTAAAACGAGATTATCACCTAACTTTGTGACAAGGTTAATGCTAAGGACATGAACCACTCATCAAAAATGGATACAAGAAACGAAAGCACTCCCTCACGTGTTTAGGGACGATGAGATTCACTCAATCACAAGATATCGAGCTCGATTTCCATAGGCTTGCATCCATTCTCACCACTATACTACAACGAGTTAGTTTCTAGAATCAAAAAGGACTTTTCACGGGTTGTAATGTGGCTAACTAAAAGGTGGGTGGTTTTGGGCCAAAGTGACTAAACTTCTCAATTTTCCAAAAACCCCCAAACTTATTCTTTCGAAACACTTAGAACCCCGAGGCATATTCATTTCACAACACTTTTTTTTCTTTTCTTTTCTTTTCTTTTTCATCATTTTTCAAATGCACCATCATTCATTCATTTTTCGGTGCCCTCTTTTTTTTCTTTTTCAAACACTTACACCAAAAATTTCGTTGGTGCTACATTTTCTCGGATTCAAACCAATCCTTCATTTACATTTTCTCGGATTCAAACCAATCCTTCATTTCATATCTTTCATGCCTCAACATTTTCCATCAATACAAATTCAATCGATTCCCAACTCAACTCTCATCACCGTATTCACCCTCATACACCCTTTCCCCCCAAACTTGATCCTAATTATATCAAAGAAGATTCACCTATAAAGCTCAATCACGGGGGTTGATAAGCTCATTATTGTACTCATTTATCTATATTATTTTCTATAATTTTATGTAGTTCTATTGAGTTTATATATATATTATGTGCATGAGTCTATACTAGGTGGTATTATGCGTGTTTTGGTGTTTTTGCAGGTTTTAGGCCAAATTCAATGGAAACCTATTCCAAGAGCAGCAGACAGTCACAACTTCTTCCACCGTTGGAATCTGAGCTAATGGAGCATAGCATTTGAAAGATCTTTGAGTTAGCTTTCCAACGCAACTGGAATCGGGTCAATCGGAGTTTGGAAAAGAAAGTTATGGCCAAAACCGTGAGACCGCGCAGGAGGGGCGAGAAGCTGCGTCGACAGACGCCAATCAGAAGCGATCGACGGAGACCAGAAACCCACGTCGATCGACGTGGATCAAAAGCGGTCAACGCGAGCATGTTTTCTGGAGCGAAAATCTGATAAAATTCGGATTTATTCATATCTTTAGCCCTAGATTTGATAGGATACACATCCACCACTATAAATAGCCTACTAAACTCGATTTTTGAGTATGCCCAATCATATTTTTGCTTTACAATTTGGTTTTGAGAGTTTGGAGACTTGGGAAACACGAAACCCTTTATTTTTCTTGTAAGTTCTTTTATGTTTACGCAATTTAATATGTTTTCTTTTGGATTTCTATCTGTAATGAGTGGCTAGAAACCCTAGCGGGTTCTAGGGTGTGAACATTATTATAGATGCATGTTAGGATTAATTAATTAGGTTCATGATTCCTGTGTTTATTTTCAATTCTAGATTAATTCAAGGACCGAGAGGTGACGATTAATTTAGATGTCTAGCTATTGATAGAAGGACCGAGAGGTGAATATTAATAGTGGGAATAGGAATACATGATACGATCTACACTATCCAAACAGATGTACTAGATGTAGGAATTGAACTGATTTGCTTATCGGATTGACTAGTTTGGTGTACTTTGAGACCGAGCGGAGATGAGTCACTAATTAGTAATCTAGGTTATATTTGCCAAACAAGGAAATATAGCATTGTTGCAGTATTCCACCTGTTAAATTAATTGATTCCTACATGTTATCCATAATAAGAGTTCTTCCCTAGAATCTGTGCTCCTTTAAATTTGATTTCAAAACTTCTTTAATTTTCAAGTATTGTTATCTTTACTTTTATAAAACCCTGATTTTGAATTCCTCAAACAATGAATTTTAGAACCATAGCTAGTACATAGGATAATTTTCCCATACAATTCCCCTGGATCGATAACCTTAGGGTTTACAAATTTATTTGCCGCTGTTATTATAATTAATCTGTTAGAAATAGCAGTGATCAAAATTGGCGCCGTTGCCGGGGAATTGTTAGATTTTATCTTGTTGCTAGTTCATTCTAGGATTTGCTGGATTGAGTTTTAATTTTCTGTACGTGTGCGTGTGTGAGATTCTATTTTTGCATTCCACGTCGATCGACGCCCTTTAGCATCGATCGACGTTGATCATCTTGTTGCATCGATCGACGGTCACCTTTCGTCGATCGACGCCGAGCACTCTTTTGCATCGATCGACGTGACATCCACGTCGATCGACGCTGAACTGATTTTTACTATTTCCTATGCAGGTGCATGAACACACGAGCCAAAGGAAAAACACTCGAAGCCTTTGTCCCTGAAATTGAAGCAACTTGCAGGAAAATCAAAAAGAAAGGAAAATACAAACAACGAGAGATGGCTGAAAATCCTGAAGCACCTCTGCAAAATATGACTCCGAGGAGCAGAGGCAATTTGTGAATGAAGTACATCAGCTGAGAGCGCAACTACAAGCAGCCCAAGCTACTCAGGCAGAACAAGCTGCAAGACTGGCAGAGTTGAACGATAGGCAGGTTGTGATCCCACAGAGGTCCATCTTGGATCGATTTCTTCCACAGCAAGCGGAGGCCGGATTCAGAGTTGGCATTGATGCCAACAACTTCGAGCTGCGCACAAGCCTTATTCAGATGGTGCAGCAAAACCAATTTGGGGGGAGAGCTGTAGAAGACCCATATACCCACCTCAACCAATTCATTGAGGTGTGTAACAATGTGAAGCAGAACAGAGTAACCCAAGATGTGATCAGGATGAGACTGTTCTCGTTCTCACTCAGAGACGAGGCACGGTCTTGGTTTGCTGGACTGGATAAGAGTCAAATCGGGACATGGGAGGAGCTTTGAGCAGAGTTCCTTACCAACTACTTCCAACCGAGCCTGCTGCTGAAGAGGAAAGCTGCCATTACTACTTTCAAGCAGCTGTATGACGAGTCACTCTACGAGGCCTGGAAGAGATACAAAGAGCTTCTACGACTCTGTCCTGGACATGGCATCGATCTGGAGATGCAAGTGTGTCATTTTTATGAGGGAATGATGTAGGGTTTGAGTCTACGACGGGCAATATTAATTGCCATTAATTAA
>JAPKLW010000052.1:900901-1024373 GCA_026898455.1 Plectranthus barbatus | reverse complement strand
TCAGAGCCCATTAGGGTTTATTAAACCCTAATAGCCCATTCTCAGATATATATAAATAGATGAATCTCTCACTTGCCCACATAAGAATAAGTTTGATTTTCAAATCAGAAGCCCTAGAGAGATTGTGAGAGAGTGGGCGGCTGTAGATCCGGTAGCGTATCCTCACCAGATATCCAGATCGAGCAAGGGAACAGATCAGAAGATCAGATCTGTAGGAACACCATCGTTTTGATCGATTCCAGATCCAGATCTGCACCATCTTCATTGCCATCATCGATCTAGATCTGTAAATCAGTCCTTGGAGTTTCAGGTATTCCTTTGAATCTACGAATTAAATTAAATAGGAGCATGCATAGGGCATTCACTGTTTGTCATGACATTTATTTTGATATCCATAAATTGAATCCGGAGTTTTAATAAATGGCGATTCATGTCGCCTATTGTAGACTCAGTTCCTACAGACTACTCAAGATATACGTGGGTGGTGCTGCTCAAATCCAAAGACAAAGTCAAAACTCAGCTACCAGAACTGATCACCCGTCTTCAGAATGAAAAGGGGGTAACAGTTAAGAGAATAAGGTCCGATAATGAAACATAGTTTTGCAATGGACCCCTTATGGACTTTTTCGCTGATATTGGAATCGGACATGAGAAGTCTACTCCAAGAACTCAAAAAAACGGTCTTGCTGAGCGGAGGAGCAGAACACTCAAGGAAGCAGTTAGGACCATGATGGCCGATACCGACCTTGGAAATTGATTTTGGGGAGAAGCCTTGATGACAGCTTGCTACATGCAGAATCGAAGCGCATTCAACACGCGGCTGCACAAGACTCCCTACGAGATATACAATGGTCGTAAGCCTTCTATAGCTCATCTCCATGCTTTTGGTTCTCCATGTTATATTCACAATAATGGGAAGTCTAAATTGAATAGTTTCTGCCCTAAGGCTGATGAAGGAGTGTTCCTTGGGTATGGACATCCTGCATATAAGGGATATAGGGTATTCAATAAGACAACCACCTTGTGGAAATAACATGTCATGTTGTTTTTTATGACGCTACTCTAGTGTGCAGGACACTTCAAGAACTGGGTCTGGAAAATATGAGATCAAGGATGTCGATGAGGAACCTAGAACTGATTTTGATCATAATCAAGTAGTTTCTCTGACTAGATCTATGAATGATATTTCCGAGACTCCAGTAGCCTCGGCTGAACCCCAAGCAGTCGAGAGGGCCAATGATGCTAATGTCATTGTTGAGGCCTTAAAGTTAATTAACATCGAAGATCATAATGAAAAGAAGCCTCCCAAGATAAATGCAACGGTTTCTGAAGAAGAACAAGATGATACCAAGGAGATCAACCTTGAGACCGCCGAGGAAGCAGCTCCAACTGAAGAAACTATGACAATTCAGAATCCAGATGCTGATCAGAATGCTATTCTAAAAGAAGGAGATGAAGCAGCCTCTGAACAAGGAGGCAAAGCAGTTCCAGAAGTTAGAAGTGACTCATCTCATAAGGAACATCCTGCAGCTTCTGAGAATCCAGCTACTTCTTTTGAAGCCATACTTGTGAAGAAGCCTAGTTGGCTAAGGGATCATCCTGTTGAAGCTATCCTAGATGATATAGGCAACCCAGTTCGAACCAGACAAGGAACTGCCCTGATGTCTTGCTTTATTTCACAAGTCGAACCAGTGAAGATCGGTGAAGCACTTCAATCAGCGGATTGGATCAATGCGATGCAAGAAGAATTAGCATAATTCAGTCGCAACAATGTATGACATCTGGTGGACAGACCAACGCATCCGTCCGTGATTGGTACTAAGTGGGTCTGTAAGAACAAAAGAGCTGAGACCGGTACCATAGTTCGAAACAAAGCAAGATTGTTTGCTAAGGGGTATGCACAATGCGAAGGAATAGACTTCGATGAAACTTTCGCACCAGTTGCCAAACTAGAGGCCATTCGTCTGTTCTTGGCCTATGCGACTTACTACATTTTCATAGTTCTTCAAATGGATGTGAAGAGTGCATTCCTTAATAGCTAATTAAAGGAAGAAGTCTATGTCGCCCCTAGGTTTCGAGCAAGGAAACCAAGTCTACAAACTAAGGAAAGCTTTGTATGGATTGAAGCAAACACCTAGAGCTTGGTATGAAACTATTTCCCAGTTTCTGCTCAAGAATGGATTTGAAAAAGGTGCGATCTACTAAACCTATTTAAGATAAAAGATGGAGAGGACATCCTACTTCTTCAAATCTATGTAGACGATATCATATTTGGCAGCAAAAACACCAAGTTATGTAAAAAAATTTGCCCAGTTGATGCTGAATAAATTCCAAATGAGTATGATGGGCAAGATGACATATTTTCTTGGTTTGCAAGTTGATCAGTCTGACGAAGAGATCTTCATTAGTCAAAAGAAGTATACTCTAGACTTAATAAACAAATTCTGTCTGGAGAAGACGAAATCTCTAAGGATTCCTATGAGCACCAGTTCTCAAATCACTCTCGATGAAGAAGGAGAACCTATTGATCCAACTGCTTATAGAGGAATTATTGGGTCTCTACTGTATCTAACTGCCAGTAGACCCGATATATCTTATGTTGTGGGAGTATGTGCAAGATTCCAGGTGAATCCGAAGAAGTCTCACATAGAAGTAGCTAAGAGAATCGTGAGATACCTTAAGAAGACTGAATCTTTAGGTATCTGGTATCCTAAATCTGATGGAATCATGCTTAATGGTTTCTTCGATTTAGATTTTGGAGGCTGCAGAATTGACAGAAAGAGCACAAGTGGAACCTGTCAGTTTTTAGGTCATAAACTGATTAGCTGGTTCAGCAAGAAGCAACATTCCGTGGCTACATCAACCACTGAAGCTGAATATGTGGCAGCAGCCAGCTGTTGTGCTCAAGTGCTATGGATAAAGCAGCAGCTCAAGGATTATGGACTAGACACTGGATGTGTTCCTATTTACTGTGACAACAATGCAGTTTCTATTTCGAAGAATCCAGTTCTACACTCCAGGATGAAACATATTGATATTCGTCATCATTTCATCCGAGATCATGTAGAGAAGGAGGATATCTCGTGGAATATATTAGAACTAAAGACCAGCTAGCGAACATCTTCACCAAACCGCTACCTGAGGCTCGATTTAAAGAGCTATGCATCAAACTAGGTCTTCTAGAGTTTGATGAAATCTCAAGAGAAGGAGATGTACAATGATCAGTTGCATAATGTTATCGTTTACTACTTATGTCATACATGTTATTTCTGAGACAGTTTGCTTAACGCTAATGATAAGGCAAAAAAGTTTATTCACCAATATGAAAATGAGGAGACGAGTCACCCTTACATCATGACAAAAGATTCAAAAGAAATTATTATAAATTCAGTAAAGATTATTTGACAATCAAGGGATAAGAGCCCAGTTGATTAGACGAGAGGGGTAGTAATCAAATCCATCCAGATTTGAAGGATCGCCTTGGAGATAAGGGATCCTCCTCTCAAGGAGCCAACTCAACTGAATGTCATAAGGAACAGTGACTTTCGGTAGATTTTGAAGAGCCCTCTTCAAACGATTAAAGATAAATCATGCCCAGTCGACCTCACCTTGCTCCTCAAACACCAACATAGCCTTCCAGACTGGTGGTGTGAAGTTAGTTACCTCGAGGGGATTGCAGACTACCATCTGGTTAATAACGTCAAAGGATAACTTGTAGATCGACCTGAGATATCCACATGGCACAGTCGGATGATAACTGATATTCCCTGCTCTCCAGTCCGACCAAATTGACCACTCAGGTGCAGTCTCTTTGCTTCGGTATTGCATGACAAGAGTTCTTTCGCCATTGCGATGTAGTCCAAACTCTGCTGCAAAATAGTCAGCAGACCAACGGGATTCCCTTCCATTGAGATTGCATAAAATCTTATCATCAGAAACTGAGGAATAGTAAGCAAATATCCTAAGTAATTCTTCATGATGAGAATGGGGCTCGATGGTTACAAATCGTGCCAGCCCATTAGTCCTTAGGTTACCCATCAACCGCTGATAGATGCATGGAGTTCGCCAATTATGCGCTTGAATTCCTATCCTATCCAGAATCTTGTTTCTTTGGATGGAGATTCTCCGAATCTCAGTCACGACATCTGGTATAGGGATAGCAGAAGGAGAAGGAGGAGGAGAAGTCATACTTGCTTTGAAAAGATCTCAAGGTTTTTTTCAGCGAAAGGTTATCAGATGAGTGATATATTAGTGGTTGCCGCAGAAGGGTATTTATAGATGATCTTACTCGACGTCCAAGAAAGATACTAAGTCATCTCAATGACACGAATCCTCATGACTCAAAATCCAAAGTTGATAAGTCACCATTCAATGTCCAACAACTACAAATAGCCATCCATGACAAGACATGTGGCTATTAGGTATGAAAAATAAGGGATTAGAGTCTGAAAATGGTCAGACCGTAGGAGTACGATTCCAAGACTTAGCATTGATTCATAAGGAAAGATTCACATACGTAAAGGATACTCCAAGGATAAAGAGCAACATGTGTTGTTCTAAGAACCGAGTGACATGTACAGTTCAAACAGTTCTTCTTCTGATAGTATTGTGATCTCGAATGCTTGAAAAGGAAAGGAGATCTGAGTAACTGATGGGTCGTACATATTACATAAATTAAAATATTAAGAGGGGGGCAACTCATTTCTAAACTACAGATCTGAAAAAGGAGATTACAAAGGAAATACTTTATCAGAGGGCAGGGGAGATCAGCCGATAGGAAAATGCCGTGGCAGATAGAAGTTGGAATCTTCGATGTTGGACCAGCCACCTCGAGTAAACTCTGGAAACTGATGCTCAAGAAGAGCACTCAGTTGCATCCTATACGGAATGGGGAGAGCCGGTAGATTCTCAAAGGCTTATCTCACCCGATCGAAGACAAAGGAAGCCCAGTCAACTTCAGCATCATCGACGAAGGCCATCATCGCTTTCCACTCCGGCGGGGAGAAGTCTGTAACCCGTAAAGGGTTTCCAACAATTATCTCATTAATAATATCAAATATCACGCAATATCGAGGCGAAAAGTGCCTCGAAGAAAATGTAGGATGCAAGACTGTGGTGCCATCTCTCCAAGATTGCCATGCATACCTCTCCAGTGCTGTCTCATCTTTCAGATAGTCCATCATGGGGGTTCTACCATAAGGCAGCCCAAAACTGAAGGAGAAGGACTCCGGAGACCAGCATATCTCCTGACCATGGAAATTGGCGTGTATCTCATGACCCTCTGCCACATAACATTCGTTGGCAATGACCTAAATATCTTCATGAAATTTGAAAGGCTTTCGGGTTATAAAGGAATCAAGTTGAGTTGCCCTCAGATCGCTCATAACAGAGTTATGAAGAAAAGGATTCTCCCAGTGATCTACTACCAACCCAGTCGGATTAAGGTTCTTACCTCGCATTATCTCAATATCTGCGGTGATAGCCATTTTTATGAGAGAGAAGTTACTTCTGGGATGTTAAGAAAAGATGAGTATTGTGCATTTCCTTGTTCATAAGGAGAAGCAATTTATAGACGACATCTTTGGTATGATAGCATGCGACGATTCATAAATGTCGACACGACGATCCGCAAAAAGGTTCAAGATTTGAGACGACAGTATTGAATGTCTGAAAAGTCCATCATTCAATTGGTCATGGAAACGTGGACAAGTAGACTGAAGACTGATGAGTACAGAAGTCAGTGAAAGGTCATGGTTTAGCAGTACGACCCCCCAGAATCTTGTATAAGGTTGTGCGAAACTAAGCTATAACATAACTGTCCTAGCAGTTTTCTTAGATCACCAGTTTTTCCTTCCTGCAATAGTTGGAAACTGTCCCAACAGGTTGCCAAGACAAGATCGGAAGGAAAGCTGGCTTATTCTCAAGAGCGAGAATTTGAAATCTTAAAAAACAGTCGACTAAAAGCAACGCTAATGGAGAACGTGTCATGACGTATTAGAAGGAGACACGTTGCCACATCCACGCGCTTCGCGCATGCTGCAACAGAATGGGAACAAACGTCCCTACGTCAGCCTTCATCACAGCCGATACTCACATAAAGTGATAGATTATCTCAGCCGTGGATCTCACAGGGTCAAAACCTCTATTAAACCCTTTGCGATCATTCATCATTCTCATTTGATTTCTACAACCCTCACTCTCAAATTTAGAGAGCCCCCAAATCTTGAAACTCCTTACCTCTCCACATTATTCGAGATATCATGGGCAAGAGGAAGGTTTCATCTAGCGAAGGTCCAAGTGCATCAGGAAAATCAAGGAAGAACGCTACAGTCAAGGAAATCTCTTATAAGGAATTATAGCATCGATCAAACGATGCAGTTGATGATGCCGACCTCTCCAACAAGGATATCCGAGTAAGTCAAATTTTTAAGGAGAAGATTCTGAATCTAAAGGAAATTGATTATCTATGTTCATATGAGGAATTTTATGAGAAGCTACAAAAAGAAAAACTGATACAGTTTCTAGGGTTACATCCTCACAAGTTCAAACCTCACCACGTCGCTGAATTCTATGAGAATGGGATTGTCGACAAAGGTGGAAAATCCTTTAGAACAAGAGTCAACAAAGTTCCAATGGTTATTGATGCTGATTCTATTGCAAATTTCTTCCATCTACCCAACACTGGTGAACACGTCGCCCCTAAAGGGTGATGATGAGGCACGACAGGGGCACTTGAAGATCTGGAAGAAGCCAGAGCATAAAGACAAATTTCATCTACATACAAAGGTTTCCGAATTAAAACCTTTCTATAATACTCTAAGTCAGATAGCACTTAGAATGATCTACTGCGGTGCAGGATCCTTCTCAGAACTAAGTCAACCCACGTACGTTCTTATGATGGTGTTGGATGATTGCCCAGGAGGGAAAAGAAGAATGATGCTGATCCGGAAGTTGTCATTGTTGATAAGTCCAGCTCACAGCCTACTAAAGAGGAACATGTACAGGAAGATGTTGTTTTAACAAAAACAAGGAAGAGAAGGAGGCTAGTACTTACGATCATCTTGGAAGAAGAAAAGAAAAGGAGTAGAAATGGGGAGCAGACTAAATCTCCTGAAGGAAATCCAGAGGATAGGATAATGCTTATTGTGGATCTTCAAAGCCCAACTCCTTCAGAGAAGGATTCTTCTCCACGAAAACCTTTTACTCCTTCAACATCTTCTGGAAGCTCCCCTATCAAGGCTCACCAGACCGCATCTGAAACAGTCATGCAGAATAACCAGATGGTCTTAGAGACAGGGGGAACAGTTTTAGAACTGCCAGTCCAGGAAACTGTCAACCAAGATCTGCCGATGACAATAGTTATTAATCAAGAAACACATGTTGGGATTGTATACAGAAAGCATAAATGATTAAGTGTTTGTATATTGGCCTTCATTTATGTGTTGCATCAACAATTCTCGCTATCTGATAAATGTGATCATACGACGAACCATAATATCATTTTATCTCGTAGATATGAATGACCATATGGTGTGTAGGAGATCACAGAGGATCATATGGTTCATTTGACCTAGCGAGATATAAACAGTATCACAGCTGAAACAGTCCCTGGATAGGCTGTTGGTTTAAGCTGCGACACATCAGTTCATAAGTGGGCTTATCCTGGCCACTTGATGTGTCGGTACATGTTTATGTATTGATGGGATCAACAGTGGGATGTGTCATTCTCATTGACATATGAATGAGCCAGAGCCCTAACATACTTCCTATGATCTTAAACCTTACTGAAGGATGAGGGGCACAAACGGATTGACGACACTTTGATCTGCTATGGTGGCGAGTCTTACATGTACTCTTATACCTGCATTTTGGGTGTTGGTAATTTGTGTGGGGTCTGCTTAGGCTGGATGTATAGGTAAGCTTATCCGTTTCAGGATGGTGACATTCCCTGATGAACTCACAAGGTTCTCTATGCTAAGTCCTACAGGCTGAATGATTTGTTCAAGCATAAAAGAAAAGGAGTAAGTGGTATTAATCAAGAAATAAGATATTAATTAATTATGGTTGATTGTCATAAGCCAAATTAATTAATGAATGTCTAAAACCTTAAATATGTGGATCATGTTAGTTTAATGCAACCCGTTCCTAATAACGTAGTAATAAAGGGGCGAGTCAGCATTGTTACCGTGGTGAAGGTTAAAACAATGTTTTATTAATTAATTATGTTCTGGGTTGAACAAGGAAGAATTATTTAATAAAGAGGGCCCACTTTATTATTTGCATTTGATCCCTGGTCTGGCCCACATACTGCTCAAGCCCATTAGGGTTAGGGTTTCTTAAAACCCTAACACTATATAAAGGATTTCTCTCTAGGTCAGAAGTAGCCACCACAGTATACAATTTAATCAGAATATTGAATTAAGAGAGAGAGAGAGAGATTGGCGGCGCTTCAGGGGGAGGATTTTTCTGATCGAATCCTCCGGGCTTCCTGATTCAACTTGGTAGATAATCCTCACCAAATTTCCAAAGAGCAAGGGAACAGATCAGAAGATCAAATCTGTAGGAACACGATCCAAGAAACGTTCCATTCCGCTTCAGATTTAACTTCATCGTTCATCTTTCGATCTAGATTTGTAGATCAAACGATTGAAGATCAGGTATTCTCTTGAATCCACCCTATGCAATTAATTATTGTAGAAGCATGAATAGGGTGACATGATTTATTTAATTGAATTTGTTCTTGATATCCTAAGAACGGTCCTGCGAATTAAATAACAACTCATGTTGTTGGCCGTAGACTCGAATCCTACAATTGGTATCAGAGCCAGGTTCCAGTTCTTAGGCTCTATCCTTGATAAATTTAATTAAATAAATTTGTATGTTCATGGATGAATTTAAATTTTTGTGTATGTTTTGTTCTCGTGGCCTTCTCGTTTTTGGATCTGTTTTTACCATGAGAAAATCCGTGGTTAGATTTGATAGGGAAAATCATTGTAATAGATTTAGATCTACTTTGTGTTATTTTATTTCAAATCTGTAAAATTGGATCCAGAGAGAAGGACGAGAATTGAAGAACGAAGAACACGACATGGTGGACGTCGACGACGGCGGCGGCGCACGGCAGAAAATGGCAGCGCACGACAAACCCTAGGGTTTGGCCGTGCGCGGCTGGGCAGAATTCCTCCGCGCGCTCGCGCGCGTTCAGCTAGGCTGCAGGCGGCGTCCGGCCGTCAGGGCTGTGCAGCAGGCGGAGGCGGGCAGCAGACGGTGGCAGCGGTGACGTGGGTGGTGGCAGCGTGCGGCTGCAACCCTAGGGTTGCGCCGTGCGCGGCTGGGCTGCGCCCTACGCGTGTCGCGTCTGCTCGGCTGGCTTTCTCGCTGCATGGACGACCGGCGACGATGGCGGCAAGCGGCTGGGACGGCGGCGAGCTCATGCCGGTGCGAGCCAGCTGCAGGCGGCGGTTGCATGTCGACGACGACGGTGGGCTGAAGGGAAGCAGCTGAAATCCCAGTTTGTTGCTAGGGTTTCACTGCTAGGGTTTGATATGGGCCGTTGACCCGACAGCAACCTGCGTCTCTGAAACCCTAATTTCTGCCCAAGTGTTGCAGATTCAGATTAAAGAGTGGGAGCCCAACTTGAAGATCTGTAGTTAAATTAAATCTTGTAATAGTTAGATTTAATTTATTTTTCAGTTGTAATCGCATCTGAGGGGCTACGAGATATTTTATTTGTTTATTTAATTATTTCTCGTATGATGTGATTTATTATATGCGCACTAGTAAATAATAGGAAAGCATGCCTATTTGCTTTAATTATTTATTTTCATAAGCATGTTGCAATTATTTAATTTTTGAGCATGTCTTATGTGATTTATTTTATGTTTTAAATTATGTCTATAAATTCCAGGATTCATATTAATTTATGATGGAATTTTAGTTATGACGTAATTTATGGCAACATAAAATAATGTGTGCGCATGAAACCTTTAGAATTAAAATACTAAGCTGCATTTTGGTTCTTTTCTAACCAAGATCATTAGACCTCCACAAATACGACTTCTCATTGGAAGTGGGGCATCCCGAAGCGTAAATGAGTACTCGGGTAGCTTACGTTAGGGGTCCTTCACCAGTTCTAATGCAATGAGGTTTCCAAAATAAAACATTTATTTTAAGATGAGAAGTGGGAGCCTCTAAGCAATGACTACTCGGGTAGCTTGCATTGGGACAACTTTCACAACTCTAAGATTAATTTAAATGGGATAACAAAGAATGTAAAGGGCATGCGGTATGGGTCTAGTACGTATGCTAAATCATCCTTTTACATTCGGAGTTAGGATTGTGGTTATTTTGGCTTAAATGTTTCCTGGAGTATAACTCATGAATGATGTCCCTGCTCCGGATAGGTGAACTTGGTCTTGTGAACTGTAAGCTGGCACAGGGTGGTAATGTTAGGGAGCATGTGCTGCACATGGATCACCTCAGAAGATTCTATATCTTAAATGGTGGAAATATGAATGATCAGTTATTCACTGATGTCATATACGACTCCCTTCCAGAATCTTACTATGACTTCACTTCCATAGTTGAAGACAAGGTGTTCACACTGGATCAATTGATCAGTTTCTTGGATGCTGCTCAACAGATCAATGACTCCTTGTCTGCTGTTGTGCTTGACTATCACTTTCCACTTCCGAGTGTAGAGGATGTAAGCATGAAGAATTCGACTAGTGATGGTTCTATAGAAAGATTTGGAGGCAAAGTTTACAATAGAAAGTTCTGTTCAGCATGCAAAAGGAAGGGTCACTGTAAAGTAAATTATCCGGTGTTTGTCACCAAGGGACAAGGTACGTCATCTTCTGCACTAGTTATTAAAACATGTTTAGCATCAGTTTCTATCCATTCGTGGATAGAGGATACTGGAGCTACTGATCATGTTTGTTACTCTATGCAGGGGTTCGAGCTGACTAGAGAGCTTGAAGATGGCGAGGTTACCATCTCCATGGGAAATGATGCTAGAGTCTCTGCTGCAGCAATTGGAGATGTTACTTTATGTTTTGGGAATAATGTTTTGACACTAAGAGATGTTTTGTTTGTGCCGTCTTTTCGGCGAAACTTGATTTCAGTTTCCAAACTTATTGATGATGGATTTTCTGTTGTTTTTGATAGAAGTGTTTCTATCATGAAAAATAATATTGAATCTGTCATAGGTTGCTGAAAGATTCTCTTTATGTTATTACTTGTTCAAAAAAACCAACAGTGACATACGCATATAATTTGTCTAGCCAACGGAAAAGAAAATTCTCTCGAAGTGAGGATATAACATATCTTTGGCACTTAAAACTCAGTCACATCAATCTTAAAAGGATCAAGAAACTCGTTGATTGTGGAATTATGGATCCAATCCAGGTAGTTCCACATAGAGTTTGTGAATCTTGTATAGAGGGGAAGATGACGACCAGGCCCTTTAAGGCAACTGAGTCTCGAGCAAATGATTTGTTAGGTCTCATTCACTCTGATCTGTGTGGACCTATGTCAACACAAGCCCGTGGTGGGCACAGATACTTTGTCACCTTTATAAATGACTACTCCAGATATGGATATGTTTATCTACTTCACTATAAGTCTGAATGCCTTGAGAAATTCAAGGAGTTTAAGACCGAGGTAGAGAAGTAGTTAAACAAGACCATAAAGGTGCTACGATCTGATCGTGGTGGAGAATATCTCAGCAATGAGTTTCTGCAGTATCTGGCAGATTAAGGGATTACCTCCCAGTGGACTGCACCTGGCACCCCTCAGCAGAATGGTGTAGCAGAGAGAAGAAACAGAACTCTGTTGGAAATGGTTAGATCGATGATGAGCTATGCCAGCTTACCAATTTCCTTTTGGGGACATGCACTAGAACCAGCAGCGTACTTACTTAACTTAGTTCCTTCCAAATCAGTTCCTAAAACTCCAATTGAACTCTGGTATGGACATAAGCCCAATTTGTCCAAGCTAAGAGTGTGGAGTTGTCCAGCATACGTGCGGAATAAGGAAGCTGATAAATTAGAAGGAAGGTCTAAGTTAATGTTGTTTGTGGGCTATCCCAGGCAAACAAAGGGTGGTTTCTTTTATGATCCAGATGACCAGAAAGTCGTTGTGAGTACCAAACCAAGATATCTGGAAGATGAATTCATAAGAAACCACAAGACCAAGAGCGAGATTGTACTTCAAGAAATTGAAGAGAACAATTCAAATCCATCAGGAGAACCCCGTGGCAACCTGAGCATACCTGAATTGGGTATGGAACCAGGTGCACGGCCGCCTGTGCAAGATGGTGAATCACAAGTGAATGTACCAAACACATACACATTAAAGGGGCCTCGTCGTAGTGGGAGGTTATCTCGGCAACCTGAACGGTATATATTCCTGGGAGAGTCTTCCAACTTAATCCCTGAAAATGGACTAAATGATACCGACCCATGGACATACGACGAAGCTATGAGTGACAAGGATGCTGATCAACGGCGAAAGGCCATGAATTCTGAAATAGAATCGATTACAGCTATGGATGTGTACCAGAAAGCCTTGCTGCCAGAAGGTTTTCGGGCCATAGGTAGTAAGTGGGTATACAAGAGTAAGAAGCATTCGAGTGGTAACATAACGGTGTTTAAGGCCAGGTTGGTGGCGAAAGGTTATAGTCAAAAGGAAGGTATTGACTATGATGAAACCTTCTCACCAGTTGCTATGTTAAAATCCATTCGGGTACTTCTATTCGTAGCAGCACATATGGATCTTGATATCTGGCAGATAGATGTTAAAACCGCGTTCTTGAACGGGTACCTTGAGGAAGGTCGTGACATCTACATGCAACAACCAGAAGGATATGTGCGGGATGATCAAGAGCATCTTGTCTGGAAGCTTAAGAAGTCCTTATATGAACTTAAACAAGCTTCAAGGTCATGTGGAATAAGCGTTTTGATGATGTGATCAAATCCTATGGATTTGCACAATGCAAAAACGAAAGTTGTGTGTACTTTTTATGTGTCAGTGGGAGTGTGGTTTTTCTTGCACTTTATGTAGATGACATTCTCCTGTTTGGAGACAATGTGGAGGTGTTATTAGGCATAAAAGGCTAGTTATCCGAGCAGTTTCAGATGAAAGATCTGGGTAATGCTGGTTACATCATTGGAATTAAAGTTCTACGTAATCGTAAGAAAAGGATGTTGAGCTTATCTCAGGGTGGTTACATTGATACTGTGTTGGCTCATTTTAGCATGCAGAATTCCATGAAAGGCTTCTTGCCTTATTGTCATGGAACACGTCTTTCAAAGTCACAGTGTCCTGTGACAGAGAAAGAGAAGAATGAGATGTCATTAGTACCATATGCTTCGGCAGTGGGAAGTCTCATGTATGATATGCTTTGCACGAGGCCAGATATCTGCTATGCTGTTGGCATGGCAGCAAGATATCAGTCCAATCTCGGGCAGGCACATTGGAATGCGGTGAAACACATTCTCAAGTATCTGAGGAGAACACGAGACTTATGTCTTGTATATTAGTGTGAGAACTTGTGTCCTGTTGGGTATACGGATTTGGATTTCCAGGCGGATCAAGATGAGAAAAGATCAACCTCTGGGTATGTGTTTACCTTGGGAGGAGGAGCTGTATCTTGGAGGAGTGCGAAGCAGAAGTGTATCGCAGACTCCACCATGGAAGCTGAATATGTAGCAGCTTCAGAGGCAGCAAAGGAAGTTGTATGGTTCCGGAATTTCCTCCTGGAGTTGGATATTGTTCCGAGCTTGCCTAAGACAATCACAATATATTGTGATAATGCTGGTGCAGTGGCAAACTCAAAGGAACCCATAACTCACAAGGCCTCAAAACACATTGAGTGAAAATACCACATCATACGAGAAATCGTGGCAAAAGGCGATGTGCTAGTCCAAAAGATAGATACGAAAGAGAATCTAGGTGATCCATTTACAAAAGGCTTGCCGCAGAAGATCTATGAGCAACACGTTTGTGCTCTTGGACTGAAGATCTGAGGCTAGACATCTTATGTCTCATTATGTAATAGCTAGATTGAATAGACACACTTAATACTCTGTATAAGTAATGGTATTATGCTTTGAGTATAAGTGGGAGATTGTTGGGATTGTATACAGAAAGCATAAATGATTAAGCGTTTGTATACTGGTTTTCATTTTTGTGTTGCATCAACAATTCTCGCTATCTGATAAATGTGAACATACGACGAACCATAATATCCTTTTATCTCGTAGATAGGGATGACCATATGGTGTGTTGGAGATCACAGAGGATCATATGGTTTTGTTTGACCTAGCGAGATATAAACAGTATCACAGCTAAAACAGTCTCTGGATAGGCTGTTGGTTTAAGCTGCGACACATCAGTTCATATGTGGGCTTATCCTGGCCACTTGATGTGTCGGTACATGTTTATGTATTGAAGGGATCAACAGTGGGATGTGCCATTCTCATTGACATATGAATGAGCCAGATCCCTAACATACTTCCTATGATCTTAAACCTTACTGAAGGATGAGGGGCACACACGGATTGACGACACTTTGATCTGCTATGGTGGCGAGTCTTACATGTACTCTTATACCTGCATTTTGGGTGTTGGAAATTTGTGTGGGGTTTGCTTAGGCTGGATGTATAGGTAAGCATATCCGTTTCAGGATGGTGACATTCCCTGATGAACTCGCAAGGTTCTTTATGCTAAGTCATGCAGGCTGAATGATTTGTTCAAGCATAAAAGAAAAGGAGTGAGTGTTATTAATCAGGAAATAAGATATTAATTAATTGTGGTTGATTGTCATAAGCCAAATTAATTAATGAATGTCTAAAACCTTAAATATGTGGATCATGTTAGTTTAATGCAACCCGTTCCTAATAACGTGGTAATAAAGGGGCGAGTCAGCATTGTTACCGTGGTGAAGGTTAAAACAATGTTTTATTAATTAATTATGTTCTGGGTTGAACAAGGAAGAATTAATTAATAAAGAGGGCCCACTTTATTATTTGCATTTGATCCTTGGTCTGGCCCACATATTGCTCAAGCCCATTAAGGTTAGGGTTTCTTAAAACCCTAACACTATACAAAGGATTTCTCTCTAGGTCAGAAGTAGCCACCAGAGTATACAATTTAATATTCAAATCAGAATATTGAATTAAGAGAGAGAGAGATCGGTAGCGCTTCCGGGGGAGGATTTTTCTGATCGAATCCTCCGAGTTTTCTTATTCAACCTGGTAGATAATCCTCACCAGATTTCTGATGCAGTAAAAGTTCAATCACAATAAACTCTCAACCACACTCAAGAATAAAATATCAATCCAAGTTCTTCTCGATTCGCCTACTAGAATACCGAGCTACTCAAGTGAAGTCTTATAGCTAAGCATGATTCAATCGTTGAGTAGTTTCTAATCATCTAATCATGCAATTCAAATCTATGCTAACAATATATGAATAACACGAATTTAACCAAAAAATATGAATAGAACAATCCTTCTCAATATGGTAAACCAAGACAATCACAATTCTCAAGCTAGGAAGATAGGATGTTGAGTTGAGTAGAGATGCAATCAAATTTGGTTAATCATTGTTGCAAACATTATTTAATTCCTAGGAGATTGAGCAATCGACCCTACACTCGATAACCCCTTGTCATGGTGAGCTATCGGTTGATGATTTAGAACTAGCAAACAGTCATGTTATTTAGCCCTAGACCACTCCAAATAGTTCGTCAATTATTGCCCTACGACCTAGCACCGCACAGGGATTGGAACTAAAATCGTATGAATTAACACTATTCACGACGATTCCGCCCGCATGTTGGCTGCAGCGTTCACGTCAACTACCTCCTAAGTTGGCTATTACCTACACCTAAGAGGTAAGGAACAAGCTCTAGTGAAATCCAAGCTCTCAAAGGAAAGTAAACAAACAATTCTCATACCAAATTCTCATGCATCCTTCCTCAAATCAACATCCAAAATGGTTTAGAACTTCATACCTTTCAATTGTGCAAATACAATTTGGAATTCAATGAACTTCATTACAATTTGAAAGTAGAAATAAGATTCTTCCCCAATTTAGATTTGGTTGACTTGATCCACCGCCTTCAATCTTCAATCTCTTCCAAGTATTGATGAATTAATCTCCTAGATGCTCTAGGACTAAGATGAATTGGAATGGAAAAATGGAATCTAGGGAAAAATCTAACTATCGTACGTGAAAAGTGACAAAAACTCCTCAAATAACCGCTCTTTCCCCTTTTATAGGCAAGCAATCAGGCCCTCGGATTGCCCGGTCGAAGTTTGGCTCGCTCGGGCCATCAATAACTGCCAACAATTGCCAAGAACCAACTTGGCTCAGCCGAGCGAGGCATGGCTCGACCGAGCCAAGTCTCTGTCCGCACTCGCTCGACCGGTCCTGCACTTGCTCGACTTGTCGAGCTCTCTGAACCCAATTTTGCAGCTTCGCTCGGAAGGTCCTGCCTTTGCTCGGCCGGTCGAGCCCTCTGAAGCCCCGCTCGGCCGGTCCTGCACCCGCTCGGCCGGTCGAGCTCTCCAAACTCCAAAACCTTGCGATTTTCCTCCAAAACTCCACCAAATATGCTTGTTTATGCCAAAAACCTATCCTACACAAGTCAAACACACAAAACACGAAAACACAACCAAAATATGACAAAAACTTATGATACGGGAGTAAAATAGCCACAAACAAACATGTTCACATATCAAAATACGGGTCATTTTACGCACGTATCATAACCCCCAAACTTAAACCTTTGATTGTCCTCAATCAAAACAAAGTAGAGTAATTAATCTACCTCATCAAACAACCTCATAGCTCATCATAGTCATCTCGGCATGCTCTTATCAAACTAGATTATCACCTAACTTTGTGACACGGTTAATGCTAACGACTCAAATCACTCATCAACATTGGATAAAGAAATGAAAGCACTCCCTTACGTGTTTGGGGTTTGAAGAATTCTCTCATTCACAAGATATCGAGCACAATTTCCATAGGCTTGAAACAATTCTCACCACTATACTACAACGAGTTGGCTCCTAAAATCACAAAGGTCTTTGTTTTTGGTTATAACGTGGCTTACTAGAAGGTAGGTGGTTTTGGGCTAAAGTGACGAACTTCTCCATATCCCAAAACCCCCAAACTTGTTCTTTTCGAACCACTCCAAACCACCGAGGCTTTTCATTTCTCAACACATTTTTTTTCTTTTCTTTTTTCTTTTCTTTTTTTCTTTTTTTTTCTTTTCTTTTCTAGCACCGTCATTCATTCATTTTGTGGGTGCCTCCTTTTTCTTTTCAAACATTTGCACCAAAATTTTGTAGGTGCTCCTTTTTCTAGGATCAACAACAATCCTCTATATCATTCTTTCATGCCTCAACATTCCATCAATATTCATTCAATCAATTCCCAACCCAACTCTCATCACCGTATTCACCCTCATACACTCTTTCCCCCAAAACTTGATCCTAATTATATCAAAGAAGATTCACCAATAAAGCTCAATCACGGGGTCAAAGATAAGAAAGGCAAAATAATGATAACAACCACCTTATACTCCCGAAGTGAAAGGTAGGGCTAAGAATCGATAGCCTAAGATCATTTTTTAGTTACCAAACCCATATCAAATAGATAGAGAATATATTCAAGTTCTAGATCTTGTGCTCTCAACCTTGCCACTCACAATCGAAATAGATATGACAATATCAAGGCTCAAATTTCACGGCTTTTGTCAAGTCCTTGGCATTAACCTCGCACAAAACTCGGCAATTCAAAAGTTAAACTTGAACATGCATCGAAAACTAGATTCCGCCCTATCATTGGTCAAAGTAGACATCAAACTCCACTAAGTAAATCATGATTCAAAACCTCAAGTCTAGTTCAGGTTCATCACGCACACACAAGCACACAACATCCTAAACACAATCTACATTCCAAAACACAATGTAATGAATCTAATTGGTAGAAGAAACGATAGAAAGCGTTACCCATCGGCACACACGATCAAACCGCTCTCCATGCCTTATTTGTACCTACTAAATCAACACAAACACCACCAACAATTGAGCATAAACAAGGCAATAAAGCTCTCATAACCACCAACTTTCACAAACCAATAATCAACAATGATAAGACCATATCCACCATTTCCACCATTCATTCCAAACCATTCACATATCCACACACCAAAAGCCAAATAGAAAGAATTAACCACATGCAAGCTTGCCAAAATATCCATCCATTCATCATAACAAAAATCATCACAATCATCATTCACATCCAAATGTAAAATAGAGGTAAATCATAGTACAACCAAATCGAATCAAAATATCCAAATTCAACTAAACTACACTAATCTAGAAAGCATAATGAAGATAAGGAGATAGAGAAGAGAGTGAACCAGAGCACCAACTACCGACACTTCCCCCCAAACTTAGTCAAGTGAGACTAAGTTTGTAAAAAGGTAGTCGGTGCGTCATTGCTCATCCCTATCTTGCTGCTGCTGTTAGCTCTACTCGTCCTCATCTTGCGGAGGACAATCACTGCAACAATGTTGGCAAGGCATGGGAATCACTTCCTCGCAACGAGCAACAATCAATCTCAACATATCCAAATGAGCTTCAGTACTCATTAACCAGTTAGACCTATCTGCTGGATCATCAATCTCGGTTAAAGCACGGTTAGGCAATTCGATCCCACAATCTCCAAACTTATAAAAATAACAGATACCCAATCTATCAGGAACCAGAAAAGCCTTAGTGACAAGAAGAGTGGTGTTAAGGCTTAGCCCTGGAGCGAATACTCCGGACATATACAATCCACAAGCCTTAAGAATAGGAAATAATAAACCACCACCACAAATAACAGAATTCCCAGCATCGATTGTATTGCTCCAATTATCCATCAACCAACATCCAAAAGAGAAAGACCTCCTATGCAAGAATGCAAACAGAAATTTAAAATCAGCCCTACTAACAGCACCAAACCCACTAAAACTAAAGGACCAGCCTTCTAACATCAAGTGGACATACCGGACAATAGGATTCTTAATCAGCAAGGACCTACAAGATTGCACATCAAGAGCACCCAAAAGATTGACTCCAGAGATTGATTCCCACAAATCCAAAGAATTAAGCCCATCAAAATCATACTCAGACTCCATCAGACACCCAAATATCCTATCAATATCAAGTCTACTCAAAGAAAACACTTGACCATCACATTTAAACAGTACCCGAACCGGAGTACCAGATGCACTCCGTATGACGTGAACAGAGGCCAAGAATTCCCTCGTCACTCGTGTGAATGAAGGCCATCTCCCAAACAGCAATTTTCCAACCCATACGGTTGAACAACTTCCAAACGTCCTTCTTCAAATCTAATGCCTCCAAGGTCTCATGACAAAGATAAGTAGTCCCAATCACTGGCCTTTGTGTTAATGTAATGAACTTTGCATACTCGTCGTCATCAAATCCAGCTGGCCTGCAAATTGAAGAAGGAGGAAGTCCACATCCATGCCTGCGAGCCATGGTAAGTCAATAGAATAAAGCGGCACACACTGAGAAAGTAATGAGTAGGAAAAAATTTTGGGAGAGAAATTTTGACCGATCGGTAAATGGGTCGAGCAATTGCTCGATCGTTCTTTTAAATTGTCGCGCGGCTCAGTCGAGCGCCAGATGGCTCGACCGAGCGGAGGTTCTGTCTGCGCGCACATGCCCTGGCATGCATGGCTCGGCCGAGCGAAGCCTCTGTCCCAGGCCCTCGATTTGGCTCGGCCGAGCCTGCACTTGCTCGGCCGAGCAGCCTTGACTTCCCCTATTTTCTGCCTTTCTCCGACAATTTCCACGAACATTCGGCCTTCCATCCTTCCTACTCTTCACTTACAATGTTAGCTAAACTTGTAAATCCACACACAACTAAGAATCCTTCAATTATAAACACCAAACAACATTATTAATCCTAAATCAATAACAACATTATTCAAAAGCATGCAAAACACAAAGTTTAAACGTTGGGTTGCCTCCCAACAAGCACTTGTTTAACGTCAAAAGCTCGACGACCATATCTCAAGTCAATCATGATCCCAAGGTGCAGATCCAGAACTCATACCTCTATCAAGCACGACATCATCTTCCGGAAAAAATAACTTCCTCCGTGCACTACACGTTGGATCCGACTCAACTCTAGCTTTCTTTGTCCGTATTTGCTCATCTCCATCAAAATCTCCCGGATCATCTTTTTCTTCATCCTCATATTCCTTGAGGTCTAATCCCGGATCAAGCTCATCCTTCAATCTTTTCTTCCTCTCAACTCTTCCCTCTTCAACTTCATGCAAATTCTTTTGAGGTAAGGCAAAAACGACTTCCTTTCCCCCACACCGGAAAGTAAGCTCCCCTTGTTTCATGTCAAAGAGTGCATCGGCTGTACGTAAGAAAGGCCTCCCAAAAATTAATTGAATGCCACCTTTATTTTTCATGTCTACCACAAGAAAATCTTCGGGAAATGTGAATGTCAACACATCCACATGCACATCTTCAACAACTCCATTTGGACAAAAGAGAGCTTGATTTGCAAGTTGCAAAACTTGATTTGTGGGTTTAAGGTGTCCAACCTCCAATTCTTTGTATAGGTCCCAAGACATGATGTTCACGCTAGCACCGGAATCACACAAAGCTTTCTCAACCTTCACGTCTCCAATTTGACAACCGATTACAAAACCGCCCGGATCATCCTTTTTGCTAGCAATGTTCTTCTCTTCATATTCATGATTTTCCAGTTCTTGTAGTTCCCCATCCAAAGGTATCTCAACACCAACAAGTTTATCTAACATGGGAACTCGTTCAATTTCATCCGGAAGTGGCATCTCTATGTCTCATTTCCTTACATAATCAAAGAAATTCACCTTCTTAACTTGTTCTTCTTTCTCATTTTCCAAACTCTCTTCCTTCAACTCCTTTCCATCTTCCTTGATTTCAACACTTTCTACTTTCGGAGTCATGACCTCCAATTTCTCATCAAACCTCTCTTCACCTTCAATCATATTACAACCTTTCTTTTGAACGGTTTCCGTGACGCTTGGAAATTTCCCAGCTTGATGCCTTCCACTTAATTGTTTAGCAATCGACGAAATTTGCAGCTGGATTTCCGCAAACATCCCATCATACTTCTCAAACCTTTTATCAATCTCCTCATTAGGATTTATTCTCGTCTCTTGATTCACATATCTACTTCCTCCCCCTGAATATCCCCCTTGGCTATTACTCCCTCCTCCTTCCAATTGCATCGGAGGATTTAGAGCATTATTCGGATTTGTATAGGAGAAATTTGGGTGGAAACGGTTGGACGGATGATAATACATGTTTCCTTGAGGATTGTATTGAGGACGGTTGTTGTACCCCATCATTTGATTGACGAAATTGACATTCTCCAAATAAGCATTATCATGCTTGAGTATCATCATCTCCTCTCGTCCACTTCCCGAAGTAGATAGCTTATCTAGCTTCCTTTGCATGAGTGCGAGTTGTTCCTTAAAATCTTCCGTCTCATAAGCATCATTGACCGACTTCACCGGTCTATAATCCTTCCTTTCCCTTGGCCATTGGAAACTGTTCTCGGCCATTTTTTCAATTGTTTTCCAAGCATCTTCTTCTTCTTGATCAAGAAATGCTCCTCCCGAGGAAGCATCCATCATGACTTTAGTATCATAATTCAAGCCACCATAGAATTGGCATATTTGTTGACTCTTTGATAGACCATGGAGAGGGCACTTGCGTAGAAGATCTCGGAACCTATCCCAAGCTTCATAAAGAGGCTCATCGTACCTTTGCCCAAATGACGTAATATCTGCCCTTCTCTTCAAGGTTAAACTCGGTGGAAAAAATTTGAAGAGGAACTTCTCCCTTAACTCTTCCCACGTGGCTATATTTGTCTTGTCTAGACCCTCAAACCAATGCCTTGCCGAATCCCTCAATGAAAAGGAAAATAACCGTAGTTGAATCAAGTCTTGGGGAACTTGATTGATTTTGATGGTGTCCGTGATTTCCAAAAATCAGGATATATGCACATTCGGATCTTCGCTAGCATGCCCCCCAAACTGATTATTTTGTATCATCTGTACCAATTGTGGCTTAATTTCAAACTGCGTGGCATTGACTCCAAGTCGGAAACCACCGGTCATTGGCTCTCCTTGAGGTCGAAAGAGATTTTGGAGTGGCCTACGAGGACCATTCTGTTCGTTTAACAAGACCTTCATCATCTCTATTTGTCTTTCAAGCTCTCCAATCCTTATAGTATCTTCCCCCGGATTAGCCATGTCCAAATCAATCTCTATACTTTCTCTTCTTTGTTGTGATTTTCTCTCCAAGAGCTCACGAGCCTTGGACCTTGTAATCATATACAACTTACACTTCACAAAACAATCCAATTACAAGCAAGCAACTAAATCAAACAAACCTAAAATCAACTATCAACAACAAGCTACAAACAAATCTATTCACACAAGCAATATAACAAACACCTAGACTACAAGCTTCACTTTTCCCCCAATATCTAGCAACCTACTAAATGAAGTCCCCGGCAACGGCGCCAAAACTTGATACGGTAAAAGTTCAATCACAATAAACTCTCAACCACACTCAAGAATAAAATATCAATCCAAGTTCTTCTCGATTCGCCTACTAGAATACTGAGCTACTCAAGTGAAGTCTTATAGCTAAGCATGATTCAATCGTTGAGTAGTTTCTAATCATCTAATCATGCAATTCAAATCTATGCTAACAATATATGAATAACACGAATTTAACCAACAAAGATTAATAGAACAAGCCTTCTCAATATGGTAAACCAAGACAATCACAATTCTCAAGCTAGGAAGATAGGATGTTGAGTTGAGTATAGATGCAATCAAATTTGGTTAATCATTGTTGCAAACATTATTTAATTCCTAGGAGATTGAGCAATCGACCCTACACTCGATAACCCATTATCACGGTGAGCTACCGGTTGATGATTTAGAACTAGCAAACAGTCACGTTATTTAGCCCTAGACCACTCCAAATAGTTCGTCAATTATTGCCCTACGACCTAGCACTGCACAGGGATTGGAACTAAAATCGTATGAATTAACACTATTCACGACGATTCCGCCCGCGTGTTGGCTGCAGCGTTCACGTCAACTACCTCCTAAGTTGGCTATTACCTACACCTAAGAGGTAAGGAACAAGCTCTAGTGAAATCCAAGCTCTCAAAGGAAAGTAAACAAACAATTCTCATACCAAATTCTCATGCATCCTTCCTCAAATCAACATCCAAAATGGTTTAGAACTTCATACCTTTCAATTGTGCAAATACAATTTGGAATTCAATGAACTTCATTACAATTTGAAAGTAGAAATAAGATTCTTCCCCAATTTGGATTTGGTTGACTTGATCCACCGCCTTCAATCTTCAATCTCTTCCAAGTATTGATGAATTAATCTCCTAGATGCTCTAGGACTAAGATGAATTGGAATGGAAAAATGGAATCTAGGGAAAAATCTAACTATCGTACGTGAAAAGTGACAAAAAAACTCCTCAAATAACCGCTCTTTCCCCTTTTATAGGCAAGCAATCAGGCCCTCGGATCGCCCGGTCGAAGTTTGGCTCGCCCGGACCATCAATAACTGCCAACAACCGCCAAGAACCAACTTGGCTCGGCCGAGCGAGGCATGGCTCGACCGAGCCAAGTCTCTGTCCGCACTCGCTCGACCGGTCCTGCACTTGCTAGACCGGTCGAGCTCTCTGAACCTAATTTTGCAGCTTCGCTCGGCCGGTCGAGCCCTCTGAAGCCCCGCTCGGCCGGTCCTGCACCCGCTCGGCCGGTCGAGCTCTCCAAACTCCAAAACCTTGCGATTTTCCTCCAAAACTCCACCAAATATGCTTGTTTATGCCAAAAACCTATCCTACACAAGTCAAACACACAAAACACGAAAACACAACCAAAATACGATAAAAACTTATGATACGGGAGTAAAATAGCCACAAACAAACATGTTCACATATCAAAATACGGGTCATTTTATGCATGTATCAATTTCCAAGGAGCAAGGGAACAGATCAGAAGATCAAATCTGTAGGAACACGATCCAAGCAATGTTCCATTCCGCTTCAGATTTAACTTCATCGTTCATCCTCCGATCTAGATCTGTAGATCAAACGATTGAAGATCAGGTATTCTCTTGAATCCACCCTATGCAATTAATTATTGTAGAAGCATGAATAGGGTGGCTTAATTTATTTAATTGAATTTGTTCTTAATATCCTAAGAACGGTCCTGTAAATTAAATAACAACTCATGTTGTTGGCTGTAGACTTGAATCCTACACCACCTCTTCAGAAATCTATCGCAGTGCAAAAAGAACAAGTCCAGGAAACTGTTGTTGTGCCAGTTAAACAAACTGTCAAGCAACGAACATTGCAGGAAATTATAGCTAACAGATTGCGTCTTTCAGAACAAACCACTCAAGCAACAAATGAAACATATCTCGAGTCCATTCTCCGCAGAATTGATAAGAATCATGCTACTCTTGTGAAGGTACAAAAATCTTCAAATTTGGTTCAATATAAAGACAAATGAGATTCAAATGGATCTTTTAGAGCTAGAGGATGAAAAAGCTAAGGAGCTTCAAAGATTGAGAAAAGAAGAACAAAAAAGATTATGGAAAGAAGAAGAAGAAAGATTGAGAAAAGAAGAGGAAGAAAAACTCAGGAAAGAAGATGAAGAGAACTTGGCTCAAGCAATCAGACTTTCTCAAGCAATAACTCTTGCAGAAACTACAAAGAAAGCTATTGAGCTTGTTCGTCAACGAGAAGCAAAATTGTTTCTACAAAAGCATTTTCAGCGACTGTTCTGCATCAAAACTGCCGAAGCATATGCTATCTCGAAAGCTCAAAAGATTCGCAAGGAAGAAGAAGACCTTCAAAGACTAAATTGCGAAGCTGAGCAATAGAGAATTGAGGCAGAACAAAAGAAACAAGAAGAAGAGGAAGCTGCTGAGCTAAACAGAAAGCAAGAGGAAGAAGCACCAGTTGAACTGAGAAGAAAAGAGGAATCAGCAGCTGCTGAAGCCATTATAAAGGAACAAGAAGTCGCTGCCGAACAGGAAAGAATTGCAGCAGTGATCGCAAATATTTTTAACCCGCGACTTAGCAAAGCTAATAATATAGCGGCAAATTAAATTATCGATCCCACGAGGAAAGGAACAACGAAAAATCCCAAGTACTAACGAAAACATGTTTAGCATCGGTTTCTACCCATTCTTGGGTAGTGGATACTGGAGCTACTGATCATGTTTGTTATACTTTGCAGGGGTTCAGGCCGACAAGGCAGCTGAAGCATGACAAAATTACCATCTCAATGGGCAGCGGAGAGCGAGTCTCAGCAGTAGCCATTGGAGATTTTACTTTATGCTTTGAAAATAATGTTCTGATTTTGAGAGATGTTTTATATGTGCCGATTTTTCGGCGGAACGTAATTTCAGTTTCCAAGTTATTTTGTGATGGATATTCAGTTATTTTTGATAGTGGAGTTTCTATCATTGGTAATAACGGTGTTATCTGTCATGGCAAACTGATTGACTCTCTCTATATCATTGATTGTATGCATAAATCTTCCGTGAATATTGCAAATTCATCCAATAATAATAATCATTTAAAGAGAAAGTTTTCTTCCGATGAGGATCAAACATATCTCTGGCACTTGAGACTAGGTCACATCAATCTAAAGAGGATTAAGAGATTAGCATGCGATGGGCTCTTGGATTCTTTCCAAGTGGTACCGGATCAAATCTGTGAGTCCTGTATAGAAGGAAAGATGACGACCAGGCCTTTTAAGGCAAGTCAGTCTCGAGCAGAGGATGTGTTGCAACTGATCCATTCTGACTTATGTGGGCCAATGTCTACGCAAGCTCGTGGAGGTTATGAGTATTTCGCCACATTCATTGATGATTACTCAAGATTTGGGTATGTCTATTTGCTTCGCCATAAGTCTGAATGCTTTGAGAAATTCAAAGAGTTTAGGACTGAGGTAGAAAACAAGCTAGGTAAGACTATCAAGACACTACGATCAAATCGTGGTGGATAATACCTCAGTAACGAGTTCTTGCAGTACTTGTTAGATAACGGGATTACATCCCAGTGGACTGCACCAGGAACCCCTCAACAAAATGGTGTAGCGGAAAGAAGAAATAGAACTCTCTTGGAAATGGTTAGGTCGATGATGAGTTATGCAAGCTTGCCGATTTCGTTTTGGGGATATGCCTTGGAGACAGCGGCCTATTTGCTTAACTTGGTACCTTCTAAATCAGTTCCTAAAACATCTCTGGAACTCTAGTATGGGCGAAAGCCAAGTTTGAACAGAGTGAGGGTTTGGGGTTGTCCAGCATATGTGCTGACAAAGGAACCTGATAAGTTAGAAAGTAGGTGTAAGCTGATGCTGTTTGTAGGATATCCCAGGCAAACGAAAGGTGGTTACTTCTATTGTCCTGAGAATCAGAAAGTCGTTGTCAGTACCAATGCGAGATTCTTGGAGGACGAATATGTAAGAAACCACATATCCAATAGTGAAATTATCCTCCACGAGCTTGAGGGTAAAGAAGCAATTCCATCAGGAAAGCCCAGTGTAGTGGTAGATCCACCTGTAACAGGTGAGAATATACCAACACTGCCACTAATGCAAAGTGTGGGAACAACGCGTAATGTGTCAACTACTGACACAACTCAGATGCCTCGTCGCAGTGGGAGGGTTAGTCACCAACCCGAGAGGTATATGTTCGTGGGAGAGTCTTCTGACTTGATCCTGGAAAACGGACTAGATGATACCGATCCCTGGACATATGACGAGGCGGTATCTGATAAAGATGCGGACAAATGGTTGATCGCCATGGATTCTGAAATAGAATCCATTACTGTTATGGATGTATACCAGAAAACTGATTTGCCGGATGGCCATCGAGCCATAGGATGCAAATGGGTATACAAAAGAAAGAAAGGATCGAATGGGGAAATTACAGCTTTCAAAGCAAGGCTGGTGGCGAAAGGTTATAGTCAGAAAAAGGGTGTAGACTATGACGAGACTTTCTCACCGGTAGCCACGCTTAAGTCCATTCGAATACTACTGGCCATAGCAGCACATAAGAACTTAGAAATCTGGCAGATGGATGTCAAAACCGCATTTCTAAACGGGTACCTTGAAGAAGGTAGGGACATCTATATGCAACAGCCAGAAGGTTATGTGCAGAAGGGCGAAGAACATTTGGTCTGGAAGCTAAGGAAGTCGCTGTATGGACTTAAACAAGCTTCACGGTCATGGAATCTGCATTTTGATGAAGTGATTAAATCCAATGGATTTTCACAATACTCAAACAAGAGTTGCGTGTACCGTCTATGTGTCAGCGGAAGCGTGGTATTCCTTGCACTTTATGTAGATGATATTCTCCTATTTGGCGACAATGTGGAAGTATTGTCAGGCATAAAGGGGTGGTTATCCGAGCAGTTTCTTATGAAGGACCTTGGGGAGATAGGATACATCCTAGGGGTAAAAGTATTGCGGGAGCGCAATAAGAGGATGCTGACCTTGTCTCAAGGGTCATATGTGGATACTGTAATTGCCCGTTTCAACATGCATAATACCAAGAAAGGTCTGTTACCCTTCAGACATGGCATACATCTTTCCAAGGATCAGTGTCCGGTGACACAAAGGGAGAAAGATGAGATGAGCAACGTGCCGTATGCATCGGCCGTGGGGAGCCTCATGTATGCAATGTTATGTACGAGGCCAGATATCTGCTTTGCTGTAGGCATGGTAGCAAGATACCAGTCTAACCCTGGACAGGCGCATTGGGCCGCGGTAAAGCACATACTCAAATACTTGAAAAGGACAAGGGACTATTGTCTTGTTTATCAGTGTGATGAGTTGTGCCCTGTGGGTTATACTGATTCGGATTTTCAGGAAGACCGAGACAAAAAGAAGTCCACCTCTGGTTATGTGTTTACATTGGGAGGTGGGGCCGTATCATGGAGGAGTGCAAAGCAGAAGTGCATTGCGGACTCCACCATGGAAGCCGAGTATGTGGCAGCTTCTGAAGCTTCAAAAGAAGCAGTATGGTTTCGAAACTTCCTTCTGGAGTTGGACGTGATTCCTAAGCTACCCAGAACCATCACGGTGTATTGTGATAACTCGGGAGCTGTGGCTAATTCTAAGGAACCACGAACTCACAGAGCAACAAAACACATTGAATGGAAGTACCATATTATACGAGAAATCGTAGCAAGGAGTGATGTGCTAATCGAGAAAATTGATACAAAAGATAATCTAACGGATCCATTCACAAAAGCTCTGCCTCAGAAGGTTTACGAGATGCATGTACGTAGCCTTGGGCTGAGGGCAAAGCCAGCCACGTAGAATGTTTGATGTAATAGCTAGATTAGTTTAGACACGTTGTACTCTGGAAAGCATAATGCTTTGAGTATAAGTGGGAGATTGATGGATTTATATACTGAAAGCATATAAATCCATCAAGTACAAACTACCTTGCAAAAAGCACGGCAGTGGTTCAGAAAAGGCAGAGAAGCAGGTTTACTTTACAGAGAAGGATGGACTCTGATTGGACATCCTTCGAAATGTCTCTACCGGATATTTTCATATCTCCAACTATAAATAGCAGGAAGATCAGAGACATACATACACACATGAAATTAAATCAAGTCGTCACTCTGCCGAATTGAAAACTCTAACACATTGAAAGCTCTCAACCGAATGACATTATTTCCGTGATCCATTTATTGAACACGAGGCATTATTGCTTTAGGGATCTTCTGAGATTCACCGTGTAACCTAGTGTGCACGAGGATTAAGTCTTTCGACTTAGTCTATTCTCTTGGTGTTCTTACTTTTCAAGTGAGAACGCAACAACCTTCCTTTCTAAGGGAAATAAGGTTATCATGGGCATCAGCCCACCAGCTGACGTTCCGGGAAGAACTGAACCATCCACCCAACAGAGAAGGAGAAGGGAGGTTTTTCCTCAATCCATTTCCGACAACTACCATTTCTGAAGAGACTTCGAGGTGGTACCTGGCTTCGAGGAACTGAAGAAGGAGTGAAGAACAACAGCCTGGGTGAGTGCTCCATTCTGCTGTGGACGGTGGCTTCTACAACATTTTGCTATAGATCGTGAGGATTGTATCATCATTACTTAGTGAATTGCCGGATCAATTTCCGAAGAGTGGACGTAAGACTTAAGGCTCCGAACCACTATAAATATCCTGTGTCACTTACAGTTTTACTTATATCACATTTCATACAGTTCTCAATCGTACTTTGAAACCTTCAACACTTGACAAAAAGTGTTGAAGCGTATAAATGTTGACGACCTAAAACTGTAACTTGGTAACTTAACTTGCTGGTTAATCAAAACTGTGTTTTTAAAACTGTCACCTGAAAACTAAGTGAAGTTAAATCTGAACTGCCTGCGCTTTAAGAGTGCAAATAACTGTCTTTATACTTCCACTGCACATGGTACGTACTCTGATCTGGGACCAACAGCTTCACTGAGACTGAAAGTTTCAAAATTGACTGTAGAGATCTCTGGATCACAGTCAGTAAGTGAAGACTTAGCTAAACTTAGAGAAGAGCATTCCATCTTACTTGAATCATTTAAATCTATTTCTGAACAATTCGCATCTCATAAACTGAAAATTTCTAGTGATAAAAAACTTATATGTTCACTCTACTCTAGTACTAGAAAAGTTTCAGAAGCTCTAAGTTTACAAAGACATTGCTCTAATAGGTTAGTCTTTGGATTTACAGAGAATAATTTGAGCAATCAGACTTCTACTTCTGAAACTGGGAATGTCTCGAATCATCACTTTAAGAATAAATCCAGTTTAGAAGTCAAGCTGTTAGGTAAAGGAGTAGTCAGTATGGACATGAACTCCTCTGAGGCTAATCAGGATAGAAGGGGACAGTCATTTTCAAAACTGACCTCGATTGCCAAGTTTAGAATTGGTTTGACTTACAAGTCGAACAAACCTGAGATGAAGCACATAATGCCAAGGAAGTGGGATAAGCTGATGATGGATTTATATACTGAAATCATTATGATTGGTATATTATGTACAAGGTTTATTGGTTAATATACTGGTAATCATAATTGTTATATGTTCATCTCCTGTCTGAATTAACTAACATGTGTCGCAAACACAATTATCATCTTATCTCTTCGATAGGGAGTTCATACAGTGTGTAGAAGATCACGGAAGATCGTATGGATCGTTTGACCTAGCGAGATATAAATAGTCATCACAGCTAAGACAGTTCCAGGATAAACTGTCGGTGTAGGCTGCAGCATATGCGGATAAGCATCTTATCTTGGATGTCTTGGTATGCTGGTGTGGGGCGCACATTAATAAGGACCAAAGTCGAGATAGATTCTTTTATCTGACATTAAAAGAATCTAGATCTCTATGACTCGATGGAATCTTAAGCCTATATGAAGATACAGAAGTGTACATATATTGTATATCACTTTGAGTTGTAGAGAAGGTTCTAGTTGAGCCTGTACATCTGCAGTCTTGGGTGATATCAATTTGTGTATGACTGTCTGGTATCTGAACTAGGTAACCACATCCAGTATAGGATGGTGACATTCCCTGAATAGCTCAAAAGGTTCGTTATGCTAAAGTCCTGCAGGCTGATTAAGTTCAAGCATAAGTGAAAAGGTTTGAGTGGATTGATTCGGGAATTAAAGATGTTAATTAATTAAATAGCTTGTCAGAGCTTAAATTAATTAACGAATGTCTGTAACCTTAAATGTGGGGATAAACCGAGTCCGATGCAACCCGTACCTCAAAACGTGGTAGCAAATAGGTAGGACAGTATTGATTCTCTGGTGGCATGAATCAATATTAATTAATTAATTATATTCTGGGTTGAATATGTGAATTAATTAATTGATAGGCCTTATTTGCTATTTGCATTCTGGTCCCTGGTCTGGCCCATGATAACTCAAGCCCAATAAGAGTCTAGAATTTCCTACAAATAGGCCTCAGTTCCTCAGATCTCAACACACCTACACCACACAAGATCATAAGTTGCACACAGCAAACCAGTATTTGGGAGTTGTAAGTGATCGACCAAGATCTGAGAACGAGGAGGAAATTCTGCTTCTCAACCGGGCAAGGGATCTGATAGATAATCTTCACCAGATTTTCAGATCGAGTTGGGATACAGATCAGAAGATCAGATCAGGAGGATTTCTCTTCTTCTCTCTCCTCTTTATTTTTGAAAATATTTATTTATTTTCTATAGATTAATTTCCTCAATCTGTTAGGAAATTAAATCTTGGTGCGTGGGAAAGATCAAAGGGCATCTCCGCGCACACGTTCTTCAGAGTTCATCGATCCAGGTATTCCGTATAACCTTCTTATGCATAATAATATAAGAGCATGCTAGGATTGTTCATAAGCATAGCAATTTATTTTTGATATTCCAGTTAATGATCCTTGGCAAACAGACTTCGTGATTCAGTTCACGAATCCTTTTAGCTGAATGTTCATAATGCTAGGAAATCCACTTCAATTGCCATAGCTGAACTTTATAGATAGTCAGTTTCATTTTCGGACTCTAGGAATCCGAGGTTCTCAACACATGAGGACAGAACTTATCTGTATAGAAAGAACATCTATACAAGGTTTCAGTCCAACCCACACTCTAACTTTAGGACTAGAGAGACTACACACTCCGGACCTAGTTTCCGAGAACCCAACCAAAACTCAATTTCAAGGAAGTCAGTTCCTAGATACTCAGTTTTAAGAAACTCAGTTTCAGGTCAGGTTTCATACAGTCACCTTTTCTCACCTAACATGGATAGAAATACCCTAAATTATTTGAAAATGAAGAGAAAGGTAGAGGATTTTACACCACCTATGTATAAGGTGAAGCAAGTATGGATTTCTAAAGATTGGATCCATAACACTAACCCTGCAGGACCCGCCCGAACACGGGTACTTTATGACTGATCTTTCTGTGAATGCAGAAGTAAAAACACCCCCAAACTGAAATGATGAAAAGGAATCAAGGTTCTATTTCCTTTATTTAAATTTTTTTTACTTTTAAAAAAGAATGGATGCGGAATTAAACTGAGTTCCAACTCTCAATTTAGAAACTGACTCTGAGTCAGTTTTCGAAGTCTGAATGGTAGGATTTCAAAATTCAAAGATTATCGGATACGATACAATGCATTTATTTCCAAACAAGTGTTAATAAATCCTAAATTAGCACGTGTAAAGGCACCTCTCTAGGTCAAATAAATCTTGGATGATCTCAATCATCGCATAATCTCAAATGTTGATTTTATTGCCTATCCTTATCCTCAACCGTCGGATTTTTATCATCATTTGTATTTATTGTATCCCTGAATCGACAGTTAAAGTCTTAGTCACTTTGTCATTTTCATCCATCTCATAAGAACTCAAACCTTCACAGTTCTGGAAACTTTTGTTCTCATTCAATCCTTCGACACAGATTCTCTCATTTATTGTCAATCATCCATCCTCATCAATGGCCCCTAAAAGAACTAGATCATCTCAAACACCTGTGAGAGACGTGTCCACATCTGGTCAAGAACATCAACCTACCTATGAGTACATTGAGCGTCCATATCCAGAGGTTGTAAGACTCTTCCATTCTGATCCCAGGAGACTCTTACCAGAACAAAGACAAGAAGCCCAAGTAACAAAGGAGAAGATCCTTTTTCTGAAAGGCCTACAGGGTGACTGCCCAAACTTTCAAAAACTTGTGCATATAATAATACGAGAAAGGTTGACGTATTTTCTGAGATGCCGCCCTCAAAGATTTCATCCCTTTCTTGTGGCACAGTTCTACTCAAATGCCATCATCCCCAGAGATCAGAAGTCCTTCATTACGCATGTCACAGGTACCAAAATCACTATCACCCCTAGACTACTCAGGAAGTACTTCAAGCTTAGAAATAAGGGACCATGTATTCAAAATTATAAGCAAGAGACAGACATAAAAAAACTACGAGAGACTTTAGGAGAATACGGGTTGAAATGGAAACTTGATGATGATAACACATCCTCCAAGATAAATCACAAAACTAGTGATTTTGATCCTTTTTATATATATCTTGTGGACATAGTGATTAGGATGTTGCAATGTGATATGGGGCCTTTCTCTGAAATGAGCAAGAAGAAGTATTCTATAATGATGGCTATTGATGATGGGATCGAAGGGAACTGGGCTTCCTTTATGTTTGAGAGACTGTTAGAATCTGCAGGGAAAACAACAACTATTGGAGAGATAGGACAATTCTCTAGTGGTGTTGGTTTTGGGTTGAAAATAAGTTTTCTCTTGGAAAGATTGCTCCCCGCAGTGGATGTTGGTGAAGCTTTGGTTTCTGCGGATTTCTTTCTATATAGGGGAACAGTAGGAGAACCCATTGAAACCATTGATGTTGAAGAGGATGATGATGAAGAAGAAGAAGTGCAAGCTGCTGCCCAACAAGAGGAGAATTTGCAAAAGGCCATGGAGGATCTCCCTGATCTAACGAGATTAAGAGAGGATCTATCACATCCTGGCAGAAAGAAGAGGAGATTGGTCAAAGCTTTTGCAAATGAAGGGACCTCTCAGCAACTGTCGTCGCAGTCTGTTCAAGGAATTTGGATACAAGGGGGCCGGATATCCATTCATATCCCTACCAGATCACAAGATTAAATTGTGGAACCTCTCATCTGAAAAAGAAGAAGAGGAAGAGAAGATAACATGAGCATGAGATCACAGGAAACAGGGCAAAAAACCTCTACCAGAAGACAAATTGTCTTTGAAGATCCACATCGATCTACTCGATAGATAATGGACATACTGGAGAGTCCTAATCTTGGGGACAATGAGGAAGAAGTTATAGTGATGATATGAGAATTACTACTTCAAGGAGGATATCCTATAGAAAGGGAGGACATGGAGTCTTCACACTCCGAGGAAATATATGATGAAATTGAGATGGACCAACCGATCTCTCATCATGTAGAAATGGTTGTTGATCTAAATCAAGATGCTCCAAAGCAGGATCTGCAGGAACAAGATGAAAGAGGGTTGCCCGACCTGGAGAGGGATCCGACTAAAGGGAAGGAACCTATGCCTGAGCAAGGGGGAACATCTGCACAGGTCAATCTGCCCTCATCTCTGACACTTGAGTCAGAATAAGCTTTTGAGAGGCCCGAAGATGAAGAAATATATGACATCCTGAGTCCATCTTCCTTTGCTGACTCTGACTTATCCTTTCGATCTCTTATTGCTGAAGAGGTTCGAGACTTGGCACTCTCTTAAGGACCCACCTTTGAAGAAGATCTCAGACGAGAATGGCGTAAACATCCTTGAGATGGAAGAGATGGGAAAGAATTCAACAAGCAACCAAACGCTGTTGTAGAATTTAAAGTACCGTTCAGCGGTGTACCACACCCAGAGCCCACATCTTATCGACTTCTATATTGGTGTCCTCCTATCACTGCGGTTAATACTGGAGATGCGAAGCTGATTCCTTGGGCTGGGGAGAACTCTAAAGAATAGAGCAGCGGGTTACTGGTGAAATTAATCTAATTTACCCAGATATCCTGCTAGAAATGCACTATTCCTTGTGATGTACTTGATAAGTTCGTATTTTCACAAACTTATCAATGTGTTTCTTGAGTGTTTTAGTGTTTTAAGAGCATTTTATTCACTTTTGCATGCATGATAGGGTTATTGTACGTTAAATGCTCGTGATGGTGTATTTTGCAGGTTTTTGGATGAAAAACGACTAAGGAAAGAATGAAGCCCAAGGAAGAGTCTCGGCTTTGATCGACGCAGACCCGCATCGATTGAGGTTGAGAGTGAGGATCGATCATCATGATTTGGCTTGACCTCGATCGACACCGGCGAGCGTCAATTGAAACTAACAGAATTCCACCGATCAAAGTTCGAGTCGAACCAAACCTCTACCTCGACTCACGTGAGGCCACGTCGGTCGACGTTGACCTCAAATTGGCGGATTTTCCTAAAGTTATAAGATATATCCATATCTTATTTCCTAGGACTAATAGGATATATTCAAGACAACTATAAATAGCCCTTTCAAACTCGAAAATTGTACGTCTCATGTGTTAGGTTTTATTTTCTAGAGTTCGACTACAACAGCAATCATTATTCTTCATATTATTTTTCATTCGGGCACAGTGGCAACAACTCAAGTCTGTTCGAAGTTCAGATTTTTATTTATTCAAGATTCTTACATGTTTTATCTTTCTACGATTTTTCCTTTAATGTTTATGCGTAACTAAACTTCTCATAGATTCTAGGGTATTCGAATATTATGTCTATGTGTATGTTAAATTAAATTAATTGCCTTTCTGATTCGTAGTTTATAAAAACTACGATTAATTATGATCTTGAATCACTGGCTATAATTTAGGATTAACTTAGTTGAAATTTTGAAACTTAAAAAGTGATGGATTTCAATGGAACATAATTTTTATAATACAAATTATTTTTTCTTGTCTGAAAAGAGAGAATCAATTGTAGGAATAAATTTGTAGGTCTAATTGGAGTTAATTATATTTTCTCGAGACTTAAAAGGTATAGTAAATTAATTAATCAACTTTGTGAATTGTCCTCAACAGAAATTCATAATATTTTTCTGATGTTCCACTACGAAGAAGAATTAAAATTTGTAATTAATTGATTTATAATTACATATTTGGAATAATAGGTAGAAAACCTTAGGATCTATGTTTCTTCCTATTTGGTTTCTAAAACCCTTTACGTTTCAACTGTTTTAATTTAGTTTTTAAAATTCTAATCACAAAATCTGTTTTCTATTTTCCTAAACAATGTTCCAAAAAATTGTGAATTAATAGTTAGGGTTTCTTCGTTACTTCGCTCCTCTGGGATTCGATAATTTTATTTCATCACTATATTATTAGCTTAGCTAAATCGCTAGTTAAATAATTTAGCAAGCAAATTTTGGCGTCGTTGCCGGGGAGTGAATAGATTAAGTCTTATTATTAATTCTGTGCTAAGAATATTGATTTAGGTTGTAAAATTTCGCAAGTTTAATTGTTGTTCGTGTTTTTTAGTTTTGACTTTGACCGACATCAATCCACGTCGGTCGACGCGAATATTTTATTCATGTTGATCGAAGTCGATGAGCGTCAATCAAAGTCGATAATTTTTCGCAGTTTATTTTTGTTTTGTTTTTCTTTTCGTATTTTTGTTTTTTCTTTTCAGTTTTAACTTCACTACCTCCTTTGTTGTACAGGTAGTAAATGATTACAAGAGCCAAGGGCAAGGAACTGATAGAGTACGACCCGGTAATTGAAGCTACTTGCCGAAAGAATCACAGAAAGAATCAGGAACAAGGGAGCTCAAGTAATCAACCGATGGCTGAAAACGTACCACCGCCGGTACCACCGGTGGAACCACTGCCTCCGCCACAACTAACTCCGGAGGAACAAGCCAAACTTGTTCGGGAAGTTCAAGCTATGAGGGCACAACTGCAGCAGTTTGAGAGGAACAATCGGAATAACCAGAATATTCGTCGTAACCTACTTTCAGAAGATGGCCCAGAAGAAGAAGAGGAAGAGGAGCCATTGGAAGAGTCTGTTGACAATGAAGATGAGGATGAAGATGCCATTCAGAAGAGGTATCGTCCCCAATTTCAGGAGACAGACTTCAGGATTGGCATTCACGCTAATAATTTTGTGTTGAAGTCCGGATTGATACTGAGGGTGCATCAAAATAAATTTGGTGGGAGAGCTACTGAGGATCCGTATGCGCACCTTGATAAGTTCTTGCTGCTGTGCAACACCGTCAAGATCAATGAGGTCAGCAAAAATGTCATCCGGATGTGTCTGTTTGCATTTTCCCTCCATGATAAGGCACATGCCTGGTTTACTGCACTGGATAAGGGCAGTATTAGCAAATGGGCAAAGCTGAGGAATGAGTTCCTAGAGAACTTCTTTCCTCAGAGCATCATCAGGCAGAGATGGAAAGAGATCACTAGGTTCAATCAGAGGCCTGATGAGAGCTTCTACGAAGCATGGGAGTGCTACAAGGAGTTACTGAGATCCTGCCCGGGCCATGGCATATCATTAGGAGAGCAGGTAGAGACATTCTATTAAGGGCTGAACGACAAGACCGTCGAATTGGTGGATGCAACACTGGGGGATACCATCATGGCCAAGAGTGGAAAGAAGGCCATGGAATTTTTCCAGAAGATGGCCAACAATAACCATCGGTGGTCCTCAATTCGTCATCGGCCCGTGAAGGCTGTTGAGAAAATGGTGGAGAAGGTTACCGAAGAACCTGATTTGGCGGCCGAGGTGAAGAAACTGCGGGAAGACTTCACTACACTGAAGGCGGAACAGACAGTTGTTGTAGTGGAGCCAGTATAGGCTCCGGTTGAGGGGGACTGTGCCGATGTGAATTTCGTCCAAAGGGGTGGTTACCAAAACAACTACCGCGGAGGATATCAGTAGCACAATCAGCCCTACAATTACAATCACACTAGGAACCACCCTGGGTTTTCCTACGCGAACCCTCAAGCTGCGGAGCAACCACCACCTGGATTTGCAGTGGAAGATGGAGCAGTGGTGGAGAAGAAGAAGTCAAATCTCGATGAGATTTTGGCTTAGTTTATGCAAGGATCCACTGATAAAGTGGGCAAGCTGGAACAGTATATCTCAAGGGTAAACACTAAAGTAGACCGCGTGGAGAAGCATATGCAAATCATAGAGACGCAGGTCAGTCAGATCGCCAACGCCCTCAGAACTCAGCACAAGCCCGGACAACTTCCAAGCAACACACAAGTCAACCCCAAAAATCAGAATCAGAGGAATCAAGTGAATGTAATCACACTGAGAGGGGGTAAGTCCTATGACGGGCCGAAACATCCAGATGCAGACCCACTTGAGACCGAAGAAGGCAAAAAGGAAGGAGAGGATGCAGATTTGCCCTCGACTTTGATCAACACCGAGAACGTTGATCAAAATCGAGGCTCAGCTGCCGCAGACACTCAAGACCCAGCGTTGATTGACGCGGGGCCATCTTGGTCGAAGTCGACGCCAGTTCTGCCTCCGAAAAAGCCGCCGATGCCGTTTCCTCAACAGTTCGCAAAGACCAAGATGCACGAGCGGTATGCATGCTTCCTGTAGAATATGAAGAAGGTGCATATCAACATACCCTTGGTTGAAGCACTGCGGGAGATGCCAGGATACATTAAATTCCTGAAAGACATGGTCTCTCAAAAAATGGTCGTTCCTGGAGCACGAGACGGTTAACCTCTTTGAGGAATGCAGCGCGGTCATTCAGAAGAAGATGCCACTAAAGAGAGAGGACTCAGGATCCTTTACTATCTCTTGCATCATCGGAGGGGAGACCTTTGGGAAGGTTCTATGCGATTCAGGGGCATCGATCAACTTGATGCCGCTATCAATTTTCAAGAGGCTAGCCATTAGAAGCATCAAGCCGACCACCATCTCACTGCAGATGGTGGATCGTTCTGTCTCCTACCCAAGAGGGATCGTGGAAGACGTGCTTGTAAAAATTAAGGACTTCATCATACCAACTGATTTTGTGGTCCTAGACACGGAAGAGGACCACAACATCCAACTGATTCTAGGAAGACCCTTTCTGAAGACTGGGGGAGCTCTGATCGATATTCGAGACGGGAAACTAACGTTTTGCGTCTGATCACTGTAAAATCTAAAGATAAATTATAGCAACAGTGGCAAATAAATTTATAAAGTACCCTAAGGTTATCGAATCCAGGGGAATTGTATAACGAAATTATCCTATGTACTAATTATGATCCAAAGATTCATTGTTTGAGGAAACAGAAAATCAGGGTTTTTATTTGGAAAATAAGGATGACAATACTGAAAATTAAAGAGGTTTTGAAATCGAATTTAAAGGAACACAGATTCTAGGGAAGAAATCTTATTATGGATAACATGTAAGAACCAATTAATTTAACAGTTGGAATGCTTCAATAATGATATATTTCCAGGGGCGGGAAAATTTAACCTAGATTACTAATTAGTGACTCTCCTTTCGGTCTCAAGAACACCAAATTAGTCAATCTGATAAGCAAATCAGTTCAATTCCTATGGTCTAATACATCTCATTGGACAGTATAGAGTATATCATGCATGCCTAATCTCACTATCAATATTCACCTTTTGGTCCTTTTATCAATAGCTAGACATCTAAATTAATCGTCACCTTTCGGTCCTTGAATTAATCTAGAATTATAAAATAAACACAGGAATCATGAACCTAATTAATTAATCCTAAACATGCATCCATAATAATATCAAACCCTAGAACCCGCTAGGGTTTCTAGCCACTAATCGCAGATAAGAATCCAAAAGAAAACATATTAAATTGCATAAACGTAAAGAACTTACTAGAAAATAAAATAGTTTTGTGTTTCCCAACTCTAAAAACTTAATTGCAGAATGAAAACATGATGATGGCTCTGAAAAATATGAGAGGGTTCCTCAAAAATTCGAATTTAGTAGGATGTTTATAGAGGTGGATGTGTATCCTATCAAATCTAGGGCTGAAGATACGATATAATTCGAGTTTAATCGAATTTTTGCGCCAGCAGATTCGCGTTGATCAATGTGGCTTCCACGTCGATCGATGTGAAACATCCACGTCGATCGATGTGGATTTCACGTTGATCGATGTGGTCCTGTCTCGCCCCTTCTGCGCGGTCTCACGGTTTTGGCCATAACTTCCTCTCCCAAACTCCGATTGACCCAATTCCAGTTGCGTTGGAAAGCTAACTCGAAACTCTATCCATTGCAATGAGCCAATAGCTCGAATTCCTTGTGTGGAAGAACACTTCACTGCTACTCTTGCACATCACTGCTTTCGGAACGGTTTTCCAGTGAATTTGGCCTAAAATTTGTAGAAACATAACAAAGCACGCATAATACCACCCAATATAGACTCATGCATAAAATATATATATATATATATATATATATATATATATATATAAACTCAATGAAACTACATAAAGTAGTAGAAAATAATATAGATAAGTGAGTAAAATAATGAACTTATCAAACCCCCCAAACTTGAACGTTTGATTGTCCTCAATCAATAGGCAAGAAAGAAATCAAAAGACCATGCAGTTAAAGTGCAATGCCTCACAAGATTTATCACATTCAAGGGTCAAAAATCCACTACACACACGCAATTCAAAAGAGATAGAAAATTCATCAACTGTGGAAGAACTCACGGGAAGTGTATCGCTCGACTCTCAAGTGTTTAAGGTTTAAATGAAAGCACTCAGCAATATGTATGAAGAAATTTCTACCATAGTCTTGCAAATTTTCTAATATCTCCACTTCTAAAATGTGCACACAATTCTAGAATAAAAAAGGACTTTCAATAGGTTGTAACGTAGGCTTTTTGTGAAGGGTAGGGAAATATGGCCAAGTGACTAAATGAATTGAGTTCACGACTCTCAACCAATACAACCACCATCTATTCATCATCCAACCTTCTCCTAATATTTTCAACAAACTCGTTTTTTTTTCTCTATGCTCTTTTTTATAATTTTGTATTCTTTTCTTTTCAGAGAGCTTATGAGAATTCTAATTATTTATTTGAGCTTCTTTTTCACACATCTTTTCACCACTAATTTATATTTTTTTATCTCCATCACACAATCATTCCACCCCATATACCCCAACTCAAGACATGAGAGAAACCAATACTTCTTCTTAATCTCATAGACAAGGAAAGAATAAATTTTGTATAGGCTCAAAAGTGGCTAACTAGGGAAAATTTAATGTGAAGGGACAGTGTTTAGGAAATTAGGCTATCAAAGATGGACTAAGATCATTTCCTAAACTTGTGCACACTATTCAGTCTCAACACAAAAAATAGGCAAGTTCTAGAGAAATAAAAACACACATGTGAATCTCACATCAAACGAAATAAGGCTCAAAATCTCACACAAGGGTTTAGAGTTTTCTTCCACGGTCAATTTTAAATAAGCTCAATCGGCATGCAAGTGTAAGTGTCAAATCAATCCTGTCATGCAGTATTCTACATTCATAGGCATCTAACCACAATCACAATCAATTCAAACTCAACCCTCAATCAATTCTGGTCTCACAATCTCATTCGGGTTATATCGAACCTCAAAAATTTTCCCCACAAAATAGCATAAAACTTTAAAAAAAATTGAAGGCGAAAAGCAGAATAAATAAAAGATAGAATGTTCCATCTCTTGTCCACATCCCCCCAAACTTATTTCCAACTCAAAGAGTGGAATATGTTTGAAAATCAGACAAAAGAGGGAACGATATCTGGTAGTTGATCTCAGAAATCAACTTTTTATCCCCCGGAGCCTTCAAACATCGCACGACGTGAAATAATTACTGCTGGCACTTTGCGTCGATCAACGCAGGATGGCGTCGATCGACGTGAAGCCTTCTTGTAGATCCTCGTTGTGGATCGAAGTGTATCCGTCGGCTGCATTTTTTTAACTGCAAAACAAATGTTAGCAAAAACAATAGAAATTCGAAATAAAAACAAAATTGAAAAGGAAACACATAAAAGGTTGGGTTACCTCCCAACAAGTGCTTGATTTAATGTCGCAGCTCGACGATACCTCAAATCACAACCAGGGGGTTGGGTCCAGACTCGCCGACCTTTGGAATCCACCATGTAAACTTTCCGGTCCTTGACAATGGTGGTGAGCTCACTTTCACCCCTCCGTGTTCTCGCTCCCACTCAATAGCAGCTGCTTCCTCCTCCTCAGATTCATCCCCTTCTTCAGTAGTGGAGATTCGATTGCACTCCTCCTTCTTCTTGCTTTTGTCAATCACAAATGTGATCTTCTCGTTATTTGCCCGGAGTGTGATCTCGCTGCCTCGACAGAAATAAGAGCGGCGATGGTGTCTAGAAACTCACGCCCCAAGATCATGGGCATGTTCTCGTCCTCCTTCATCTCGTGCACCACAAAATATGCAGGAAAAATGAGATGGCCCACGCGAATGAGCACATCCTCTAGTATACCTTTCGGGCAGGACACAGACCGGTCCACCATCTGCAGGGTGATCATTGTGGGCCTCATATCTCCGATGTTGAGACGCTTGTAGATGGAGTACGGCATCAGGTTGATACTGGCCCCAATATCACATAGTACTCTCTCGAACGTGTGTCCCCCATTCTCAACCGGAATAGTGAATCATCCAGGATCGCTTCTCTTGATGGGCACCTGTTTTTGCAGTAGCAGGCTGCACTGCTCGTGGATCTTCACCGTCTTGTTCTCCACGAATTGCTTCTTCCCACTCATCAATTTCCAGAGGTACTTCATCTACCCCGGAATCTCCTTCAGTGCTTCGATCAGCGGGATGTTGATGCTGACCTTCTTCAGATTCTCCACAAACCTGGAGAACTTGGAGTCCTCCTTCTGCTTTGCGAACCGCTCTGGGAATGGCATAGGAGGGGGTTGACCTTCAGACTGTTCCAAATTTTTGCCCAGAGTAGACTTTTGCATCGATCGACGTAGGGTTGCGTCGATCAACGTGGCTTTGTGTGTGTGTCGATCAACGTGGGGTGTGTTAATCGATGTGGCTTCGTCGGTCGAAATGGCATTGCATCGATCTTTGACGTTAATCGATGCGTGAGGTGTGTCGATCGACGTGAATTCACCTCCTGCGCAGTTTTGCTCCTTCTCGCCTCCGAACTTGTTCAAAACCACCTCAGGATTCTTGTAGCTCATCCCAAACCTCAGAGTGACGGCCTTATAGTCTTTTTTAACCCTTGGGTTCACCTCTATTGTGCTCAAAAGCTGTCCGGGCTTATGTTGGTTGCTGAGAGTGGTGGCAATCTAGCTCAATTGCGTGTCCATCATCTGAAGGTGTTTTTTTCATCAGCTGCATGTGATTCGCCATTCCTTTCACTTTGGTTTCCACTTTACCAAATCGATTGTCGGAGCTCTTGATGAATTTCTCGAGCGTCTCCTCTAACACCGACTTCTTCCTTTCCACGATCTCTCCTCCAGTACCTACATCAAAACCAGGTGGAGGGTGTTCTGCTACTGAGGGGTTAGAATATGAAAAACTAGGGTGAGTTCTCCCATGGTTGAAATGATACCCCTGATTGCCTCCTCGGTAGTTATTCTGATAACCACCTCCAATATAGTTCACTTCTGCTCCAGCAGCTCCAGATGAACTGCTCGCCCCCGATTGATGTAGTCAGCCTCCACGGGTACTATGGTCATGCTTGGCTCTGCTGCAGTGGTAGCTGTGGCTTTTGTTGCTTCCAATTTTGCAATATCTTCCCGGAGCTTTTTCGCTTCAGCAACCACGTCGAATTCTAGCTTTATCTCGACTGCTTTGACTGGTCGCTGCCTCTCTGTTGGCCACTGATGGCTATTCAGAGCCATATCCGACAGGAGTCTCATTCCCTCGGCTCCACTCTTCTTCATTAGGATTCCACCAGCAGATGCATCAACCAACTCCTTCATGTGTGGAGTTAGCCCTTCGTAGAAATGACAGACCTGCATCTCTAAATCAATCCCATGCCCAGGACAGAGCCGCAAGAGCTCCTTGTACCTCTTCCAGGCCTCATGTAGTGATTCATCATACATTTGTTTAAAATGGGTGATAGCAGCTTTCCTCTTCAGCAGTAGGCTTAGCGGGAAGCAGTTGTTGAGGAATTCTTATCGAAGCTCCTCTCATGTCCCTATCAAACTCTTATCCAATCCAGCTAACCAAGACCGCACCTCGTCTCTGAGTGAGAATGAGAACAGTCTCATTCTGATTACATCCTGGGTTACTCCATTCTGCTTCGCAATGTCACACACCTCAACGAACTGATTAAGGTGGGCATATGGATCTTCTACAGCTCTCCCCGCATATTGATTTTGTTGCGCCATCTGAATAAGGCCTGTGCGCAGCTCAAAGTTGTTGGCATCGATGCCAACTCTGAATCCGGCCTCCTCTTGCTGGGGCAGAAATTGATCCAAGATGGACCTTTGTGGAACCACTATCTATCTGTTGTTTAACTCTGCCAGTCTTGCAGCTTGTTTTGCCTGAGTAGCCTGGGCTGCTTGTAGTTGTGCTCTCAACTGTTGTACTTCATTCACAAATTGTCTCTGCTCCTCGGGAGTAATATTTTGAAGAGGTGCTTCAGGATTCTCTGTCATCTCTCATTGTTTGTCTTTTTCTTTCTTTTTAATTTTCCTGCAAGTTACTTCAATTTCAGGGACAAAAGCCTCGAGTGTTTTTCCTTTGGCTCGCCTGTTCATGCACCTGCACAGAAAATAGGTAGATATCAGTTCAGCGTCGATCGACGTATGGTTACGTCGATTGATGTAGGATAGAGATCATCGTCGATCGACGTGAGTTGTGCATTGATCGATGCAGCGAAATTTTGATGTCGATCGACGCTTGTATGCGTCGATCGACACCAAGTACAGAAACATAAACTCACGCACGCACACGTACAGAAAAATAAAACTCAATCCAGCAAATCCTAGAACGAACTAGTAACAAGATAAAATCTAACAACTCCCCGGCAACGGCGTCAATTTGATCACTGTAAAATCTACAGATAAATTATAGCAACAGTGGCAAATAAATTTATAAAGAACCCTAAGGTTATCGAATCCAGGGGAATTATATAACAAAATTATCCTATGAACTAATTATGATCCTAAGATTTATTGTTTGAGGAAACAGAAAATCAGGGTTTTTATTTGGAAAATAAAGATGACAATTCTAAAAATTAAAGAGGTTTTGAAATCGAATTTAAAGGAACACAGATTTTAGGGAAGAAATCTTATTATGGATAACATGTAAGAACCAATTAATTTAACAGGTGGAATACTGCAATAATAATATATTTCCTGGGGCGGGCAAATATAAACTAGATCACTAATTAGTGATTATCTCCTTTCGGTCTTAAGAACACCAAATTAGTCAATCTGATAAGCAAATCAGTTCAATTCCTATAGCCTAATACATTTTATTGGACAGTATAGAGTATATCATGCATTCCTAATCTCACTATCAATATTCACCTTTCGGTCCTTCTATCAATAGCTAGACATCTAAATTAATCGTTACCTTTCGGTCCTTGAATAAATCTAGAATTATAAAATAAATACAGAAATCATGAACCTAATTAATTAATCCTAAACATGCATCCAAAATAATATTAAACCCTAGAACCCGCTAGGGTTTCTAGCCACTCATCGCAGATAGGAATCCAAAAGAAAACATATTAAATTGCATAAACGTAAAGAATTTACTAGAAAATAAAATAGTTTCGTGTTCCCAACTCTCAAACTCTAAAAACTTAATTGCAGAATGAAAATATGATGATGCCTCTGAAAAATATGAAAGGGTTCGTCAAAAGTCAAATTTAGTAGGATATTTATAGAGGTAGATGTGTATCCAATCAAATCTAGGGCTGAAGATATGATATAATTTGAGTTTAATCAAATTTTCACGCCAGCAGATTTGTGTCGATCGATGTGGCTTCCACGTCGGTCAATGTGAAATGTCCACGTCGATCGATGTGGATTCCACGTCGATCGATGTGGTCCTGTCTCGCCCCTTCTGCACGGTCTCACAGTTTTGGCCATAATTTCCTCTTCTGAACTCCTATTGACCCGATTCCAGTTGCGTTGGAAAGCTAACTTGATGCTCTATCCATTTCCATGTGCCAATAGCCCGAATTAATCATGTGAAAGAATGCTTCACTGCTACTCTTGCACATTACTGCTTTCGGAACGGTTTTCCAATGAATTTGGCCTAAAACCTGTAGAAACATACCAAAGCGTGCATAATACCACCCAATATAGACTCATGCATAAAATATACATATAAACTCAATGAAACTACATAATATAGTAGAGAATAATATGGATAAGTGAGTAAAATAATGAACTTATCAGCATTAATGACGAGTTTGTTACCTTCTCTATCTACAAGTCAATGCAAAAGTACAATGATGGGAGCTATCAGCAGGAATGCCAAATTATCAACTGCTATGGTCCGGTGCTCTCCTCTCCCTTCTCTTCATTTAAATCTGACCAAGATTATTTAGAGAATTTTTTATTGCAATCGTTGTTTTCCTTTTCAGATTTGGATGCAGCTGAGGATGAACTTGTAGATGTAGTTATGGAGCTGGACGTGTAAGAAGAGGTCCGAACAGCATAGGAGGAAAAAAGGGAGAAGCTACCACCCAAATATCATAAAATCGCCAAAAGAAGTCGAGGAAAGGCCTCAACTTCGATCGATGCTCGATGCGCATCAATCGAGGCACAGAAAACTACCACCTCTATCGAAACAGAGTCAACATCGATCGAAGTTGATGGTTTGGATGAGCCAAATGGGGCAGCGAGACGTGGAAAAGGGAGCTCGACAAAATCACGCACCTCAATTGGCGTTGACTCAGCATCAATCAAAGTTGAGGGAAACCAGGCAAGTTCTAACTCCGATCCGCATGTCCTGGACCTCAAGCCTCTACCCAAACTCCTCAGGTATGCGTATTTGAGTTCTGATGATACTTTTTCAGTAATCGTGTCTTCTTTTCTGACGCATGTTGAATTAGATAAGCTACTGAGAGTCCTGAGGAAGTACAAATCCGCGATCGGCTGGACATTAGGAGATATCAAGGGTATCAGTCCTTCACTGTGTATGCACAAGATCATACTGGAAGAAGATGCAAAGCCAAAGAGACAGGCATAACAAAGATTGAATCCTATCATGCAGGAGGCCGTGAAGAAGGAGGTTCTGAAGCTCCTAGACCACGACATGATCTACCCCATCTCTGACAGCAAATGGGTTAGTGATAAGTGAGTATTTTTACCAACTTATCTATTAGTTCTTTGGTTATTTTGGTGATGCTTGAGTTGTTTTACATATTTTATTGTGCATGAATTGGCTTTTGTGCTTGTAATGTCGTGGTTGATGATTTATGCAGGTTTTTGAGTCAGAAATAGTGAAGAAATCAGAGAGGCTCGGATTCCAGACCTGCATCGATTGACACAGGCCCGCATCGATCGACGTAGTTGCTTGAAGGAGAGATCGACGTCGAAGACAGACGCAGACCTGCGGAAGCCAAGTCCACGTTGATCGACGCACAACCTGCATCGATCGAAACGGCTTCTTCAAGTGCGTCGATCGATGTGCATTTTGCTGTCGATCGACGTGGATCCGGGAGATCAAGATTTGTTCCAGATTTGAAGATTTAGATATTTCTAATCCTAGATACTACATGATACATCTATCACAGCTATATAAAGCCTTGTAAAATTCAATTTTTAGTGTGCAGAATTTAGGAGAATTTTAGAGTTGAAGATTTTAGAAGATTTCCAAGAGTTTTATGTTTCATGATTGAAGACAGATTTTTGTGGGAAGACATCTACACCCAGTTTTTATGCAATTCATGTTTTTCTTTATCTCTGATGATCCTATTCATAAATATGTGTAACTAAATTCCTTCTTAGATTCTAGGGTTTCGAACTATCAATGTATGCATGTTAGATTAATTGAATTAATTTCCCTTTCCCATCATAGTTTTTTGAATTCAGTGCTTATTCATAATCTTGAGTTGCTGGCCACATCTTAGGATTAATTAGTTGAGAATTAGAGACGTAACTGTGATAGTTTTCAATGGAAAGAGTTTTCACAATATAATTTAATTTCTTGTCTGAACATAAGGGAATAGATTATAGGAATAGATCCATAGATTTGGGGAGTTAATTAATTGATCTTGAGGCCGAACGGAGATAGGTAATTGATTAATCAAATTTACGAATTGTCCAACAAAGAAGTTCATAATACTTTTCTGATGTTTTACTACGAAGAGGAATTAAATTGGGAATTAATCAATTGATTCATACATGTAATACTTGATAGGTAGATATCCCTGGAATTTGTACTTCTCATATCTGCTTCCACCAAGTTATTTTTATTTTCATGTTTAAGTTTTAAATTGCGAAATCAGTTTGAAAACCAAAACCAAAATTTGAATTTCCCCTAACCAGTATTTTGAGAACTTATGTTTTAGTAATTAAGGTTTTTCGTTACTTCTTTCCCCTGGGATTCAATAATTTTATTTGTCGCTGTATCATTAGCTCTGCTAAATCGCTATTAAAATAATTATGCGATCAAATTTTGGCGTCGTTGCCGGGGAAAGAATAGAAATAATCTTACTATTAAATCTTTGATCGAAATACTGATTTAGGTTGTAATTTTCGTACTTTTATTTAATTTTTCGTGAGTTCTATTTTTCATGTCGATCGACGTGCATTTCGCATCGATCGATGCAGTTCTTGTTTCCGCGTCGATCGACACGGATTCTCCGTCGATCGATGCCCTACTATTTTTTTCAGATTTTTAGTTTTTCAATTTTAGTTTGTTTCGGTTTATTTTTAGTTTTACTTCACTACCCCCTTTAGTGTATAGGTAGTGCATGAGTACAAGAACTAAAGGGAAGGACCTGTTAGACTACGACCCGGAAATCGAAGCCACGTGCCGAAAGATCCGAAGAAATAAGCGGGGGCAAGAAAGCTTGACTCGTCAAACAATGACAGAAAATATACCACCACCGGACCATGTGCCGCAATCGGTCGCCCAACCCGAGCTGATCGATCAGCCACCTCCACAGATGCTTACCCTGGAGGAGCAAACAGCACTGTTTCAGGAAGTCCAAGGCATGAGGGCACAACTTCAGTAGCAGACTCTCGAGAGGAACAATCGGAACAATCGGCGCATTCACCGCAATCCACTCTTTGAAATATTCCAAGGGAAGAGGATGAAGAAGATCAGGATCCGTCCAAGGAATTAGATGAGGATGAGGAAGAAGAAGCTATGCAAACACGGTATCGACCTCAGTTCAAAGAGAAAGACTTCAGGATTGGCATCAACGCCAACAACTTCGAGCTAAAGACCGGATTGGTACAAATGGTGCAAGAAAATCAATTCGGCGGAAGAGCGACTGAGGATCCATATGCACATCTCGACAAATTTATGATGTTCTGCAATACTGTCAAAATCGAAGGGGTCAGCAAGAGTGCCATCCGAATGCATTTGTTTGCATTCTCTCTGCGGGATAAGGCATAGTCTTGGTTTACTGCACTAGTCAAAGAAAGTATCAGTACATGGATGGAACTACGAAATGAATTCCTGGAAAATTTCTTTCCTCCGAACGTCATCAGACAGAGAAGGAAGGAGATCATCCGGTTTGCTCAAAGACCAGATGAAAGCTTCTATGAAGCGTGGGAGCGTTACAAGGAGTTACTGAGATCTTGCTCAGGACATGGCCTACCTCCGCGCAAGCAAGCAGAAGCATTCTACAAAGGGCTCAATGAGATGACCGTTGAGTTGGTGGATACCACACTAGGTGGCACCATCATGAAGAAAAGCGGGAAGAAGGCCATGGAATTTTTCCAAAAGATGGCTAACAACAATCAACGTTGGTCCTCGAGTCGAAGTCGCCCTGTGAAGGCTGTTGAGAAAGTAGTGGAGAAAAATGCCACTGAAGAACCTGATTGGGCAGGCGAGGTGAAGAAAGTAGTGAAGACTTCGCTACACTGAAATTAGAAAAGGCAGTTGCTATAATAGAGCCTGTGCAAGATCCACTGGAAGGAAACTGTGCCGATGTGAATTTTGTCCAAAGGGGCGGTTACCAAAACAATTACCGTGGAGGATACTAGCAGCATAATCAGCCCTAAAACTACAATCATGTTAGTAACCATTTGAGATTTTCCTATGCAAACCCACAAGCTACAGAGCAGCCACCACCTGGGTTTGCGGTGCAAGATGGAGTATTGGTGGAGAAGAAGAAGCCAAATCTCGAGGAGATTTTGGCAAAGTTCATGCAAGGGTCCACTGACAAAGTGAGCAAATTGGAGCAAGAAATCTCAGGCGTGAATACTAAAGTGGATCAGGTGCAGAAGCATGTGCAAATTATAGAAACCTAGGTCAGCCAGATTATCGATGCCCTCGGAGCCCAGCACAAGCCGGGGCAACTTCCGAGCAACACTCAGATTAGCCCCAAGAATCAAAGTGAATGCCATCACTCTGAGAGGGGGAAAATCGTATGAAGGGCCAAAATAGGCAGGAAAAGATCAACAAGATGACGAGGACGTGGAACAGGTCGAAGAAGCCACAGCCGACACGTCCACATCGATCGACGCAGGATCCACGTCGATCGACGCGGGATCCATGTTGATCGATGTAGCCATGAAAGCCACGTCGATTGACACAGATCCACGACGATCAATGCAGGCCCCCAGCCTAGCTGCGAAGAATCCTCCTCTTTCGTATCCGTAGTGGTTCGCCAAAATGAAGATGAACGAAAGGTACACACGCTTCTTGGAAAACATGAAGAAGGTGCATATCAATATTCCATTGGTTGAAGCACTGCAAGAGATGCTCGGATACATCAAATTTCTAAAGGACATGGTCTCTCGGAAAAGACCCTTCATGGAACATGAAATAGTCAATCTGTTCGAAGAGTGCGGTGCCAAAATTCAAAAGAAGATGTCAGTCAAGAGAGAGGACCCAAGTTCTTTCACGATTTCTTGTGCTATCGGAGGGGAGACCTACGGGAAAGTCCTCTGTTATTCTGGAGCATCGATCAATCTGATGACGTTGTCAATCTTCAAACGGCTGGAGATCAGAAGCATCAAACCCACAACCATTTCACTACAGATGGTAGATCGATCGGTGTCCTACCCGAGAGGCATCGTGGAAGATGTGCTTGTAAAGGTGAAAGACTTCATTATCCTAGCCAATTTTGTGGTGCTTGACATGGAAGAAGATAGAAACATTCCACTGATTCTGGGAAGACCGTTCCTAAAGACCGGCGGGGCACTAATCGACATTCGAGATGGCAAACTGACATTCCAGGTCAACAATGAGTCAGTCACCTTATCCATCTATAAAGCAATGCAGAAGCAAAATGAAGGGAGCTACGAGGAAGCATGCCATATGATCAATTGCTTCAACCCAATGATGTCTTCTCCATTAGCTTCTCTCAAAGGTGATCCGGATTTTCTAGAGAACTGCCTACAGCGTTCGTTGTTCTCATCAACAAATTTAGAAGAGGCAGATGATGAAATTGTGAACCTGGTGATGGAGCTGGATGTGTTCGAAGAGATAACTCGGGAAAAGGAGAACAAGAGAGAGCAACTACCAAGCCGGTACAGCCAGAACAAGCCCAGGAAACGTGGAAAGCAAGCCATGTCAATCGACACCAATGGCACGTCGATCAATGCAGCTTTTGTAGTCACGTCGATCGACACCAACATCTTGTCGATCGATGCCGGAGAGCAAGCAGACAGGAAGTTTTCATCGGTCAAACCAGTGCGATGTGGAAAAGGGATCACGACCAATCAACCCACGTCAATCGACGTAGATCAAGCATCGATCGACGCGGTCCTGGAGAAGCAGTCATCCAGCTCCGATCCGCTAGTTCTAGAACTCAAGACGCTCCTGGCACACCTCAGGTACATTTTTCTAGGATCTAATGATACTTACCTTGTGATCGTCTTTGCTTACTTGACACAGGGGGAGTTGGAAAAATTATTGCGAGTCCTACGGAAATACAAGTCCGCCATTGGATGGACTTTGGGGCATATCAAAGGGATCAGTCATTTGCTCTGCATGCACAAGATCATTCTGGAGGAGAATGTCGTGCCAAAGAGACAAGCACAGCGGCGACTGAACCCTATCATGCAGGAAGCCATAAAGAAGGAGGTACTCAAACTCCTAGACCATGGCATGATCTACCTGATTTCCGACAGCAAATGGGTGAGCCCTACGCAAGTTGTAGCCAAGAAAGGGGGGATGCAGATCATAACAAATGACGATGGAGAGGAGGTCGCAACAAGACCAGTCACTGGGTGGCAATTCTGCATTGACTACCGGGCCCTGAATGCCGCCACGTGCAAGGATCATTTTCCTCTCCCATTCATTGATTAAATGTTGGATAGATTATCTGGTTACCCTTTCTATTGTTTTCTTAATGGCTACTCAGGGTATAACAAGATTGTTGTGGCACCGGAGGTCCAGGACAAGACCGCATTCATCTGTCCATACAGAGTGTTCGCATACCAACGGATGCCATTTGGACTGTGCAATGCACCGGCGAATTTCCAGAGATGCATGATGGCAATCTTCCATGACTTGATCAAAGATGTCATGGAGGTATTCATGGATGATTTCTTGGTTTTCGGTAGCTCATTTGATGTTTGTTTGCAGAATTTGGCTACTGTACTGGAGAGATGCACCGAGATGAACCTATGCCTCAATTGGGAAAAGTGTCACTTCATGGTGCGAGAAGAAATTGTGCTAGGCCATCGAGTATCAGCTGAAGGACTAGAGGTGGACCGAGCCAAAGTGACAGCTATTGAGAATATGCCACCGCCAGCCAATGTCAAAGCAGTTCAAAGCTTTCTAGGCCACGCCGGATTTTATAGGAGGTTCATCAAAGACTTCTCGAAGATATCTCGGTCATTGTGCAACCTGTTGGAGAAGGATGTTTCCTTTGTCTTTGATGACGAGTGCTTGAAGGCTTTCAAGAGACTGAAAGAGGTGCTAGTGACTGCGCCGGTCTTGACTTCGCTAGATTGGGGTGAGCCATTCACATTGATGTGCGACTGAAAGGAAGGCTCTTCCATGTGATTCACTACGCCAACAAGAGCATGAATCCTGCTCAATGCAACTACACCACCACGCAGAAGGAAATGCTTGCGGTAGTGTATGCATTTGACAAGTTTCGGTCCTATCTGATAGGTTCGAAGATAATTGTCTACAAAGACCATGTAGCTATCAGATATCTGTTCGCGAAGCAAGATGCTAAGCCCAGACTGATCAGGTGGATACTGTTGCTACAAGAGTTTGACTTGGAGATCAAGGACAGAAAAGGAAGCGAGAATGTGATCGCAGATCACTTGTCACGACTCGAGCCACCAGTTGAAGGGGATGATCAGCAAATGAGGATCCGAGCGAATAGATCTATGCTCTTAGGGATTTGAAAGAGACATATGAGTCTAAAACACCTTGGTATGCGGACTTCACCAACTACTTGGTAGCCGACGTACTTCCACCAGACTCTTCTCCATATGCAAAAAAGAAGTTTCTGCACGTCATCAGATTCTACTATTGGAGGATCCCTACCTTTGGCATAGATGTGCTGACGGCGTCATTCTCCGTTGTGTGCCTCAGTCCGAGTGGCATCAAATCTATGAAGCCTGCCATTCATCTCCTAGTGGCGGTCATCATTCAGCCAACCGGATGGTATTTAAAATTCTTGCGAGCGGATTCTATTAGCCATCCATCTACGAGGTCTATCGCGGATGGATTACGAGCTGTGATCGTTGCCAGAGGACCGGTAACATCTCGCGGAAGGATGAGATGCCACAGACCCCGGTAATTGAAGTGGAAATCTTTGATGTGTGGGGGATCGACTTCATGGGCCCTTTTCCGCCATCCCATGGGTTCTCATATTTTCTTCTTGCGGTCGATTATGTGTCACGATGGGTTGAAGCAATTCCAACAGCCACCAACGGCTCCAAAGTCGTCATCAAGTTCCTGCAAAAGCTCATGACAAGATTTGGGACGCCAAGAGCCTTGGTAAGTGATGGGGGATCCCATTTTTGTAACAAATGGCTTGCTTCTCTTCTTGCTAGGTACGGAGTTAATCATCGTGTTACTACCCCATATCACCCTCAACGGAACGGGCTGACAGAGCTATCCAACCGCGAAATTAAGAAAATCTTGGAGAAGACGGCGAAGCAAAGGAAATATTGGGCTGTGAAGCTCGACGATGCATTATGAGCATACTACACCGCCAACAAAACACCCATTTGGACGTCTCCATATCAGCTAATTTTTGGAAAATCCTGTCATCTCCCCGTGGAGATGGAGCACAAGGCTTGGTGAGCAGTGAAAGAGCTAAATTTGGATTGGAGGACGGTTGCATCAGATCGAGCTATGGCACTGAATGAGTAGGAAGACTTCAGGGATGAAGCTTATGAGAACAACGTCATATATAAGATGTGCGCTAAGAGGTTCCACGACGAGGGGATTCGCACGCATGTTTTCAATTCAAGTGACAAAGTTCTCCTCTTCAAATCCCGTCTTCGCTTCATGTCCGGAAAGTTGCAATAAAAATGGGCTGGACCATACACCGTAGTCTGCCAATTTCCAAATGGCGTGGTTGAACTGGCTGGTCAAGATGGAAAGAATTTCAAAGTCAATGGGCAGAACCTTAAACTTTACTACACCCCACTTCAGATTTGTGCGATGGAGAAGTACTACTTGAATCGCCCATAAAAACACAGGTATATTCGAGCTAGCGACAATAAACCAAGCACTCATTGGGAGGTAACCCAACAATTTACTATTTTTCTTACTTGTGTTATTTTAGTTCAGTCGAGTCGAGTCAGTAGGGATTAGAATTATTTCAGTAATTTTCGAGACCAGTGTTCTGTCCAGGTTTGCGTTGATCGACGCCAGACTCACGTCAATCGATGCGAGTTTTTGGTCCATGTCGATCGACGCGGAATCTGCATCATTCGATGTGAGTTTCTGGTCCATGTCGATCGACGCGGAACCTGCGTCGAACAACGTGGGGCATTCAGAGGCGCAACAGATGGGTTTTAAAACCCAATTTTCCTCATTCTTTCAACACAACACACACACGCAAGTTGCCTCTCTCAAACCCCAACACCTAAACTCAGAAAATTTCCCCCATAACTTGCCGCTACAATCCAAGGTACGTATCTTAGACTTTTCCCCTTCGATTATTTCGTGAGTTTTGATGAAGATGAGCATGATTTTGATAAATTTGGGCCATGGAGCCCTAGTTTCAATTTTTGCTATTTTTTGACGATTTCTTTGTAACTCTTGCTCGATTGTTCGATATGGGTTGTATCTCTAGTCGATATACTTGCTATTTGCGAATGTGTAGCATTGGAATTGGTTAAATTCGATTCTAGCTTGTTTGGGGATAATCCTGCTTTGCTTTTAATTCTTCTTTGATTTTCTTGGGGTGAAATTATTTCGAATAAGGATGCATTATGCTAGATATGGGTGTTAATTGAGCTATGGTAGAGTCAATTTTGCATGGGTAGATAGACATTGTAGTTAATTGCAAAAATTTTATATTGTTGCTTGGAAAATTTGTGGAGCCACCTGAAGCTATTCTAATATTATTCCTACTACCTTTGAAGTTAATTATGGCCTTCCGACCAACCTTCGCCAACCGGGCAGCAGAGAAGCGATACAGAAAATTATGTGGTTCAGAATTCACAGTCCAACAGACTCTATACCCATGCACAGAGACGATCAACCTGCTGGAGATTAGAGCTGATGTGGAGACCCTTTTGGAGAGAGTCGGATGGGGCGCTTGGATAACAGAGCGGTGGCCGACATAACCATCGCTTGTGCTGGAGTTTTTGGTGTCACTCCATGTCTACGAAGTTCAACCGGAGTCAGAGCCGACCACCATCTCTTTCCAGCTTCTGAACGAACACTATAAGCTGCCGAGGGATGAGCTGGAAGACATTTGGGGAGTCCCAAAATCTAGCCTCGGCTTTCTTCCCCCGGATTTTGACATTGTCTGGTTCTTGAGCCAAATTGCAGCTGAGGTGAAGGAGGATGTGCGAGATTTGACACGGGAAACATGAAAGCATCCACCATTAACAACCCCGTGTTCCGTTATCTTCAGTGGTGCATGGGGGTGTCTATCACTGGCCGTCATGAAAGCACAAGGTGAGAGTGGGCGAGCTCTACGCCATCTACTGCATGCTAACGGGAGAGGAATTCAGCTTCGCGGCGTTGATCATGGACCACTGAAGGTACCAAGTCAAGGCCATAAAGGGCAATATTTGGGGCGGAGGATTGATAACCCCGATTGCGGAGCACGTGGGGATCGACTTGGCCAATATTGAGATGCTCGAGGACAGCCAAGGACTCGGCACCGTGCAACTGGTACGGATGTTGATGCTCTCACCCCGGGAGGGTGGCTGGTCTTTGAGGATGTCCAATGGGGACAAGTTTCCACTTCCGCAAACGAAGCTCAGGCACATCACAGATTATCACTTCCATGATAACTGGTTGATGAGCACACCCGCCCACATGCGGCTGATGGTTGGATCCCGTGGGGGAGCTGGCACCTCCAGACTCCTTCACCAACCGCATACATAGTCGGACCAGAGACAGCTGACGTCCCCCCCAGCCGATGACAAGGGGAATGAGGAGCGCGATGGAGGATCCTCCGGAGGAGGAATGAGATACTGTTTCTCTTTTCCTATCTAACTTTCAAACTTTTCCACTCCTTCGAGTGAAACAAGTTTGGGGGGATGATGATCTCAAAAGGGAAACGTTTTTATTTTTGTTTTATTTTACTGTTTTTATTAGTTTTTACTTTTGTTTAATTTGGGATTTGTGTTTTTAGTTTTTTTAGTTTCCTAGGTTTTGCACCATCACCATCCTTGTTCTCTTGCTTCAATGTGAACAATTGCTCTCCGCAAGGCTTTTCACTCAAATTCGTATTTTGAATTCTTGATTTGTGGTACTAGTTCTGAATTGTAGAGTCTTGAGAATTGTTTTAGGAGCTTATGAACATAGGGCAGTCGGAACTATTTTGATTATGTTGGTATTGGAAAATATGACTTGTCTTCCCTTGTATGAGAATTGTTGATTGATAATTAAGATATTTGCTGATTGAGAATGAAAATTTGTGTGATAGAGTAGCCAATGATAGAAGCTATTTTGCTTGAGGAGTTGATCTTTGAAATATAAATTCTTGCTTGATAACTATTCAAATTGGGTAATTGTTGAGGAGTAACAAAAATTTTAAGCATGTGTGAAAATTTGAGCCTCTTTTTCGTTTGATGAGTGACAAGGTTTTTAGACTTACTTCCTAGAATTTGACAAATTTCTCTCTTGAGGTTGCATTAAGTGTGGTAAAAGGGTGAAAATGATTTTAGGATTGTTCTTTCGTAGCCCATCTCCCATACACTAACCTTTAATTTCCACTTGTAGCCCCTTTGAGCCTTGAATAAATTTTCTTTGATTAGAAGGGTTGATGAATATGAGGATTATGATTTCTTGGAAGGTGTGAATTGTGGGATTGTGATGTGAGTCCATGTGCAAAAATAAGGGTTCCCATGGGTAAATTAAGAAAAAAGGTGAACATGAGTGGAAAAAGAAAGAAAAAAAAATTCATACGCTTGTAAGCTCACGAAAGTTTAAAAGAAGTTCTAAGGGGCCCTGAAAATTATAAGGAAAATAGAAGGAACAAGATTGTGCATAAGAGAAAAATTATGTGGTTATGGTATGCTTGGGTCTTTGGGTTTTAATTGCAATATTTGGAGTCACTTAGCCAAATGTATCCCACCTTTTAGGTAAGCCACATTTTAACCAAAATAAGACCTTTCTGATTCCCTGAAAAAGCCACACTAACAAGCAGTGGAGAAATGAGAGATTTGTCAAACTTATGGTGAGGTAAACTAAAACCTTGAGTGAGTGAAACACAAACCCTTTACTTTTTTAGCGATGAGTGCAAACACTGCCCGGTGAGGTTCCTCCTCAATAATTTAACAATGAGAATTTGTTTGGATTGCATGATTTATGTGAATAAGTGATACTTGGATAGTAAAAGAAGCTTGTGAGGCATTGCACACTTGTATATGCATGAGATGTGATTTCTTATCAGCGAATTGATCGAGGACGATCAATGGTTTAAGTTTGAGGGAGTTGATAAGTTTGTATATTTACCAACTTATCTATTGGTTCTTTGACTATTTTGGTGACGCTTGAGTTGTGTTACGTATTTTATTGTGCATGAATTGGCTTCTGTGCTTGTCATGTTGTGGTTGATGAATTATGCAGGTTTTTGAGTCGGAAACAGTGAAGAAATCAGAGAGGCTCGGATTCAAGACCTGCGTCGATCGACACAGACGCGCATTGATCGACGTAGTTGCTTGAAAAAGCGATCGACATCGAGGACAGATGCAGTCCTGCGGAAGCCAAGTCCATGTCGATCGACGCAGCTTCTTCAAGTTTGTCGATCGACGTGCATTTTGTCGTCGATCGACATGGATCCAGGAGATCAAGATGTGTTCCAAATTTGAAGATTTAGATATATCTAATCCTAGATACTACATGATACATCTATCACAGCTATATAAAGCCTTGTAAAATTCGATTTTTAGGGTGGAGAATTTAGGAGAATTTTATAGTTGAAGATTTTAGAAGATTTCCAAGAGTTTTATGTTTTATGATTGAAGACAGGTTTTTGTGGGTAGACATCTACACCCAGTTTTTATGCAATTCATGTTTTTCTTTATCTCTTATGATCCTATTCATAAATATGTGTAACTAAATTCCTTCTCAGATTCTAGGATTTCGAACTATCAATGTATGCCTGTTAGATTAATTGAATTAATTTCCCTTTCCCATCGTAGTTTGTGAATTTTGTGCTTATTCATAATCTTGAGTTGCTGGCCACATCTTAGGATTAATTAGTTGAGAATTAGAGACGTAACTATGATAGTTTTCAATGGAAAGAGTTTTCACAATATAATTTAATTTCTTGTCTGAACAGAAGAGAATAGATTATAGGAATAGATCAGTAGATTTTGGGAGTTAATTAATTGATCTTGAGACCGAACGCAGATAGATAATTCATTAATCAACTTTATGAATTGTCCAACAAAGAAGTTCATTATACTTTTCTGATGTTCCACTACGAAGAGGATTTAAATTGGGAATTAATCAATTAATTCATACATGTAATACTTGATAGGTAGATATCCCTGGAATCTGTACTTCTCATATATGCTTCCACCAAGTTATTTTTATTTTCATGTTTAAGTTTTAAATTGCGAAATTAGTTTGAAAACCAAAACCAAAATTTAAATTTTCCCTAACAGTATTTTGAGAACTTATGTTTTACTCCCTCCGTCCCATATTATTAGACACGGAGGGAGTGGCACATGAACCAAGACAAATAGTAAATAAATGTTTAAAGAAAGATTAATTTAAAAAATATTAATAAAATAATCACTAATTACAATCTTAAAAAAGTCAAGAAATGTAGGCGGAGTGATTAAGATTATGTTTTGCTAATAATCATTAGTTAATTTTGATAATATTTTGTTAATTTTTTGCTAAATAAGGAAACGTGTCTAATAAACGGGACAGACCGAAAAGGAATACGTGTCTAATACAATGGGACAGAGGGAGTAGTAATTAAGGTTTTTCGTTACTTCTTTCCCCTGGGATACGATAATTTTATTTGTCGTTGTATTATTAGCTCTGCTATTGGTTTCAACACAACACACACACGTATGTCGCCTCTCTCAAACCTCAACACCCAAACTCGAAAAATTTCCCCCATAACTCGCCGCTACAATCCAAGGTACGTATCGTAGACTCTTCCCCTTCGATTATTTCGTGAGTTTTGATGAAGATGGGCATGATTTTGATGAATTTGGGCCATGGAGCCCTAGTTTCAATTTTTGCTATTTTTTGACGATTTCTTTGTAACTCTTGCTCGATTTTTCGATATGGGTCGTATCTCTAGTCGATATACTTGCTATTTGCGAATGTGTAGCATTGGAATTGGTTGAATTCGATTCTAGCTTGTTTGGGGATAATCCTGTTTTGCATTAAATTCTTCTTTGATTTTCTTGGGACGAAATTGTTTCGAATAAGGATGCATTATGCTAGATATGGGTGTTAATTGAGCTATGGTTGAGTCAATTTCGTATGGGTAGATAGACATTGTAGTTAATTGCAAAAATTTTATATTGTTGCTTGGAAAATTTGTGGAGCCACCTGAAGCTATTCTAATATTTTTCCTACTACCTTTGCAGTTAATTATGGCCTTCCGACCAACCTTCTCCAACCGGGCAGCAGAGAAGCGATACAGAAAATTCTGTGGTTCAGAATTCACAGTCCGACAGACTCTATACCCATGCACAGAGACGATGAACCTGCTGGGGATTAGAGCTTACGTGGAGACCCTGTTGGAGAGAGTCGGATCGGGCGCTTGGATGACAGAGCGGTGACCGACATATCCATCGCTTGTGCTGGAGTTTTTGGCGTCACTCAATGTCTACGAAGTTCAACCGGAGTCAGAGCCGACCACCTTCTCTTTCCAACTTCTGAACGAACACTATGAGCTGCCGAGGGATGAGCTGGAAGACATTTGGGGAGTCCCAAATTCTGGCCTCGGCTTTCTTCCCTCGGATGACATTGCCCGGTTCTGTAGCTAAATTGTAGGTGAGGCAAAGGAGGATGTGCGAGAGTTTGACACGGGAAACATGAAAGTATTCTCCATCGACAACCCTGTGTTCCGTTATCTTCAGCGGTGGATGGGGGTGTCTATCACCGGCCGTCATGAAAGCGCCAAGGTGAGAGTGGGCGAGCTCTACGCTATCTATTGCATGCTGATGGGAGAGGAATTCAGCTTCGCGGTGTTGATCATGGACCACTGGAGGCACCAAGTCAAGGCCACAAAGGGCAACATTTGGAGCGGGGGATTGATAACCCCGATTGCGGAGCACGTGGGGATCTACTTGGCCGATATTGAGATGCTTAAGGACAGCCAAGGACTCGGCATGCACAACTGGTACGGATGTTGATGCTCTCACCCCGGGAGGGTGGCTGGTCTTTGAGGATGTCCAATGGGGACAAGTTTCCACTTCCGCAGACGGAGCTCACGCACATCACAGATTATCACTTCCGTGATAACTGGTTGATGAGCACACCCGCCCACTTGCGGTTGATGGTTGGATCTCGTGGGGGAGCTGGAACCTCCAGACTCCTTCACCGACCGCAGACACAGCCGGACCAGAGATAGTCGAGGTCCCCCCAGCGGATGACACGGGGGACGAGGAACGCGAGGAGGAGGATCGCGATGGAGGAGCATAGGAGATTCTAGGCAGGACCAGTGGAGCCTCGTCCAGCCACTTTGCGGGAGAGTCTTCCCCTTCCGGGATGGATCTGGCAACAATCTACTAGTTCATGCAGCAGTAGGCTGCTTAGCATGCGGCAGAGCACACCCGACAGGCAGAGTTTTGCCAACATGTGACCACGAGGCTCAACACCATCAATAGTCAGATGCAGTGCCTTGTCCTGAACACCCAGCCTAACTCCGTCTACCTCCACCGCCAGCGTGAGCGCCAGGACCGCTGTAGATTAATCTGTAGAAATTACAGTGATCAAATTGGCGCTGTTGCCGGGGAGTGAACAGAATTAATCTTACTATTAAATCTGTGATTGAAATACTGATTCAGGCTGTAGATTTTCGTATTTTCTGAAATTTTTCGCACTTTTTCGTATTCCACGTCAATCGACGCTATTCTTCCTTGATCGACGAAGTTGTTTTCCTTTCGTCGATCGACGCCTTGTCTCGTCAATCGACGCTTTGTTATTTTTCAGAATTTCAGTTGTTTATTTTATTTCGTTTCGTTTTTATTTTCAGTTTTACTTCACTACCTCCCTTGCTGTACAGGTAGTGCATGAGTACAAGAGCTAGAGGAAAGGACCCGCTTTATTACTACCCGGACATTGAAGCCACCTGCAGAAAGATCCGAAGGAATAAGCGTGCTCAGGAAAGCTCGAGTAATCACACAATGGAAGATAACGTACCACCGCCTCCACCAGTGCTAACTGCAGAGGAGCAGGTTGTGCTTCTCCAAGAAGTCCAAGCTATAAGGGCACAAATCCAATAATACCATTTGGAAAGAGACCTCGACAGAAATAATCCGAATGGAAGGGATCTTCGACATAACCCACTGTTTGAGGACAAGCCCGACGATGAAGAGGACGACAATCAGGACCCTCCAGAGGAATCTGACGATGAGGAAGAAGAGGAAGCCATGCAGAACCGGTATAAACCTCGGTTCAGGGAGACAGACTTCAGGATTGGCATCAATGCCAACAATTTTGAGCTAAAGACCGGATTGGTGCAGATGGTGCAACAAAATCAATTCGGAGGAAGGGCTACTGAGGACCCTTATGCACATCTGGATAAGTTCCTGATGCTCTGCAACACTGTCAAGATTGGAGGAGTCAACAAGAGTGCCATCCGAATGCGTCTGTTTGCATTCTCTCTGAGGGATAAGGCACAATCATGGTTCACCACACTGGACAAAGGAAGCATAGGCACGTGGACCGAATTGAGGAATGAGTTTCTAGGGAACTTTTTCCCTCCAAATGTTATCAGGCAAAAATGGAAAGAAATCATCAGGTTCGCTCAAAGGCCTGACAAGAGCTTCAGTGAGACGTGGGAGAGATTCAAAGAGCTGTTGAGAGCCTGTCCCGGACATGGTTTTCCGCAGGAGAACAAGCTGAAGCATTCTATGAAGGGCTCAATGATAAGACAGCCAAATTGGTGGACACCACACTAGGAGACACGATCATGACGAAGAGCGAAAAGAAAGCCATGGAGTTCTTCCAAAAGATGGCCAACAACACTCAACGGTGGTCCTCAAGCCGAACTCGGCCTGTGATGGTGGTCGAGAAGGAGAAAGTGGTGGAGAAAGTTGCCGAACAACCTGATTTGGCAACTGAGCTGAAAAAGCTAAGGGAAGATTTCGCTGCACTGAAGCAGGAAAATACAGTTGCTGTAGTAGAGCCAGTGCAAGCTCCGTCTGAGGGGGATTGTGCCACTGTAAATTTCATTCAAAGGGGCGGTTATCAAGACAACTACCGTGGAGGATATCAGCAGCACAACCAGCCCTACACTTTTAATCACGCGAGGAACCATCCTGGATTTTCCTATGCGAACCCCCAAGCAGCTGAGCAACCACCACCTGGGTTTGCAGTGCAAGATGGAGAAGTGGTGGAGAAGAAGAAGCCAAATCTCGAGGAGATTTTGGCCAAGTTCATGGAAGGCTCTACTGATACTGTAGCCAAGTTGAAGCAAGAAATCGCAGGCGTGAATACTAAATTGGACCAGGTGCAAAAGCACGTACAGATCATTAAAACCCAGGTCAGCCAGATCGTCGATGCCCTCGGAACCCAGCACAAGCCGGGGCAACTTCCGAGCAACACTCAGGTCAACCCCAAGAACCAGAATCAGAGGAACCAAGTGAATGCCATCACTCTGAGAGGGGGAAAATCCTATGAAGGGCCAAAGCAAGAAAGGACTGATTCAAAGGAGGACGAAGATGTCGAGAAGGCCGAAGAAGCTGTCGCTGACGCAGCCCCGTCGATCGACGGAGGTTGCCGTCGATCAATGCCAATCCAAAGGCCACGTCGATCGACGAGACCTCACATCGATTGACGTCCACTCCCGTCGAGCCACCTATGTATAAGCCTCCCTTGCCATATCCGCAGCAGTTTGCCAAAGCAAAGATGAACGAGAAGTATGCACGCTTTCTTGAGAACATGAAGAAAGTAAACATCAACATTCCGCTGATTGACGCACTACGAGAGATACCGGGGTATTTGAAGTTTTTGAAGGATATGGTCTCACAGAAAAGACCCTTCGTGGTGCACGAGAGGGTCAATTTGTTCGAGGAGTGCAGCGCAATTATTCACAAGAAGATGCCGCTGAAGAGAGAAGACCCGGGATCCTTCACGATCCCCTGTGTCATTGGAGGAGAGACCTTTGGGAAGGTCCTTTGCGATTCCGGCGCATCCATCAACTTAATGCCGCTGTCAATCTTCAAGCGGTTGAAGATCGGAAGCATCAAGCCCACTACCATATCATTGCAGATGGCTGACAGATCAGTCACTTACCCGAAGGGCATCGTGGAAGACGTGCTTGTGAAGGTGAAAGACTTCATCATTCCAGCAGACTTCGTGGTACTTGACATGGAAGAAGACCACAACATCCCGCTTATCTTGGGGAGATCTTTCTTGAAGACTGCTGGAGCATTGATTGACATTCGAGACGGCAAACTGACATTCCGAGTTAATGACGAGTCGGTCACCTTCCCCATCTACAAAGCAGTGCAGAAGCATAATGAAGGGAGCTACCAAGAAGAGTGCCACATGATCAAATGTTCAAATCCGGTGATCTCCTCTCCCTTTTCTTCTCTTAAAACTGATCCGGGCTTTTTGGAGAACCGCTTACTACACTCTTTGTTTTTGTCTTCAGATCTGGATAAGGCGGACGATGAGCTCGTGGATCGGGTGATGAAGTGGATGTATCCGAGGGGATAACACATGAAAAAGAGAACAAACAGAAGCGGTTGTCAAGCCGACGCAGCCAAAAAAGGAAGAGAAAATATGGAAATACCTTCACGTCGATCGACGCACACCATCCGTCGATCGACGCACACCATCCGTCGATCGATGCAGCCTCAGGAACCACGTCGATCGACGCTGAAATCTCGTCGATCGACGCACGACGGAAGACAGAGATGGAGTTTTCATCAGCAGAAGCAGCGCGACGTAGAAAAGGGATTGCGGCAGTTTCACCAATGTCAACCGATGCAAATCGGGGAAAGCTACAATCTAACTCTGATCCGCTGGTCCTGGAACTCAAGATGCTTCCGGCACACCTCAGGTATGGCAAGTTGAAAAAATTACTACGAGTTCTATGGAAGTACAAGTCCGCCTTTGGGGGGACATTGAAAGACACCAAGAAACAGGGGATGCAAGTTATCAAGAACAAAGATGGAAAGGAGGTCGCGAAAGGACCTGCCTGGACCCGACCTCCATGATGGTGATTGAAGACTCCAGGGGATAAAAAAGTTGATGTCTGAGATCAACTACCAGGTATCGTTCCCTCTCTAGTCTGATTTTCAAACTTATTCCACTCTTCGAGTTGGAAATAAGTTTGGGGGGATGTGGACAAGAGATGGAACGCCCTATCTTTTATTTATTATGCTTTCTGTCTTTAATTTTCGTACCTTTCTATTTTATGTTATTTTATGGGGAAAATTTTTGAGTTTTGAGATAACCTGCCCTATCTTTTATTTATTATGCTTTCTGTCTTTAATTTTCGTACCTTTCTATTTTATGTTATTTTATGGGGAAAATTTTTGAGTTTTGAGATAACCTGAATGAGATTGTGAGATTAGAATTGATTGAGGGTTGAGTATTGAATTGATTGAGATTGCGGTTAGATGCCTATGAATGTAGAATACCGCATGATATGACTGATTTGACACTTATACTTGCATGCTGATTGAGCTGATTTGAAATTGACTGTGGAAGAAAATTTTTGAATCCTTGTGTGAGAATTTGAGCCTTTATTTCGTTTGATGTGAGATTCACATGTGAGTTTTGATTTCTCTAGAACTTGCCTATTTTCTGTGTTGAGACTGCATAGTGTGCACAAGTTGAGAAAATGATCTTAGGCCATCTTTGTTAACCCAATATCCTAAACACTGTCCCTTCACAATAAAATTTTCCCTAGTTAGCCACTTTGAGCCTGTACAATTTTTCTTTCCTTGTCTATGAGATTAAGAAAAGTATTGTCTCACTCATGTCTTGAGTTGTGGTATGTATGGGGTTGATTGGTGAATTCGAGATAAGATATGATAAATTAGTGGTGAAAAGATGTGTGAAAAAAAATAAGCTCAAAGAAATAATTAGAATTCTCATAAGCTCTCTGAAAAGAAAAGAATACAAAATTTATGTAAAGAGCATAAGAGATTCACAATGAGCTAGAAAAAAAAAAGAGGTTGTGTATTTGTTGATATATTTGAGGAGATGAGGTGGATGATGAATAGAAGGTGGTTTGGATTGATTAAGGAAGTACAACTTGATTGATTTTAGTCACTTGGCCATATTTCCCTACCTTTCACAAAAAGCCTACATTACAACCTAATGAAAGTCCTTTTTGATTCTAGACTTGTGTGCACATTCTAGCGGTGGAGATATTAGAAAATTTGCAAGCCTATTGTAGAAATTTCTTCATACATGTTCTTAAGTGCTTTCATCTTTACCTTAAACACTTGAGAGTTGAGCGATACACTTCCTGTGAGTTCTTCCACGGTTGATGAATTTTCTGTCTCTTTCAAATTGCTTGTGGATAGTGGATTCTTGGTTCTTGACTGTGATGAATCTTGTCAGGCATTGCACTTTAACCACTTGATCTTTTGATTTCTTTCTTGCCTATTGATTGAGGACAATCAAACGTTCAAGTTTGGGGGATTTGATAAGTTCATTATTTCACTCACTTATCTATATTATTTATATTATTTTATGTAGTTTTATTGAGTTTATATATATATTTTATGCATGATGTCAATATTAGGTGGTTTTAGGTGTGTTTTGATGTTTATGCAGGTTTTTAGGCCTAAACTCATGAGAAATCCGTTCCGGAAGCAGTGACGTGTGAGAGTAGCAGTGAAGAGTTTTTCCACAGGAGAAATTCGGGCTATTGGCGCATGGCAATGGATGATTCTTTGAGTTAGCTCTCCAACGCAACTGGAATCGGGTCAATCGGAGTTCGGAAGAGGAAGTTATGGCCAAAACCGTGAGACCGCGCAGAAGGGGCAAAGAAGGCACAGCGCTCGACGAAGGGAAAAGGCAGATCGACGGAAGCAAAGGCCGCATCGATCGCTGCCAATGCTCGTCGATCGACGAAGATGTTCCAAGCCAACGATCGATGCCAAACAGCCTTGATCGACGCGCATGCGGGATTGCTAATCTGAATCTGAATTCGAGATTTTTCATATCTTTAGCCCTAGATTTGATTTGATACACCTCCACCTCTATATATAACTTTGTAAATTTGATTTTTCAAAAACCCCAATTCATTCCCAATCACGTTTTATTCCAGTTTTCAGATTTTTTGAGATTCCCAGAGTTTTTAGGTTTATGTTTGAAGACAAGTTTTTGCGGGAAGATTTCCGGATTCAAGTTTTTATGCAATTCAGGTTGTATTTTTCTATGATGAATATTACTCTGAATATGTGTAACTAAATTCTTTCTCGGATTCTAGGGTTTCGAACTATTAATGTATGCATGTTGTGATTAATTGAATTATTTTCCCTTTCCCTTCGTAGTTTGTGAAATCTGTGCTTATTCATAATCATGATTTGTTGGCCACATCTTAGGATTATCTAGTTGATTACTTGAGACGTAACTGTGATAGTTTTCAATCGAAAGAGATTTTCACAATATAATTTGATTTCTTGTCGTAACTGAAGGAGATTAATTGTAGGAATAAATATGTAGATCTTTGGAGTTAGTTAATTTATCTTGAGACCGAGTGGAGATAGGTAATTAATTAATCTACTTTACGAATCGTCCAACAAAGTAGTTCGTAATACTTTTCTGATGTTTCACTACGAAGAGGAATTAAAATTGGGAATTAATCGATTCATTCATACATGTCATACTTGATAGGTAGATATCCCTGGAATCTGTGCTTCTCTTATTTGAATCCAAAAGCCTTTTAATTTCCTGTTTAATTTTCATTAGCAAGTATTGCGATTTTCAAAACAACAAAACCTTTTTATCTGATTTTCCTGACCAGTGTTTTGAGAACTTATGATTTAGTACTTAAGGTTTTTCGTTGCTTCATTCCCCTGGATCGATAACCTTAGGGTTTACAAATTTATTTGCCACTATTTCTATAATTAATCTGTAGAAATTACAGTGATCAGTGGATACGGGGGATCACGATTTGTTCTAGATTTGAAGATTTAGATATATCTAATCCTAGATACTACATGATACATCTATCACAGCTATATAGCAAAATTCGATTTTTAGGGTGGAGAATTTAGGAGAATTTTAAAGTTGAATATTTTAGAAGATTTCCAAAAGTTTTATGTTTTATGATTGAAGACAGGTTTTTTTGGGAAGACATCTACACCCAATTTTTATGCAATTCATGTTTTTCTTTATCTCTGATGATCCTATTCATAAATATGTGTAACTAAATTCCTTCTCAGATTCTAGGGTTTCGAATTATCGATATAAGCATGTTAGATTAATTGAATTAATATCCCTTTCCCATTGTAGTTTGTGAATTCTGTGCTTATTCATAATCTTGAGTTGCTGGCCACATCTTAGTATTAATTAGTGGAGAATTAGAAACGTAACTGTGATAGTTTTCAATGGAAAGAGTTTTCACAATATAATTTAATTTCTTGTCTGAACAGAAGGGAATAGATTATAGGAATAGATCCATAGATTTGGGGAGTTGATTAATTGATCTTGAGACCGAACGGAGATAGGTAATTGATTAATCAACTTTATGAATTGTCTAACAAAGAAGTTCATAATACTTTTCTGATGTTTCACTATGAAGAGGAATTAGATTGGGAATTAATCAATTGATTCATACATGTAATACTTGATAGGTAGATATCCCTGAAATCTGTACTTCTCATATCTGCTTCCACCAAGTTATTTTTATTTTCCTGTTTAAGTTTTAAATTGCGAAATTAGTTTTAAAACCATAACCAAAATTTGAATTTCCCCTAACCAGTATTTTGAGACCTTATGTTTTAGTAATTAAGATTTTTCGTTACTTCTTTCCCCTGGGATTCGATAATTTTATTTGTCGCAGTATTATTAGCTCTGCTAAATCGCTACTAAAATAATTCTGCGATCAATTAGCCCCCCTCAGGTGGTAGCCAAGAAAGGGGGAATGCAAATTGTAAAGGGGGTGATGGAGAAGAGGTAGCGACACGACCTGTCACTGGATGGCGGTTGTGCATCGACTACCGGGCTCTCAACGCCGCCACTTGCAAGGACCACTTCCCACTTCCGTTCATTGACCAGATGTTGGACAGGTTATCCGGTTTTCCTTACTATTGCTTTCTTAACAGTTATTCTGGATATAATCAGATTGCAGTAGCACCGGAGGATCAGCATAAGATGGCGTTCACCTGTCCCTACGGAGTATTCTCCTACCGACGGATGCCGTTTGGGCTATGCAATGCACTGGCGACCTTCCAACGGTGTATGATGGCCATCTTCCACGACTTGATCAAAGAGGTCATGGAGGTATTCATGCGCGATTTTTCAGTATTTGGTAGCTCTTATGATGTTTGTTTGCAGAATCTAGCTACTGTACTAGAGAGATGCGTCGAGACCAATCTATGCCTCAATTGGGAGAAGTGTCACTTCATGGTACGAGAAGGTGTTGTGCTAGGACACAGGATATCCGCCGAGAGATTGGAGGTTGATAGAGCAAAGGTGGAGGCCATTGAGAAGATGCCACCTCCATCAAATGTCAAGGGAGTAAGAAGCTTTCTTGGACATGCTGGATTCTACAAGAGGTTCATCAAGGACTTCTCAAAGATTTCCAGACCCCTGTGCAACCTGTTGGAGAAGGACGTGTCCTTCGTGTTTGATGAGGAGTGCTTGCAGGCCTTCGAGAGACTGAAGAAGGCCTTGGTGACTGTGTCAGGCCTTACATCACCAGATTGGGGAGAGCCGTTCATTCTAATGTGTGACGCCAGCAACTTCACAGTGGGAGCAATTTTGGGACAGCTGAAGGGGAGACTCTTCCATTTTATCCACTATGCCAGCAAAAGCATGGACCCAGCGCAGTGTAACCACACCACCACTAAGAAGGAAACGCTCGCGGTGGTCTATGCATTCGACAAGTTTCGGTCCTATCTGATAGGTTCGAAAACAATCGTCTACACTGACCATGCTGCCATCAGATATCTGTTCGCGAAGCAGGATGCCAAGCCCCGCCTCATCAGATGGATCCTGCTGTTGCAAGAATTTGACTTGGAGATCAAAGATAGGAAGATAAGCGAGAACGTGATCACCGATCACTTATCGCGGTTGGAGCAGCCAATTGAGGGGGACGATCGACAGGTACAGATCCTAGAGACCTTCCTCGATGAGCAGATCTATGCCATCCAGGATCTTTGAGAGACTTATGAGTCAAAGATACCATGGTATGCAGACTATGTTAATTACCTGGTGACTGGCGTTCTTCCACCAAACTCCTCCCCATATTCCAAGATGAAATTCTTGCATGACGTCAAGTTCTATTATTAGGAGGATCTCTATCTGTGGCGTAGATGTGCTGATGGCATCATTCGCCGATGCGTCCCCCAGTCAAAGTGGCGGCAAATCTATGAAGCGTGCCACTCTTCTCCTAGTGGCGGTCACCACTCAACCAACCAGACAGCCTTCAAGATTCTGGCAAGCGGATTTTACTGGCCTTCTATCCACGAGGTCTGTCGTGGGCGGATCACTGACTGTGATCATTGCCAAAGGACTGGCAACATCTCGCTGAGGGATGAGATGCCTCAGACCCCAGTGATAGAGGTCGAGATCTTCGATGTCTGGGGGATAGACTTCATGGGACCATTCCCGTCATCCCGTGGATTCTCCTACATACTGCTAGCGGTAGACTACGTATCGAGATGAATGGAAGCCATCCTGACGACCACAAATGATGCCAAGGTCATCATCATTTTTTTTTTCAAAAGCTGTTGACACGGTTTGGGACACCCAGAGCTTTGGTGAGTGATGGGGGTCTCACTTCTGCAACAAATTATTAGCTTCCCTACTTGCCAGATGCAGAGTCAAGCACCGAGTCACTACACCATATCACCCTCAAGGGAACGGTCTGACAGAGCTGTCCAATCGGGGAAATTAAGCAGATCTTGGAGAAGACGGTGAAGCAAAGAAGGGATTGGGTTGTGAAGCTCGATGATGCACTGTGGGCGTACCGCACTGCATACAAGATGCCCATTGGAATGTCCCCCTACCAGCTGGTATTTGGGAAGTCCTGTCACCTTCTCGTCTAAATGGAGCATAAAACTTGGAGAGCAATAAAGGAGCTCAACCTGGACTGGAAGCTGGCTGCTGCTGATCGAGTCATAGCATGGAATGAGCTTGAGGATTTTAGGAATGAGGCATACGAGAACAATGTTATCTACAAGAAGCGTGCTAAGAGGTTTCACGACAAAGGAATTCGCCTACACGTCTTCAACTCTGACGGCAAAGTCCTCCTCTTCAATTCCCACCTTCGCTTCATGCCTGGCAAGCTGCAATCGAAGTGGACTGGCCCATACACCGTGGTTTGCCAATTTTTGAACGGTGTGGTAGAACTGGCCAATCAAGACGGCACTACTTTCAAGGTCAATGGGCAGAGGCTGAAACCGTATTAGACCCCGCTTCAAATTGGTGTTATGGAGGTGTACTATTTGGATCGCCCATGAGTACAGGTATTGTCGAGCTAGCGACATAAAACCAAGCACTTGTTGGGAGGTAACCCAACGATTTATTTGCTTTCAGTATTTTCTTATTTTTGTTTAAGTTTTTTTAATTTAAATTTTTAGACGAACTAGGAGTTATTGAGTGTTGCCTTAGTTTTTTTCGTGTACAATTTAAACATACAGTGAGCGAATTTTTCGATGCAGACCCATGTCGATCGAAGTTGACGAGTCACATTGGGCGAATTTTTGCTCGACTTCGATCGACGCTGACACGCATCGATTGAAGTCCAGGCTCCAGATGCACGACGGGCCAGGTAAGTTTTTAACTTAAATTCCTTCCCTCCCCCTCACTTCACACACGACACTCAAACATCCCAAACACAAAAACCCTTCGCCCCTTCGTCTTCAAGCACCGATTCTACGCAAGGTATGCCTTCTAATCTCTTCCTCTTTCAAATTTAACAAGGTTTTTTACTTTTGCTCTTGATTTTGAGGGTTTTGAACCGTTGGAATTCTGAATTTTTGCTTGGTTGATACTAGGAATTAAATTCGATTTCCATACATAGGTTTGATATGGGTTAGTTTTTTAGTCGATATATGTACTTGCTTGTCTCGATTTCAAACTTAATGGAGTAAGATTTTGATTTATGAAGATTCTATCTTTTCTTTTGTGGTTTTTGATTTTGGGACAAATTGAGAAACCTTTGATTTGGGGGAATTCATGGTTGAATCTTGTTTTTATTAGGGACGAATTACTCATTTGTTGCGTCAATTTTGAAAGGGGACTTGCTTGATTGGTGGAATTTCGGATTTGGAATGGGAATTTGTACTGTTTTTACCTTTGTGAATTTGAGGATTGTTGTTGTTTGCATTTCCCTAATTTTTGCCTCATTTGTGCAGCACTAGGATGGCTGGGAGACCGACTTTTCTGACAAATGCAGAGTTGGAAGCCTACAACAAAATTCTTCAGGCTCACATTCGCCGATCCAGATACCCGTGCCCAGATAACATAGCACAGCTCGGCATTGGTGTAGATGTGGAGGCTCTCCTCCGAAGGATCCGATGGAGGAGATGGATGACAGCCCATTGGCCCACTCACCCAGTCCTTGTCCGAGAGTTATTTGCCACCCTCACGGTGACAAAGACACCCCAGCATGTGGAGCCAATCTCCATTCAATTTCAGTTGGGTGGTCAGAGGCATTCCTTGACACGGAACCAGCTTGACGAGATCTTGGGATGTCCGGTCGGAGGATGCTTCCGCTTCCCTGAGGAGTTCAACCCGGCGATGTTCTCGATGCAGATTGCCTCCGAGGTGGAGGATACGGGGGATCTTGATTCCGAGGCTCTCAAAGCCTCCTCAATTGATAACTCCGCCTTTCGCTACATTCTCCAGTGCCTTAAGAGTGGCAAGGTGCATTTTCAGGAGCTACTTGTGCTCTGGGGGATGCTCATGCGGACCAAAGTGAGCATGGCGGGGCTGGTGATGGACAACTGGGAGAGGCAGACGAAGGCCAAACCTAATACCGTTTGGAGTGGGGGATTGATCTCCCCTATCGCCGACACTCTTGGGATTTCGACAATAGACTTAGAGGCATGTCCACCACCCACAGGCCTGGATGTCCAGCAGCTCATCCAGATGCAGGCTCTCGCTCGCCAGCCACTTGGCGGATGGTTCTGGAAATTTTGGAACAGGGACTTCTTCCATCTGCCGCAGCCTGCACTGACACATGTCACAGACCATGATTTCTGTGACAATTGGTTCATGTTGACAGACGCCCACATAGCGCACACGACGGGCCCGAGGGGGCGGGGTGAGCCCACCTACCGCCTTAGGCATCGGAGTCACCGATTGAGGGCCGATCAGAGCATCTTGACTCCCGAGCAAGAGCGCGAGGAGGAGGAGCAGCGACTGCTCCGTCGGCAGGCCGAGGGCGCAGCAAAGGACATTCCTGAGGATCAGGGACTGAGGCATTTTTATGGAGAGAGATCGAGTTCGACATTGGACTCAGTTTGCGGCGTTCATGCAGCAGCAGCAGATGGCTGCACAGCAGCAGGCATTTCAGGAGCAGCAGCTTCTGTTCATGGATCAGCAGCGCCCATCCTTTGAGGAGATTCGCACGTCCTTTGAGAAAGCATACCCACCGATAGTCCGTGAAAGCATAGTTGCAGCACATGACGGCTCGGATGGATGAGATCCATCTCTACATTGAGCCTATGGTCACCAACCAGAGGCATAGGCGACGGAGAAGGGACGAGGATGTTGGTCCGTCCGACCATTCTTGAGGTCTCGTTTTTCTTTTTCATGTCTGACTTGCAAACTTTTTCACTCCTCCAAGTAAAATAAGTTTGGGGGGATGAGGACCCAAAAAAGGAAAATGTTTTATTCGCTTTGTTTTTTTTTTTTTCTTTGTTTTATGCATATTAGGTTTTAGTAATTATTGCATGTAGATTTTAGGACCATCCTTATTCTTTTGCTTCAATGTGAACAGTTGCTCTCCGCATGGCTTTTCACTCAAACCAGTATTTTGAATTCTTGATTTGTGGTACTAGTTCTGATCAGTAAAGTCTAGAGAGTTCTTCTTTTGCTTCAATGTGAACAGTTGCTCTCTGCAAGGCTTTTCGCTCAAACCAATATTTTGAACTCTTGAATTGTGGTACTAGTTCGGATCCGTAGAGTCTAGAGAATTGTTTTAGGAGCTTTGAACATAGGACAGTTGGAACGAATTGATTATGTTGGTTTGAAAATTGACTTGTCTATCCCTTGAATGAGAATGATTGGTTTATGATTGATCTTTCGTGGATTTGGATTGATTATCTGTGTGATAGAGCAGCATATGATAGGAGTTAATTACTTGAGAAATTGATCTTTGAAGCATAAATTGTGCATGATAGACTAAGTTTAAATTGGATGATTGTGAAGAGTAACAAATTTGTACCTTGAGTGAGAATTTTGAGCCTGTTTTTTCGTTTGATGTGAGATAAGGTTTTAGCTATAGATTTCTAGAATTTGACGAGATTCTCTCTCGAGATTGCATTAAGTGTAGTAATAGGGGAAAGTGATTATAGGCACGTTCGTTCATGAGCCCATTATCCATACACTAACCCTTTGTATCCACTTATAGCCTATTTTGAGCCTTGAATTTTGTTTTTCTTGTTTAGAATGGGTGATGAATGGAAAGAATGTTGGTTGGAATTCAGGGATGATTGGAGCATGATGTGAACATGTGATTGAATTTATTGATTGGGAAATAGAAAATTATGTTCCATGAGCTAAAACAACTAAGGGGTTCTATGAGTAGAAAAAAAAAATGAACGTTGAGTTGAACAAAAAATGGTTATGTGAGTTCATAAAAATCTGAGCAAAAGGGGACCCTAGAAAAAAAATAAAAAGAGAGAAGAGAGGAAAGAAGTTGAATGTGGAAGTGGTATGGTTGGTTGGGTTGAGGATTGTTGAAAATTTTAGTCACTTAGCCAAATATACCCCACGTTCTGGGTCAGCCACATTACAACCCAACAAAGACCAATTTGATTCCTTGAAAAACTACACTACCAAGCTGTGAAGAGAGGAGAAACATGTCAAAATTATGGTAACCTAAGCTATAACCTTGAGTTGAGAGAAAAGAAAAAAATTGAAACCTTGTGAACATTTGAGAGATGAGTACAGACCCCAGCCGGTGAGGTTCTGATAACTCTCTTAAAGAGTTATTATTTTATCTCGAACTTAATTAAATATGTCCTAGAATATTCTTATTTTATAGGTTAATTAGGAAAATATAGGTAAATTTGTGAAGTTATTAAGTTTAGGATTAAATATGTGTTTTATGTTACTTATGAGTTATTGCAAGGGAATTGTTTGGATAGTATCACATGTGTTACTATGCTAGAGCATAACAAGAGCATGAAGGATAGATACAATGTCATAGCATAGGAGCAACATAGCCAGAACTCTAGTGAAAAACATTCAGGACCACAGCAGACAGGATCTCAGCACTTTTCAGATCCTGTCCCAAAAGCAGGACAGGTGTCAACCAGGAGAACTGTCACAGCTGGAAGGCAGATTGAGGAGCCACGTGTAGAGCTGGGATGAAACTAAAGGGAGAAAAAGAAGATATTTTGGACTGAAAGAGAGAGATTAGACAAACGGATTGCAGGCAAGAGAATGACTCATTGTGAGAGTTCGAGCAAGAGAAAACTTGGAGTTCGTGAGAAGTGAAGTGGATGTTGCAAGAAGCCTAAACAGTTTATCTTTATTTTCACGTTTTATTTAATATTTCTGCGTAGTAAATGGTTGGAGACATGAACTCGAATGTTATTTGCTATTTTTCTTTTGTAAGCATGAGCTAAACTCTTTAAGCTTGGGTTGTTGACTGGTTTTTCTTCTTGAATATATGCTGAAGTTGTTCTCGTATTAAATCTGGTGTTTGATCTCAATTTTGATTTGTTTGTTTGCCTAAACACGACAGCGGCAGGTAGAAATATCGCCTAGTGAGACCGAGAGGAGATCTAGGATGAGGAAGTCGCGATCAATCTTGATTCCGAGTGTAGAGATGCATAGGATCTAAGAAAAAGTCCCTTGTTCTGAAATAATTTGTTGGAAAGCAAAACCTGTCATAGACATATGAAGGTTAGCAAGAAAACATAGATCTAGTGTTCTGAAAATAGTCTAGACATAGGAAAGTGTGGTTGCAAGAACCAGAGTTGATGTCTGAACAATGCTGCAGCATACAGGAGAGTAGATAGCCAATAGTCAATAACCCGAGTATATTTTATCATCGTTTTAAAACCATATCTGATTAGTTTATGATTATTTTGTGGGAAGAAACATTGTTACTTGCTCTGGCATTGTTTGGTCTTATTCTATATGCTTTCTTGTTATTTTAGTTGAGAGAAGTTACAATTTCACTTTAGTTTACAAGCAATATGATGTGCACGACTCACTTTCACTCCCTTGGGTACGATATCTGGACTTAGATCTGTATTACTTGTTAAGACATATGTGCACTTGCGTATATTTATAATAGCTACTAGCACAACACAGCAGGTTCCTCTTCAAACAATCTGATAATTTGAATGATGTCTTGACTGTGTGATATGTGGATGAGTGAAATTTGGAGAGTAGGAGACTTGTGAGGCATTGCACGCTCATATCTGCATTAGATTTGAATTCATATCTATGGATTGATCGAGGACGATCAATAGTTTAAGTTTGGGGGAGTTGATAAGTTCGTATTTTCACTAACTTATCAATGTGTTTCTTGAGTGTTTTAGTGTTTTAAGAGCACTTTATTCACTTTTGCATGCATGATAAGGTTATTGTACGTTAGATGCTCGTGATGGTGTATTGTGCAGGTTTTTGGATGAAAAATGACTAAGGAAAGAATGAAGCCCAAGGAAGAGTCTCGGCTTTGATCGATGCAAACCCACATCAATCGAGGTCGAGAGCGAGAGCGAGGATTGATCGATTGTCGTGATTTGGCTCCACCTCGATCGATGCCGCCGAGCATCGATCGAAATCGACGGAATTCCAGCGATCGAAGTTCAGGTCAAACCGAACCTCTACCTCAACTGACGTGAGGCCACGTCGGTCGACGTCGACCTTAAATTGGCAGATTTTCCTAAAGTTATAAGATATATCCATATCTTATTTCCTAGGCCTGATAGGATATATCCAAGACAATTATAAATAGCCCTTTCAAACTCAAAAATTGTGTGTCTCATGTGTTAGGTTTTATTTTCTAGAGTTCGACTACAGCAGCAATCATTGTACTTCGTATTATTTTGCATTCGGGCACTGTGGCAACAACTCAAGTCTGTTTGAAGTTCAGATTTTATTTTTGCAATATTCTTACATGTTTTATCTTTCTATGATTTTTCCTTTAATGTCTATATGTTACTAAACTTCTAATAGATTCTAGGGTTTCGAATATTATGTCTATGAGTATGTTAAATTAAATTAATTGTCTTTCTGATTCGTAGTTTATAAAAACTAGTATTAATTATGATCTTGGATTCCTGGCCATAATTTAGGATTAACTTAGTTGAAATTTTGAGACTTAAAAAGTGATGGATTTCATTCATCCATGCAGTCGCCAACCTTCACAGTATATATGCCCATGAAAGAAAGCTCAAAACAGTATTTTGTTTGTATCTTGTGAACACTTTTACAGAAGAATAGAGAAACTGATAACCATCCGGGAAAGTAGAGCCAAACCACATAATTATGTTATCGATAGGTGCATTGTATTCTTGGTGGTATAGCTGAGGCCTCTGCAAGTAGATAGTTGAATCTTGACTGCAATTCTTTTAACACAAAAATACAATGCATTTTGTATCATATCAAGACATTACAGCAAAACGAGGTTAATCAATAAGATACAATGTAGGATTCCATTGATTTTCAGAAATAAAGTTATGATATAAAAAAATAATTGTTAAAATTTTTAAATAGTAAGCATCTACTTATCAAAAAACTAAAAGTGATGACATAAAAGTTACAGAGAAATAAAATTTCCCAAAGTTAGGCATCATAGTCTCAGTGTTGTTTATTTAAATTTGGGTAGATAACAATGTTTATAAGTTTGTTACACCTAATTTTGAAACTTCGTTCACAATTTTGGAATGCCACAGTTGGAAAAATTGAATTAAATAAATTGATCAATCTTTTTTTTCATGGACATTACACTCTACTGCACCTGCATCACCATCTTCATGAAACTTATTGCATGTTTAGTGGGTATGCCGGCAGCAGATAGCTGAGCAAATCATCCTAATTTATGCAGAATCGTTTCCTCGTTTACTGACTAACTGATGAAGAAAGCCCCTGTGCTCGAGAGATAACAGTAAATACGCTGATAAGGGATGTACGGATTCTTGAGAAGAAAGGAGCTGTGGTGGTACCCCAACCACCCGGAATAAAGTGAGCATATAACTCAAACTCCATCATCTAGCCAAGCAAGAATCTGAACACATCACTCAATGAAATGATACCTTCAACACGCTTACTCCCAGCTTCAACTATTATGACTCTTCGGACACCTGGGAAATGGATGTTCACAAAATATTCTTCTTATGGGAAACAATCAACACATTTTATAGAGAGAGAGAGAGAAGGGGAATGCATGAGGAATTTTAAGAGCTTACTGAACTTCGAAAGATCAATCTTCAAAGGTAGTTTTGTAGTATTTAACACTAAAATCATACCAAAATGAGTCAACTAAGTAAAAGATCAAAAGTAATACCAGGAATAGACAGCCGCTCCATAACTTTGTGCAAAGGATCGGACTTTAAGCACATCTGACATCTCTGACCATTGAAGAAGCCATCGGCCGAAGTAGCATCTTGCCCCAATTGTATGGCCTTCAGAGAAGACCAAATTTCTCATTAGATATAAAAAGAAAAAAAAATATTAATAGACAAAAACAATATGCATATATTGGGTATTAGGTGAGCGTATAGATAGAAAAATAAACAGCTGTACATCGGTTCCAATTTTTAGGCCAGGATTAGAACATCTGTGGCATGGAGCAAACTTCAACCAGAGTGGCAGATGAAAGTAGACAAGATTTTAATTGTATTAGAATAAAAGATACCCAGTATAAACACACGATTTATCAAGAAATTCCACAGGATAACCCCTAAAGTGAAACAAAGTTCAACAGTATGCTAATTTAGAAACACATAAAACGAAGTTGCGTGTAGCAATATCCAAAACAAATATGGCTCAATTGGAACAAAATATTGATCAACTGTACCTGATGGACACTCAAGTCATCAAGACGAACTTGTGCATACACTCTATCTTTTGCCAAAGCAGTGATATCGCTGCCATGGTAAAAGATGATACAAAGATCTTAAATAAAAGGTGCCATTGAAATGAAATAGAAAATATCTTCCTAGAGCCACCTCAAAAATAAGTAAAATATATACCTGCGACAATATATATCCACCAAAGAGTCATTCTCATCAACAATTGGTATAGAGCTAACCTCAGCTGAGACCTCAATGAGATGGAATTCAGAAGACACAACAGAGAAGCCCAAAGAGGTGGGGGAGGGAAAGAGTGAAATATTGGTCATCATCTTGCACAACACTTTGAGCACTTACTTCAATAATTAGAACAAATTTAAGAATTCCACGATGGGCAACTTAGTTAAGAATGGTAATTGACTAGACATGAAAGATGAAAAGCTAACATCAATTTATAAGGATTATTCCCCAGGTAAGAACATCATAGCAGCTGTAAATAATATTGACCAGCATCAATCTATGGGAGGCTACCTTAAGAAAGCAATGATCAAAACTGAAAACGTATACAAAAGTATCAGGTGCAAAGGACCCGAACAAGAGAAATCAATATAAGTATGCCAGGTGAAAGAAATCATACCTTGGACTATCAAAGAAAGAGCAGCACTCAACGAGGCACTAGGTCTTAGCATTGCAATTGGCTTTCTGTTAGTCTCCCCAATTTTTGGTATCCAAGTACCCAAAGGAAATAGAAATATTGGTTTCTGAAGAATTGGCAAGGAACTAGAAGAATACTTGAAATGCCGGCATATGCCTGGAGATTTGAAGCTAGTTAGTCGTGAGGTGAGATGAATACATTCACAAATTAAAAAAAAATGTAAAATAAAAAAAAACTAAGCTGCTCACATTTAAGAATTCCAGAAAGCGAGGCAAGGTGTAGGAGATGAGGAAATGAGGCATCCTGTGATGAAGAGTGAATAATCGGAACCGTAGAGAACTTAGATTGCAGAAGTTTCAGAGCAACGTTCTTCAAAGAATCATAAGGCCCAGCCTACATTGTTTGGACATCAGTGACAAAAATATTATACCGAATTGTAACACAAAAAATGGACTAGTTCCAACAAAATATACTAGGAAATAAAAAAGTTCAGACAGCTAAACCAAAAATCACTACATGAATCATCGGATGGAAGAAGAAAGTTCAGAATGATAGTCTTATTCACACAAACGAACTGCAAGTGAAGTCAAAGATCACATTGCCAAGACTGTGCAAAATCATTCTATAGTGTTTACAATGCACTTGTTTCCACACTTTATGCGCCTCTTCCAGCAAAGGAACTCAAGTGTACGGTGTACCATATTCACAACACAAGTGGTGTCTGCTGGTGCTTCGTAAATATTCTTTTAGTAAATGTGTTCCTTGACTAATCCTGCCATCTTTCAAAACATGCTCTCCACAGACAAGACAACTGGAGCTTTGATTTATTATGAGTTATTTTCTGTCATGAGCATACATGAGTCGTGATAGCAAAAACTTGTAAGATCTTGCACACTATTTCCAGTATTAAGGAAAACTCCTATATATCGAAGTAGCCACCACAATATGCAAGCAAAACGAAAGAAAGAATTTGCAGACCAGAAATCATGGCCAGTGCTTCTATAAGATCAATAGCAAAATTGCTTACATGAACAAGATGACTCAAGTATGATCCAGAAACCTGTTGGTTAAGATGCTATTTCCCCTCTTTCCAGGCGGATATGGTATGTGTCTCAAGTTCTTCCTCAGTTAAGTTAGATGCATGATTCCCAAGCTGGATTTGAACAATTGAATACAATTCCTTGAGTTCTTTGAACATAAAATAAAACTCTGTTAACAAAAGTTACAGCCAACAAATATCTGATAGATTGCACATCACATGGTCAATTATCCAACAAAAAAGTTCTCAGAAAGGCCAAAAGAGGGATGTAAACTAGATTATATATAAAAACAAAAAAAACAAAAAAAAAAAGATCGATCTGTCTAATTTCCACCGAAAACCAAGCAGACAGCAATTCCTATATTCGTATTTCTGTATCAGTCTGGGTTTTAAATGGTGCGAGCGACTTAAGGCAATGAGGTCCAAAAAAGCCTAGGCATGAGGCAAGAGGTGGAGGCGAGTGCCTCAAGCATGCGAGCCGAACTTATTTGTAAAATTACTTAAAATTATATATATATACATTATATTATCACTAAAATACATATTTTCAACATTTTTAAATGTAAAAAAGATCATATATTCCATGCAAATCAACAAATATTCAACCAAAACAATCAAAATATAAAACATAACAGATTCAAACGCTCAAATTAATATCTCTAGTTAAAAATGAGCTAACATAAAAATAAAAAAGCAAACAAGAAAAAGAGTTCCCTTGAATCCCAAGTTCTAATATCCTAACTATAAATTAGTTATTGAAAAAAAACAATTAAAAACTAATCATTACGAAAAATAAAAAAGGAATCAATTGAAAAGTAGAAAGAAACTTTCAAGTTTACGTAATGCTGACATTTAGAAATTAACATTGATCTCATATTTAAGAACATTCTAATTTGTAAATTATAAAAGAAAGATACATAACATGCATGTTGCTAGCTCTCCATACACATTCTTTGGAACTCTTGCCTCACGAGCTGAGGTAAGCAAGCTAGCTTTGCTATCCTCAGCTCTTGTAATTTGCGCACCTCACAGGTCTTGAGGTGAATATGTCAATATGAGGCGCACCTCAGGCACGCCTTTTAAAACAAAGTTTACACTGTGGGTTGCCTAATATAACTTGAATCAATTTGAATGATGCTACTGTGACATAAAAAATGCATGTATAGAGTAATGGTGCATCTTAAGCTGGAGGAAGGTTCAGACATATATCACCATGTTTGTATATAGCAACCCATAACTATTTTATCGAACTCTTCCAGGCACTAAAAGGAAGGCGTGCAACAGAAGTACATGGGGCATTAAATCCAAAGCATCTTATTACATGTTGTATCTGGTTTAAGAAGTAAAATACACCCATCTATGGAAACCCAGCCCTAACATTCCTTCTCCACCTCAACCAACCACCGGAAGGAAAAAGAACAAATGAGTAGGGAATACAACACATTCCTCTGACTTCAACGTTAGGTTTAACTTCCATATAATTCTGGGTTAGTTATAGATCAAAAATAAACAATTTTTATCTCTTCCACTTTTCCTTTCACTAATCACAAACACCGTGGATCAATATGCTCAATAATTACATCAGTTATTGACAGCTATTGTTCAAAAGGATTTCAAGCAACTATGATGGATAAGTCATGCTATGTAGTTGATCTGAAGTTACAATTACAAATATGTTAAAATGGCTAGGTTTCAAACTTAAAACTACATCCTGTGTAATAATCCGGGCTATCAAAAGAACTACTAATCACCTAAACCATCCAGAGCAGTATAAGAGATATCATACATGAGGCATAGATAATTTATAAAACAAGTGACAATTTGCACGTTCAAACAGAACAGTTACGAACTGGTCCAAGATGATGCAAGATAATAATCAAGTCTGAGAAAACTTTTTTGAGCATATATAACCACGTCTAGCAAAATATTATGCAGTTTTATTTCAACAAAGTTCTATACTTAACTTTAAAAAAAAATAAAATTAAAATTAAAAAAGAACTGGGAAAACATTAGAGTTCAGAGTACCTCTCTGAGTATCAGAATGAAATCTGATGCACTGAGAATACCAACAAACTGACCCTTACAGAAGTCCCACAAAGGAGCAACAGAAAGTCCCTGAAAAAAGCTTGGTAACTGAGATTGTATGTAATAAAGGAATATGGAACCTGATCTGGAGGGACAGATTGAGGGAAATGAATGCAACAAGATACCAAAATTTAAGTACAAACCAATAGAGGTTATCATGATCTGTTGGCATCTTGTGCACAAATGTTACATGCACATGCAAGTGTTGCGGGTGCTTTCGTATCCAACATTAGACCCAAAGGAATTTGATGGAGGTTGTGAGGATCACTGATCATAAAGAGAAAAACACAAGCCTTGGGCAACCATCCCAAAGCCAGTGTGAGGCATATATTAATCGAATAATATAACAATTTACACAAGTCTCTTTACTGAGAGAGAGAGAGAGAGAGAGAGAGAGAGAGAGTACATGATTGAATATTTGAATGAATTAATTTCTTGACCCATGGGGGTATATTTATTCACAAATATTGGACATTCATATCCTAATAGATTATGAAAATGCTCTAACGATCAAGGAAAATTGCCTAATCTTCAAGATTTAATACATATTCGTCCTCGATTTGCTCCTAGATTCGTGTCACTGTTCCAACGAATTCTTTCCTTTTGTATCGGGATTCACCGAATCCTGGTCAGATTTTGTGTTTGACAGTCTTAGCTTTTAGGCTTCATCTGTGAACTGGATTGAGGCCTTTATTTTTTGGCTGAATTGTTTTAACCCCAAATGCAAGTATAGAGGAGTAATTTGAGACATGGTAGTAGTAACTACTAACTAGTAAGACATACGCTTCTTTTTAAGGAACTCATGACCGAGGCAACTTTACAGTCAGAAGAGATTCTCAATCGACACACGTGTTTGTATATTGCACTTCTATAGACAAATGCCAAATAAATTTATGACAACTCGGATATATACCATTTCAGGCAACAAAAACAGACTAGAGCGAAGTGGAGTCCTCCAATATTCAAAAAATTGTCACTTAGCAGCTGGCAAATAAAGATATCCAATGTCATAAGTAAGTTATTTAAGGCCCTCTTAAATTCTATAATGATAGAGATGCAGTATTCTTGTGACACTTACAGGAAAGAATACCAAAAACAACTTAAGTACTACAATAACTGCAAAGTGGTACCAATAATATTCTCATAAATAATAATTCTAAATTATAGAAGTTGAACCAATGCCTGTTTCTAATATAAGTAAATGACAGCAGCAGTCTACAGTGTGGTCACTGTTAAGAAGCATCATAAACATCTCAGCTTATACAAATAATGCATCAGCTAATTCCGGACTGTATGCATTGTTTTTATAATATGTGAAGCACTTCGGATCAGATTGTGCTGGACCCTGCGTACCATTTTCATCATGGGCTACAGATTAAAAGAAATAAAATAATTATTCTAGTCACTGTGAAGCAAGCAATGGATTTTGGACTATTATAAATTCACAGAACAGAGTAACAGACTGAGCAAGCAAACTCCAAACAGATACACATTTGAATTATTTATACCAGATACAGCATCACATTACATTCACTCTTCTTTTTTTTTTCTTCTTAAACCTAGTTCTCAGGACCAGACACAGAAAATTGAGGGTATTGTTTTCATGGAATCAACAAGGTAGTGTACTGGAACCATCAAATTAGTGGCATCATCCACGGCAAATTCTTTCTTTTCAAGGAATTAAGTAACAGCTGTAGTATACATAGGTAACCTTCAACATTTAATCAGAATATGGTGAAGCGTAAAACATAATATAGTATATTCAATTAGTTAGGGACTTTGGTAAGGTTAACCAAGATATAGATGAAAACAAAGGCATGACTGAGTGCAAGAATGTGGTAAAAATAAGACTATATATACAAACTAACTGTTATTAGGTTTGCATTAACCTGCTCCTTTCTACCAAAACACCATGACTGAGTGCAAGAATGTGGTACAAATAAGACTATATCAACAGACCAACTGTAATTAGGGTTGCAATAACCGGCTTCTTAATGCCAAAACACCAAACATCTTGCATAAAGTGATGATCAATATTCATTTTATAAAATAGTTGAGAACCTCTGTCCATGAAAAACTGCACTACTGGCAAGTAGACTACCATATCTCTCTCATATATGCGCTATCTCGAAGCAGATGATAGCAAGTTCTCACATAAACTCCGATGAAATTAACTGAGCTAAGCTATAATTCTTGGTAAAAACTGAAATGAAAATGCCAAATATATAAATATTAAATTATTAATTAATTTTGATGAGAAATCATTGACCTGTTCATAAAGAATGTGAAATGCTTGTTTCACTGGTAAGTTTATATCCAAGGCAACCACCTGCCAGAACAAGTTTAGCTACATATTAATACGTGGACAACTTGCACAGAATCTCTTCCACTTTTACATCGTAGTACATCGAAAGGCAGGCACAAGATGCATACCTTCCCAGAATCTGGGAGCAACTCAAAAGCAGTATGAGAGGTCAAAAATGCAGACACGCGGTTACGAGATAGATCCACTTCAGCCTGTGATGCGCTTGAAACAACGTCCTAAAAGGTGACATACAAGCATGTTTATTTTGATGAAATGCACAGATAATCTAGTAAATAGGAAAGTAACTTTGAGTCCGATTGCCCAGGGATAACAGATTTTTGTGCGTGTGTGTGAAAACAAAATTCTTTAACACCAAGCCGCCAAGCAAGTCAATAATAAAAAAATGATTTTATGCATTTTATCTCCAAACTTATTTGAATATAGGACTCTATGCAGTCTCAAGTAATAGTTGTGGTCTATAAGGTAAATGTGATCCCATAAAGGGAAGTGACAAAGAACTGACATAATCACATACTGAAACTCTTGAGTTTATAAGCAAAGGACAAGAGGACAAACCGGCAGAAAAGGATCACCATCAACTTCCATGTTAGATCTACCAGCAGTTTCAGATCTCAAAATTGGAATAGAATCAGATTCCTTGGACAAGAAAATGGTATTCACGACTCCATAATTTCCACTAACGTACGGTTGGTGTTCATCATGCCGCCATTCACCATCAACAAAAAATTTGTACTGCAGATAGATGATGCAAAAAAACTATTAGAACCATACGTGCAAAGGCAAGAAAACCAGCCCCGGTACTAAAAAGAAAAACAATCAATAGCAAAGGTAAGTCATTTCCAAAGGCAAACCTAAACATACGAGGCAATTTCATTTCAGTTCATCGATTCTAAGATCTACCTGTTTGAACTATTGCTTGTGGAAAGATTACAGAATAATTTTAGGGGTAATCTGTGTGGTATGCAACGTGCATAATGACTAATATGATTCCTGTGAAGATTAGTAAACCTTGAGAATTTAAAATGTTTAAGAATAAGCAGAATTCCTGAAAGCTGCAATCTCTTCTTATGCACTTAATAATAGCAACCGGAATATGTGACAAGTATACATCAACCGCAAATCCAACCAAGTTCGTAACACTTTCCAGCAGCCTATCATAACAGCTGTTAGCAGGTATCATGAACTGAAGGAGTCCATACAGTAGAGTACAAGAGATAGAGCCTCTGAGTCCTTTCCTTATGAAATGACTAATCACTAAAGATTAGCACCAGGGAAGAAAGTCGATTGAAATAGCAAAGCACCTCCATGGTTATAACAAGGACTCACTCCAATTAGGCAATCTCTTAACAGCAGCTTTATCATGAATTGAATATTCTCTTGGTAAAAGTATTGAACATGGTTTGGCAACTTTGCGGCTCAAAATCGTGATAAAGGCATCAAGGAAAAGTTCAGGCCAACCATCAGTCCTGAGAAGTCATTTGCCTAATAGAGTTCTAGAAATCCAATTATCCAAATGAAAAGGTCAATTTAAAAAATAAAAAAAATAGCATGATAGATTTTGTTCAACATATCATCTTGGCAAAAATTCATTAGTAAAGATGTCTAAGTTCTTAATCAGATATACTAATATATTGTGCATGACTAGAAGACACTATAGGTTCTTTATCACATAACTTTGAGGTGGTATTGCGTGAATTTAGCTGCTCATTTAAAATTTATTTTCATAAAGATCAATATATCCCAAAAACCATTCATTTCACTTGGATCAAATTTCCAGCAAATCTTAGAAGAAACGAACGACCCATATTTGACCATTTAATATAATAACCAGTTAATGAAATGCTAGGTTTAATAAAAATATCTCTCTCCTTGCATCTTCACAATATTAGCATATGCATGATTAGGGGTGTAAATGAATCAAACTGTTCGTGAACTACTCGGATCTCGACTCGATAAAAGCTCGTTCGAGTTCGTTTAGCAAAACTCGTTTATTAAATGAACCAAACTTGAGCATCATAGTATTCGACTCGTGAGCTCGTGAGCAGGCTCGTTAGCTAAAATTAGTAAGAAATATAAAATAATTACTTTTATAAAAATGATATTTTCATGATTTAAGAGTAACAATAATGATAAATCTATCTAATAATAAAAAATATTTAGAATTTGAGCATGAATATGATATTTTTTTTTGGAATAAATAACCTTTTCTTCAAAATAATAATGAAAATCTTAAATATATTCTAAATTTAAAAAGTTCGTTTAGGCTCGATAAAAGCTCGATAACGTTCGTGCACATCAAAGTATTCGATTAAAAAGCTCGAAGCTCGACTCGAAACTAAACGAGTCAAACTTGAGCACGACACTACTCGACTCGGTTCGATTACACCCCTATGCATGATGCATACAGACAAACTCTTTGTAATAAATAGACAAAATAGATGCAAGCAGATAAAATACTAACCTGGTGATAGCCGGGCGTCAAAGGGTACATAACCTGAAACACAGTGGGGCAACCCTCCATCGGTGACATGGGAATGTGATCTTGCCACCTCCAATGCCAGACAGTCACTCTCTTAGAAATCGCACCAAAGAAGAGAGGCACTAAAAATTGCAAATAAATCAAATTAATCAACACAATTCACCTGGTGAAAGATCCACTAAACAACACCCTTCTTCCTCCATAAGGCCAGACAAATCGCGTTGCTACTGTCTCGTGTTTGTTAGGGTCACTATTCGTCCCACCAAATATGTTTCCTTGCATTGGTAACTCCGTATTTACTATTCAGGAATACGAATATCCAAACCAACCTACAAATCTTTCTCTAAAAATCTATAATCAACCAAGATTTCAATGGACATGAAAACGTCTCGTGTATAATGCTCAGAAATCTTTTACAGTAATAAGTAGATAAAACAGCAGTACTTTAGGATCCTCCACAAACGCAGCAGAGCACCCCCCCTTCCCCCTCTACAATTCACTCATGAAAATTTAAAAAAAATAAAATGAGAAAATTTTCCGACAACTATAACCCCAAGCGCAGCTACTCTAACCCCCGAATCCAAGGAACTAACAATAACCAACCGAAATCCGGAGCAATACTAACAGTGAGTTGTTTTCGAAAGAAATGAGACGATATTCAGTTGCCACACATTATCAACTGACAACTGCAATTAGAGAACCGATTCTGTGTCAATATCTCGGCCTATCCAATTGATTTCTACCCCAATAAAGCCCTATACGAAGAATCTGTGCCGAATCTCCTTGGAATCAAATTTGATGACAAATGCTTTTCATAGGAAAAAAAACAAAAACAGAATGGGCATGAGAAATCGAGTGCTAAATTAGAGAGTGCAGCGCTGGAATCGGCTAAATATGGATCTCACGTAATTAGATTGCACAATTTAGTATTAGAGACAGTAGCAATCAACAATGATTGAATTCATTCGTCAAATTCGATGAAGTGAAATTGTAAACGTAGGGATTTGTCATCTCAAAAACGACAAATTGTATGGCGAGGGAAAAAAATTAAGCACTATGATTTGATCGATCAAACAAAATGAGATTAAAACTCAATTAATATAACTGTCAAATAGGGGTGAGCACCCTCCCAGCTACTCAGTTCATCTAAAAAAAAATATGAAACCGATTCAATATTAATGGTGTCCAGCTCGAATTCCTCAAATTCTTCACAAATCTGGAGAATTTGGAGTCCTCATTTTGCTTTACGAACCTTTGTGGGAATAGCATAGGCGGGATTGGATCATCAGATGTAGCCAGAATTTTACCCGAGGTGAGCCTCGACTTCGATCGACACATAGGGGCATCGATCGACGTCGAATTCTGCGCACATCGATCTACGCCAGCTGCGTCGATCGATCCCGAGCCTTCTTCATCACTCGAGTTTCCTCCATCCTCCTCGACTTTGATCGATGCGCAGTGGCGCGTTTTTGTGCCTCTTCAGCTTCATCCTCGTATCGAACCTTCTCGGGACCCTTGTAACTCATCCCGGATCTCAGTGTGACAGCTTGCATTCTTTTTGAACCTTTGGGTTCACCTTCATTGTGCTCAGAAGCTGTCCTTGCTTGTGTTGTGCCCCAATAGTGCTGGCGATCTGACTGACCTGCGTTTCAACCATCTGCAGTGCTTTCCCACTAATCCACCTTAGTGTGTACTCCAGCTTCCCAAACTGTTGGTATGAAGCCTTGATGAATTTGGCCAACAGATCATCCAAGTTGTCCTTTCTTCTTTTCCACCACTTCTCCATTCTAAAATTCAAATCCGGGTGATGGTAACGCTGCCTCAGGATGGGAGTAGGAGAAACCATAGTGATTTCTCGGGGGATATTGATACCCCCAGTCCTTTTTTTAGGCTGGTAGGGGTAGCCTCCTGGTTCAGATAATTCACCTCCGCAGGAGCTTCGGGTTGCACCTGTGCAACCGCAGCAATAGAAGCTCCCGTAGACAATCTATCCATCTCCTCTCTCAGCTTCTCGACCTCAATCTTGACCTCAATCTTGAGAGGATCTTCAATCTCCACTTTGTCCACAACCTTTATCAGTTGGGTTTGCCCACTTTTGATTGTGCAGCGCCATTTTCTTGAAGAGCTTCAGAGCCTTCTCCGTAGACTTGCTCATGATGGACCCCCCAACTGCATTGTCCACGGACTCTTGAGTCCTTTCAGTCATGCCAAAATGCGAGCCTGTTCTTTAGTGTCGACTCCATGGTTGGGACAGCTCCTGAGCAGTTCATTGAACCTGCTCCAGGCTTCAAACAGTAACTCATTCACCCTCTGATGGAATTGTAGAATCTTCATCTTCCTCTGAATGATGACAAAGGGTGGAAAGAAGTTTGAGAGGAATTCAGCTCTCAATTCCTCCCAAGTCCGGATCCTGCTACAATCGAGTCCGGTGAGCCAAGATCGAGCTTGATCCCTCAGTGAGAATGGGAACAGCCTCTGTCGAATCACATCCTGTCTGACTCCATTTTGCTTGATGGTGTCGCAGACTTCCACAAATATCCGCAGGTGTGTATAGGGGTCCTCCACAGCTCTACCACCAAACTGGTTCTGCTGAACCACCTGGATTAGCCCGGTTTTGAGTTCAAAATTATTGACATCAACGCCAATATTGAATCCCTCATTGTCGAGTTGCGGCTTGTACTTCCTCCCCATCGCGTTCGGGTCCTCATTATCCGAATCATCCTGACGTTGTCTCTCTCTTTCTTGCCTTCTTCGTGCAGCCTCTCTTTTAGCTATCAGCTGCCGAACTGTCTCTCACATCTGGTGCATCTCCCGAATGAGAATTAGAGCATCCCCCACTATAATATGCCCATCAGTAGTATCCTCCAATGGGGGCATAGTCGGGTCAACTTCTTGTGGGTTCCGGTTATCCAGTGGATCCATCTTTTTCTTCCGATTTTTCTTCCGGCAAGAGGTTCCTATCTCAGGATTGAAGGCTTCAAGAGGCTTCCCTGGAGACCTAGTGTTCATGCACCACCTCAAAAAGAAAACAGGGAAAAATCAGATCGGCGTCGACCGACACGGGTGGGTGTCGATCGACGCCCGGAGGATCTCGACATCGATCGATGCAAGCAGGCATTGATCGAAGTCGAGAGAAAAACACAAAACACACGCACACGAAATCAAAAAAATATATATACAAACTCAATCCAGCAAATCCTAGAATAAACTAGTAAAAATATAATATCTAACAATTCCCCAGCAACAGCGCCAATTTGATCACTGTTATTTCTATAGACTAATTGCAGATATAGCGGAAAATAAATTTATAGTGAACCCTAAGGTTGTCGAACCCAGAGGAATTGCGTAACGAACTTATTCTATGTACTAGCTATAATCCTAAGATCTATTGTTCGAGTAAACAGAAAATCAGGAGTTTTGAGTTTTTGGAAAATAAAGAAAACAGAACTGCAAATTAAAGAGTTTTGGAAAATCAAATTAAAGGGACACAGACTCTAGGGGAACTATCAATCAAAATATATATCAATTAATTAACTTGCATTGGTGGAAAATCAATATACACTATAACTTCTTGTTCAGACAATTATAGCATAGGTTACTAGCATGTGAATGTATATGCTTTGTCGGCCTCAATAACACAATACTAATCAACCTTTCATAAATCCACAGATTAACCCTACAATCACTATCTTCCCCTAGGACAGATTGTTAATTGTATTCGATTTCCTTTTCCTGTTATTAATTTTCTCTTTTCAGTCCTTCAATTAACAACTATAAACCTAGAATTAATTCTATCTTTCGATCTGATTAATTCTAAATCCTAAAAATTCAAACAGGAATTCAAAACCAAGCAATTCAATGTTAATCAATTAAACATGCATTCGATTGACATTCGTAACCCTAGATACTGCTAGGGTTTCTAGCCACACATCGCAGATAGAAAACCAAAACAAAACATATTATTAAAGTGCATAAAATAACTTACAAGAAAATAAAGGTTCGTGCTGGAAAATAAAGAGTGCTCAATGCTAAAGAATGATAAAAGATGTGCAGGGATGATATATGATGAATAAAACTCGAAAATAAGGCCTATTTATAGTTGTGGATGTGTATCCTATCAAATCTAGGGCTGGAGATATGATTTGATTCGAATTTAATGAAAAATCTCGCCAGACTGGCTGCACTTCGACCGAGGTGGGTGAACGTTGGTCGACGCACGTGTCTTCACCTCGGTCGAGGTCGACTCTCGCCTTGGTCGAAGTCGATCTGCGCGGTCTCACGGTTTTGGCCATAACTTTCACTCCCAAACTCCTGTTGACCCGATTCCAGTTGCGTTGGAAAGCTAACTCAAAGTTCTATCCATTGCCATGCACCAATAGCCCAAATTCCTTGTGTGGAGAAACTCTTCACTGCTACTCTTGCACGTCACTGCTTTCGGAACAGTTTTCTAGTGAATTTAGCCTTGATATTGCAAAAACGCACCATGACAAGCTTAACACCACATATAATAGACTCATGCATGAATTATATATATAAACTTAATAAAACTACATAAAATAGTAGAAAATAATATAGATAGGTGAGTGAAATAATAAACTTATCGCCTCCTCTGTTAATTGGTCTTCTCGTGCTGCAGCCTCAGCTCGTCTCTCGTCAAACCATTTTTCGACAATCACTCGGTATGATTCAATTATGGAACATATCGGCAGATGACGAGCATTTAGTAGTCTTACATTAAAGACCTTAGCTGCATTTGTAGTCAAGAAGCTGTAACGATTCACCGGACATTGTGACCTTGCCCATTTTTCAGGTCCAACCGTGATGAGCTTGTTAAAGGCAGGAGGATTGCCTTCGTTAATTCTACCCATAGCCTATCTGAACTCCACTCCACGATAGGCATACGCAGCCCGTTGATACAGTTTAACGATGCCCGGACCATAGCCTGTGAGCTTATTTAGTAGATGGTAGTAACAAAGGTCGTGTGCTGTTTCCGGAAATATATAGCTTACCGCATTTGAGATGCTAATATGCTGGTCAGATACGATGAATGCATCAGAGGTCAATTGGAAGAATTCTGTAGTCGAGCCATAAACCATATCGAACCTCGTCATTCTTGATCGAGCCGACACCAATAACTAGTGGAAACACATTTTCGTTGCTATCTTTCGTAACAACAACAAACATAATGTCTTTGTTTCTCCCCTTTAGATGTGTGCCATCGACAACGATCATTGGTCTTAATAAATTGGACTGATAGGCACTACTGGAAACACCTAGGGCGACAAACATATGTTTAAATGTTCCATCTGCTTCAAGATCAAGAGAGGTTACGGTGCCTGGATTTTATTGCTCAAGCACTTCAAGGTATTGTGGCAGCTTTTCAAAGGATTCGGCTATGCTGCCATACAGAAGTGAAATAGCAGCATTACGCGCATGCAAAACAATACCGTAAGTTGTTTGAATTCCAAATGATCGCTGCAGCTCAGCCATAATCTCTCGGGCTTACTTATCGGCCCGTAACGACGCATCCTTCTTGCAAAATAGGCAGCCACCGCCTTCGACCGGATAGATCTGTCACCGACTCCCGCAAGATTGAACTGACAATTATGATTTGGTTGTGATTTGCACACAATCCAGCACTTACTCCTGCAGTTTGCCTGTATTAGGAATGAGCAATTCGTCGATTTCTTGCAAACATACTCGACGTGTTCATGATCGGTGCGCCATACTTTAAACTCCTACCATTGCTCTATATGCCACAGTGCGACAACAATGAATAATTCATCTTTACTCCAGAACAAGGAGTTCAACGACAATTCTGTCTCGAGTATAGTTGAGACATCTTTCACAGCAGCCGAATGGGATGTATCGCCTTCCCTAATTGGAAGCAACCAATTATTTAATTCAGCATCCACTTCGCATCCTTCTGGTAGAGGATGTGTCGGCATAAGATTTGAGATAAAAGCAGACATACCGCCAACATTCTGGATCCAGGCTGAGAATTCAAAAACAGTACAATTAAGACAAAAATTACTATCGTCTCTGAACGACTCATCATCCGAATCAGATGACTCCTTGTCCAGATCTGTTTCATCATCATCATCGAGATCCACATGACCACCATCTATTTCAGTTTGGTCGTATGGAACTTCTTGGGTTACAACAGGATCCACATACTCCTCCTATTCTTCGTTTTCTTCATCAGGAGCCTCTTCATTTAGGTTGGGAAGTTGTGAGCTGCTACCGCTAGCACTTTCATCAACAAAAGTATTAAAAAGACCTTGACCATAAGAATCGTAATTAGTGTTCGGAGATGCACCAAAATACATCAAATACCCAAATCTTTGAAGTTCATCAATCGTTGGACTAAAATACTGGTTCAGTGATGGACTCATTGAAGATATGAAGGGTCTGTAGGGTGAGGGCTGTCGCTGTGAAGTCCCAACAACAGCACCCTTCATAGTAACATAAATATTGGGCTCCAAATATAGAGCACAAAGTCGCTGCACCTCCAAATCAGTCGTCAACATAGATTTCACAATTCTTCCGCTGCGACTTTGGGACGTATAATATAAATTATACTCACCAAATATATATCCGGCATCGAAAATCTGTTGAATGTTGCTTCTCAAATAATTTACTGATATATTGGTGGATGGAACGTAAATCAATCGTTCTTGTCCACCAGTATAGTTGCAGGAATTATCCAACTGACCATTGTAGTGAAGAAAAATTGAACACCAGTTCTACATCTTCACGAAGATAAAAACTTAAAGAATGGAAAATGAGAAGAAAGAATACCGTAAAGATGGAGCAAAAAAAGACAGAGAAGAATTTGATTTCTTTTTTTTAAATGTGAGTGTAAGAGTGAATGACAACAAATTTATAATTCGATCTCAATTATGAGTACTACTACACTCATTTGTATTTTGGTGCAGAACTTTATTTTCAACCACTCATATTTTCCTACATTCACATGCATGCAAGAGCCTACCCATTATTATTCATAAATTGTAATAATTTTGAAATTTAAAAAAAATAAAAAATTGGGTCGGTGTCTTTACAAAGGTACCGATCGGGGTCCACAATTAATTTATTTTCCATTATTTCATTTAAAATAATAATAAAAAAAATTCACCGACAGTCAGTGTCTTGGTCGATGTCTTCTTGACATCGACCCCGTGGCACCGACCTCAATTATAAACAATTTATAAAATATTTATATTTAGTCGGTGTCGAGGTCGGTGTCAGTCACAGGACACCGACTATCATCACTTTTTCTTTTTTAATTCCGGTCTTATGCTTGTGATCGATGCAATCCGACCAAATTTAATATTCACTTAATTCATTTAAAAAATAACATTAATACACATTTGACTAATTATTTGCTGATCATCATCAACTCAATTATCTCTTGGATTTCATAATATTTCTTAAATATGTTTAATATGTTGAGTATATTCATAATGTTTTTAGTGAAATTGATTATTTAAAATATTTTTCACTTATAATTCTAGAGTGAAGATGAGTAATTAATCCTAAATAATCATTTTCATTATTATATAAAGTTGAAATACAACACACGCGCACACGCGCGGGTACAAGACACCCTGTTCAGCGGTGAGATATCTCCCTCTCATCATCTTCTGCACTAGGGTTCGTGCTTGTTGCCAGTTTCTCAGCACTCGCCTATTTTTCCGGACTCTGAAATGTGATCAGTTACATTCTCATTTCATTTCATTTCGCATTTGTTTAGGCTTGGGAGCGTCTGCACGCGGTTGAAATGATGTCGGTGATGAGCTCCACAAACGTCGGCCGTGTGGTGCCGTCGCCGGAACAGGGAAGCAGCGTCATTGGAGAAGATAAAATCGCCGCTTCAGCTACCGAATCTAGTTTCTACGGAGGTTTTGGGTTCGGTACAGCTGCTTCGAATGATGAAGCTGCTCGAGTTGGGGTTGATGGACCAGAGGAGACTAGGATTTATGGTAATGCGAGTGATTCCAGAGTTTTGAAGCAGGAGAATACGGAAACTAGGTTTCCACGTGCCGAAGGAGCAGAAAATCAGCCTAGTTCTTCTGTTTCTAGATTGCACGGGAGTAGTAATATAAGCAGTTCGCTAAGCGGGAAGCTGGAACATACGAAGAATTGGAGTTCAGCTGAGGATTACGATTCTATTTTATCAGCATTCGATCAGTTCGCTGCAGAAGGAAATGTTGACGCTGTTGGATATGGGTTCAAAATCGGAGATATGGTGTGGGGAAAGGTGAAATCCCACCCGTGGTGGCCGGGACTTATATATAATGAGGCATTTGCTTCTCCGTCTGTCCGGAGAGGCAAGCATGATAGCCACCACGTGTTGGTGGCATTTTTTGGGGACAGCAGCTATGGGTGGTTTGATCCTGAGGAGTTGATTACGTTTGAGGAGAACTTTGCAGAAAAGGCGAGGCAAACTACATCCCGGTCCTTCTTAAAGGCAGTGGAGGAAGCTGGAGATGAGATCGCCAGAAGAAGTAGTTTGGGTTTAGCCTGCCGCTGCCGGAATAAGTTTAACTTATGGCCATGTACTGAGGGATATTGTGTTGTGGATGTGGGCGATCCTGAGCCGGGTGTTTATAGCTTCGGCCAAATACGTAGAGCACAAGATAATTTTCGACCGAGAGACATCCTTTCTTTCCTGCACGAAGTAGCCTTGCAGCCCATGAAAGACCAGTGCTGTTCCGTCGATTTTATCAAGCAGAAGGCTGCTGCTTTGGCTCTTAGAAAGGCATTCTTTGAGGAGTTTGATGAGACTTATGCTCAGGCTTTTGGATCTCAACCGTCAAGGCCTTCTCGTCCCACTGCCCTTGGGGCCGTCGATCCATCTAAAGGTAATGTTTCTTAATGATCCCGAATATTCCAGGGGGACGTGATTTCATGCATAGGCTTTTGCTGCTACATATCATTGCTACCTCATTCTTTGCCTGTGCTACCATGACTTTTGCTGTAAAGATCTCAAAATAATTTACTAGAACAAGTTGTTATCAAAACTTATTGATCTCAGTGAGTGGGAGAAGGATTGATGCAATATTTGAAAATGACAGTGTGCTAAAAGCCATATGAAGAAACCTGTAGTAGACTAGAAGTTGGTTGCACAGTTATGAAGTTGTGTGATTGCCTGTGGCAGTGGGAATTATGACCTATCACCTGTATATGTGAATGAAGATGACTGAAGGCTATGGCATTACCTCTTTTGTGTCTTGATCCTATTTGTTTCATGTTTTTTATCCACATCTGGTATTACTGGTGAAGCTAGCATATAGAAGTTATAATAAGCTATGAAACAGGAAAATTGCCATCTGCGTAGGAGTATTGGAGTTGCCTTTATCAATCTCTCTCCTATGTTATAAAAATGAATTAATTCAAAGGAAAAATTCTTCATCCATTCTCTCACCTTTCCCAGTCAAGTTTTCAATGTAAAAATGTTTATGCTGGAAACTTTAGAGATCACCAAAGTCCTTAGGTTGGCAAGTGAAATCTAATATGTTTTTGTTTGAGTTATGAGATGATTTGCTCTCTGTGTAGCTAGTTTTAAGGGCGAATAGGAAAAGTTCAGATAATTAGTTTGGTATATTTTATTTTTATTACCAAAGTAGTATTGTATATATTTTGCTCCACATAAGATGAAAATTAGGTTTTGTTGTAGGAAAACTGAACTCTTTGAGATGACTTGAGTTTCTATTGGACACTCAACAAACTTGATTGCTGCATATGAGAAGTATGTACTGTTATCTTAGTTTCTCGTATTTTAACTTACTTGTTTACCTACTGCGTTGCGCAGCAAATATAAATATTTTAAAAATGTATATTTTTTTCTTCTTTCCCTCTTTATGTTTTCTTTATAATGAATATTATATTTAATTATTTTGTCAAAAGTAATTTAAATCAAAATACTAATTTAACTATGATAAAATATAAAACCAGCTAATAAATATTAGTTTATATATTTACGAGTATGCAATAAACTAATTAGTTATAATTAATTATAAGTTATAAAGTTTATATAATTACCATATTTATTATTGATTAACTTCCTTAATACTCCTTCCGTCCCGGTCAAATAGTTTAATTTGACCGGACACGATAACCAATGCGAATAGAGATAGAGGAAATTGGTATTTCATTAGTGAGTATGTATTAACTTTCCATTTTAGGTAAGTGGACAATTAAATGGGACAGACGAAAAAAGAAAGGTGGACAATTTAAGTGGGATGGAGGGAGTAACATATTTCTATATTTGACAAGTGTATTTGGGCGGGAAAGTATGTTTAGAAGAGGTTCTTCTTCTATATATATAGAGATGGTGCAGGATTTTTATGAAGGCACCAAGTTTCTTGTTTCGTGATAGATTTTTAATTCTATCCATAATATCGATAATTTCAAATTGTTTGCATGCTATTGATGATTGGCAAATATATATATAGGAAGCTGTCGTACCTGGTAATTCTAAGTAAAAGTTGGTGCGGTTTACACCACTCTATATTTTTTTCAAATTAGGCCTTGTACATTTGGTGTGGTAGGGTGTATATAGTTCCAGAAACTGATAGTTGATTAAAGTGTTCAGTCAAGCCTCCAACCAGTCCATGACTCCATGGATCTTGCCACCTTCCCAGTTTGTACTTCCTGAATTCTACACACTGATTTACCCCTAGGTGGTTGTTTGCCTACATTAGCTGCCACCATTAGTCTTTAGTATGATCATTCATATGATTTATAAGTTTTGCTTTTGAAAATCTCCAATTCTGAAAACACAACCAACGATGCCAACAAATTAGGCAACTTTCTATTCCTTTAAGTTGTTTTCCTTTATACTTTCATTTGTTTTGATTGTTTGATGGATTTGTGTTGGTGAAGGTTGTGCCGGAATAATATAGTGCTGAATAATGTAGTAGAATTGGATCTTGGTTTAATGCACTTGAATTTGGATATAACTTACTGAATGGAGATACATCAGGAAAGTCCTAACTGGTTGAAGAATAACAAATGCATGGCCTTTGTGCATTATTGATTCTCTATCAATGAAATGACTCTGAGGCAAAACCATATATTGTTTGAATGTTAAGCGCTGGGTGGTTTTTAAATTTAAGCTTGTACATGACTTTGCTATCCAAGGGCAGATTGCTGAGTCTGCTAAATTTATCTGTAACATGCTAGGAATCAGACTAAAAATATGCCACATGCTTATTCAGTTGAGTCATTTTTGTGGAATGATACTATACGATTTGGAATGCCATTTTATTCCATGGTTGGTTTTTAGACATCATATATGTAAAATTAAATTATTGAGCGAAATAAGATGAAAATAGTAGTGTTAGTACTCGCGTATTGGCAGTGATGGTTTTTGTAACAGCAGCAAAGAGAATGAGAACGCAAACTTAACATGCTTTTCTAATACTAAAAATGTGGCTAGTTGTAACAGTATTCGCGGCTAATGAATAGAGGAACGGCCAGAAATTGTGTACGTTTTGTGATGTTTTATATTTTATTGATGGTGTCTGCCTTTGCAAGAAGTAGTCTAGACTTGTTCTCTGTGAACTATTGAAGTTTATCCTAAAAGATGGATGGATATGCATCAAGTAAACCTGAGCTGATTTTGGTTACCATAGTTATAGAAAAGGAGTATGTATTTTGCAGTCATGTGCATAACACATTATCCTAAATGCTCAGACAAGGTATATTGGGTGGTGCCTGCGTATGGAGACTATTAACATGTTGACTTTGAGAATGTTCCCTACTTCTATGGCTATCTTTGCTTAATCCAAGTAGTTATTTTCCTGATGGGCAATGTGACCAATTGCCTCTAGAATGATAGTTTTTGCATGTCTGTACCTATTACGTGGTTGTATAGACATTGTATCTCTGTATGTGCTTGTTGCTTGAGAAATACACCTGACATCCTGATCAAGAGACCTTACATGGTTATTATGTTAAATTTCTTTAGCTTTGCAATTGCTGTTGCTACCGATGTTCCTCTGCCAATTTTGCTTGTCTTGTTGATTAACTTTCAGAATTTGGTGATGCCTATGAGATGTCTTTTGTCGTTTCTGTTTTTAGGCAGGTTTAAAATAATCTTAAACATTCTTCCTCATTTACCCTATTTAGCCTGGTCTTTTCTTTTTCCTTTTTCTAGTTTCCTTCTCATTTTTCTTGTTGGTTCTAAGTTGCAGCTCCTTTGAGTGGCCGACTGGTGATTGCTGAAGCTCTTGGTAAAGGAAAAACCTCTGTAAAACCTTTAAAAACAAGGGTTCAAGGGGAGGACAAATATCTTTCTAAACGACGAGATGATTCAATTCAAATGACAAGCAAGAAAGCAAGTTCAAGCAAGGTGGGTCACCCTCCTCGTCCTCTCTCGGTAGATGGACAATACTCTGGCATAAGAGATCATCACTTGATGAACCAGACATCTGAATCCTGTATAGTTGACCGTCAGCATCAATCTGCAAGTCAGCAGGCATCAAATGATATCAAACCTTCTGAAAGTTTCAGGCGACTTGTTGAAGGTGGGACCAAAAAAGTTAAGTTCCAAAAGCGGCCTGCTGGGGAATCTATTGCTGACAATGCAATCCGTGTAAAGAAGAAGATAAGGAAGGGAATGAGCTCTGAAATTGGTGTGAAACTTAGGGAATCAACTGTTGCACCTAGCGACAGTAAAGTAGCTACAGAGAATGTTTCCATAGTACGAGTCCAAGTTCAGCCCACTGATAATAATGGGTTGGAGAACCAGAAGATTGATGCAGCCGCGGGATTATCGTCGTCTCAATCACAGCAAGAAGTTGACTTTGCAAAAATAGAGCTTCAAATGCTAGTGACAGATCTTCGTGCACTGGCTCTAAATCCCTTTCATGGAGAGCAGAAGAGTTGCCCAGCTGTCATAAAAGAGGTTTTCTTAAAATTCCGATCCCTCGTCTATCAAAAGAGCTTGGTTTTGGTGCCACCAGCTGCAAGTATGGCCAGTGAAGGTAATTCCAGTAGATTGTCCCTGCCTGCTTTGGTGGTCAGTCCTACTGGCAAAACCAAGCACAAGATTGTGAAACCGTCAGGGAGACCTGATGATCCAACCAAAGGTGGAAAGAAACGCGGTCCATCTGATCGCCCGGAAGATGTCCCGAAAAAGAAGTTTGATGTAACTGAAGGTGTTAAAAGAAAGAAGTTGGATAACTCTTTGGAGAAGAAAAAGATGGATGACTCCAAATTGACAGTGGAAAAAAAGATTCTCCAGAGGTATGCTGACTACCAGCATGGGGATGTAAAAGATAATGCTGTTAGGGTTGTGCCTCCAACACTACCAAAAGCAGTAAAACAAGAATCAAGCAAACGGACAGGGCAGATGGCAAGAGCTGCAAGTCCAACTATGGTAGTCTTGAAGTTTCCAGCTGGTGCAGCGCTTCCTTCCATTCCCCAGCTGAAAGCGAAATTCGCTCGCTTCGGGCCACTCGATCAGTCAGGTACGAGAGTTTTCTGGAAATCATACACATGCCGCTTGGTCTACCAACACAAGATCGATGCACAAGCTGCTTTGAAGTTTGCTGTTGGGAGTAACTTGTTTGGAAACGCGAATGTAAGATGCTTCCTCCGGGAAGTGGATGGTGAGGGTGGCGATTCAGAGGCAGTGAAGCCTCAGAAGGAAGATACATATACATCGTCGAATGTTGCTGCAGCTGAGCAGAAGATGGTCCCAAAAGCTGCTTCTCAGCCACAATCCACTGCACAGCTGAAGTCAATCCTGAGGAAGCAGCCTAGCGTAGACGAGGGCGGGAATGGTGGTAGAGTGGCCAGAGTTAAGTTTATTTTGGGAGGGGGGGAGGAGAGCAGCAAGGGCGATGTTGCATCGAACGAAAATAAGAAAAACAACGATGCTAGTTTTGCCCATGGTGCATCTACTGTACATTCAGTGGATTCTAGTAGTAAGATTTTGCCAAAGCTAAACACAGCTAGACCCGTTAAACAAATGGCCGGTGCGACTGCAAATGCAAATGCAAATGATATCTCACAAGAGATGCTTAATCTGCTAATGAGATGCAGCGGCGTCATCAACGAACTGAGCGCTGCATTGGGGCGTATGCCCTACCATCAACTTTAGACCGTTTGTGTGTTTGTATTACGGATTTAACTTCTGGTGGAATACCAATGGAGATTAGTCTCTCTCTGTCACACACACGCATAGCTAGTAGTATCTAACTATCTATAATGTTTGTAAGTTATTTATTTGGAATTATTTATATTTCTTATCACCGATTATCACTAATATTTTTCTCAGTAATACTAGCAATATAGTAACAAAAATAAAATTACTTTTGAAAATATTATTTAAGCAAATAAAAAAAACTTCAATTATTAGAGAATAAAATCAAATAAAGGAAATAGAAAGCGGCACAAAATAAATCACTAAAAGTATAGTAGATCTTGAAAACAATTTAATTACTCCTTCCAACATCATATAACTGTGATTAATTCCTTTTTTTCTTAGACAATATGTCTAATCCGTCGATAACTATCACCTCTCGATCTAAAGTTATATAACTAACAATCTAAATTAATGATCAGATTGAGAATTAAACTAATAAATTCATAAACATTTAATGAGAGGATAATTCAATCAATTAGATATGTGCATGCATTCAAGATATGTTAGTCAATAAAAAAATAGATCGGCTTACTCTTTCAGAGCTTAGAACCGACTGTTCCTGGTCAGTTTTGATTATCAAAACTTGTTATTTGTAGTTCATTCTTTACTTAGTCGACTTCATTTAGCATACACCAACAACTTAGCAAGTTTTGGGTTTTAAATCAAGGACATAAATCAAATCAAAGCAAAATAAGGTAAAGCGATAAACGACACATAGGTTTAGAGTGGTTTGGAGCCAAATACCCAATTTTCACTCTTCAACCGCACAATTTGGAATACACTAGAATCAGTTACGGGGTGATGTAGCACGATCTGCTGCAGACGCGTGCAACTCTTCCGTCCATTTTAATTAATTACTCCTTAAGACATCACATACTTTTGATTAATTCCTTTTTTTTCATAGACAATGTTATGACCGAGAAATGTGCAAGCCCATTTTTGCCCCGTTAAAGGAGAAATATCGCATAATTATTTGGATGGCCCACATAATAGAACCCGAACATGAAAAATTGGCGGATAATAGTTTAAGGGGGGGGGGGGGGGAGGTGCTTCGACCAATAATTGTGTGGGTCAAAGAACTTCCCTATTCAAAAAAGGTGAAAATTGGCTAAGACAACCTGTTCGGACGGGTGATTCCAAGTTCGAGGAGCTATGTCAGTTTGAGGCACTGCCTTGGATGAACCAATCTCTCCAGATTGATCGAAGGACACGACCAGTTCAAAGAGGTGTCTCAACTTAAGGGATGTAACTTTTCGATAAAGCCCTTCACCAATGGATGCCTCTCTTCACGAAGGAGTACAAATCTTTTCATTTATTAAAAATGAACCCTTTCGTTGAAGAGGGGGGATAATTCCAAAACATTCAATATCAATTATATTGCACCAAAGAGTCACTTTTAATGCAATAAAACACACCCGAGGTGTTTTGTCTATGATTTCCCTTCTTTCTTTTATTTGATATTTTTCACCCATCAATAGACATATTGTCTGATCTATTACTAACTATCACCTCTGAAGTTATAAAACTAGCAATTTAAATTAGTGATCAACCAAATCTAGATTGAGAATTAAACTAATAAATTCATAAACATTTAACAAGAGGGTAGTTCAATCAATTAAACATGTGCATGTATTTATGATAGTTATTAAAACCCTAGGATCTATTAAACTATAGCTACTTATAATTGCAAAATTAAAAGACAAAGAAAGAGAAGACTAAAGCGGAAACGAAATTACAAAATAAATAAACCCAGAGTCGTCAATTCTGAATTCAATCTTCAAGAATCTCTCCACATCATTCAACTTAAGAAAACTTATTCATAAAACTCAAAATAATTTTCAGAACTAAGAAAATAAGGGTGGAGTCTTTGTATGTTCTGTCCTAGGGGTTATATATAGAATATCTGATACAAAAATTAGATTTAGAACTGAAAATGGGCCAAAATTTTGCAGCCCAGAATATTCCTTAACACCGTGTTGACCGTCACAACCTTTGTGTCGGTCATGAGTCATGTCGACCGTCACAAAGGCTTGTGCATTACGTCAGATTGGTTCTGCGCAATCACATGATTTTGGCAATAACTTTCTCTATAGACCTTTATTGACGCGATTCCACTTGTCAATTTAATTTTATTTATGTGGATATGCACCATTAAACTAGATTCAAAGTATAGAGAGTTTTGATTGATTCTTTGAACAACTTCTGCATTCAGTAAGGGTTTTTGGCAGTTTGGCTTCAAACTTTCATAAATACACCATCCCAAGTGTTGTGCAAAATGATACGACCCATTTTGAGTCTATTTTGCATCAAGTGTAGGGTTTGAGTCTACGATGGATAACACGAGTTGCCATTAATGAATTTCTTGCCAATGATCGTTCTTAGGGTACCAGGAACAAATTTCAATTAAATAAACCATGCGATCCTATGCATGCTCCTACAATATTAATTGTTGATGATGGATTTAGGGAATGCCTGATTTCACCGTTTGATCTACAGATCTAGATCGGAGCCAATAACGATGAAATAAATCTGGATCTGAATCTGAACGCCGGTAGTAAACAGTTGTTCCTACAGATCTGATCTTCTGATCTGTTCCCTTGCTCCTTGGAAATCTGGTGAGGATTATCTACCATATTGGATCCGAGATCTGGAGGAATCGATCAGTTCCTCCCACCGGATCAGCCGCGCCGCCGTTCTCTCTCAATATACTGAAAACCCTAATTCTCAATGATCTGATAGAGAGAAGGCCTTTATATAGTGTTAGGGTTTTGAGAAACCCTAACCCTAATGGGCTTGAGCAGTTCATGGGCCAGACCAGGGACCAGATGCAAATAATAAAGTGGGCCCTCTTTATTAATTAATCCTTCCTTGTTCAACCCAGAACATAATTAATTAATAAAATATTGCTTTAACCTTCACCACGGCAACAATGCTGACTCGCCCTTTATTACCACGTTATTAGGAACGGGTTGCACCAAACTAACATGATCCACATATTTAAGGTTTTAGACATTCATTAATTAATTTGACTTATGACAATCAGCCACAATTAATTAATCTCTTATTTCCTGAGTAATACCACTCACTCCTTTTCACTTATGCCTGAATTAAATAATTCAACCTGCAGGGTTTAGCATAATGAACCTTGTGAGCTCCTTAGGGAATGTCACCATCCTGAAACGGATATGCTTACCTAAACGTCCAGACTAAGCAGACCACACACAAATTGCCAACACCCAAAATACGGGTATAAGAGTACATGTAAGACTCGCCACCATGGTAAATCAAAGTGTGGTCAATCTGTGTGTGCCCCTTATCCTTCAGTTAGGTTTAAGATCATAGGAAGTATGTTAGGGATCTGGCTCATTCATATGTCAATGAGAATGGCACATCCCACTGCTGATCCCATCAATACATAACCATGTACCGACACATCAAGTAGCTAGGATAAGCCCACTTGTGAACCGATGTGCCACAGCTTAGACCGACAGCCTATCCAGGGACTGTCTCAGCTGTGATACTGTTTATATCTCGCTAGGTCAAACGATTCATATGATCCTCTGTGATCTCCTACACACCATATGATCATCCCTATAGGCGAGATAATAGGATATTATGGTTCATTGTATGTTTGTTTCATCCGACAACGAGCATTGTTGTGGCAACACATATATGAAGACTAGTGTACAAAACACTTAATCATATATGCTTTCAGTATATAATCCCAACAATCTCCCACTTATACTTAAAAGCATAATACCATTGCTTTATCAAAGTATTAAGTGTGTCTATACTGTCAATCACTCCCAATGCATTCACGTCACCTCTTGTCACGATTTCTCGTATGATGTGATACCACACATCCTATGTGTTTCACCACCTTGTGAGTCTTGGGTTCCCTTGAGTTTGTCATTGCACCAACATGATCACAATTCTATGTGATTTTATTAGGCAAACTCAGAACACACACCTCTAGAGGATAACACCAGAGTTATACTGCTTCTTGCAAAGCTAATGAAGCTGTCAAAAACTCAGCCTTCATGCCGGAATCCGCAACACACTTTTGTGTTAGATTCCTATAACTCCTCCTCCAAGGCCAACACATAGTTAGAGGTCGATTTCCTTTCTTTATGATCCTCCTGGATATCCGATGCTATTCAACTCACATGGCACATTTGTAAACCAATGTGCTTGTTCTGAATTGAATTGATATCTGTTTAACATGCTTATAGCATTACAAATATCTAACTTCGTTCATTTACAATATAGAAAGATAACAATCTTTCTTGCTATGAACGACTTACCACAGAATCAATTTAAGCGACTTGAGATACCTGAACATCCTTTTCTTGTGATAACACAAGACCTTAATTCAAAAGATGTTCCAAAATCTCATAAGTCTTGCTTCTGTAACTGTTCGGATAACCATCTCTTTATGCCTGACAATATCTCCACTCCGTTACCAAAAGTGAAAATACCATCTACATAATGTGCAAGGAAAACCACGCTTCCGCTGACACATAACTGGTACATGAAACTATCATTCTCGATAGACAATATCGAAATGTCTGTTACATGACCTTGAAGCTCCTTTAAGTTTATACTAGAACTACCTTGGCTTCCAGACATGATGCTTTTCACTTTACATAACTTATCTGGTTGTTGCATACAGATGTCGTCACCTTTTATCAAGGTACCCGTTTATAAAAATACGGATGACGTCATCTATCTTCCAGATAGTTAGATTCATATGTGCTGTTATGGTTAAAAGAATTCGAATGGGTTTAATAGTTGCAACCAGTGAGAAAGTCTTGTTGTGAAACATACCTTACTCACTAACCTAGACTCTCGAATATACTAGGTTGCCATTCAAGCACTTTTCTTGTATATCAATCAGTTGCTTATAGCTGGTAAGCTATTCGACAATCACTGATCCTGATACGCAACCATAACATTTACTGATTCATTTCTAAATCCCTGACTTGATGTCGTTAAACTGCATCTTTTAACAGCTTCGTTGCGCTTTAAGGGATAAGTACGATGTTGTTCGTTAAGCTGGGAAGAAGTCCAGAGACTGTTTCCACGAACTAGTACTAATAGGCCTGTTAAGGCAACCTCCCACTGCAACGATGCTCCTTTTACATTGTCAGTTAATGGTGCATTAATTTGTGGTTTACCACCTTACACAAGTGACCGTGCAATTGGTACCATACCTTCCAAGGTATGCTCAATATGCCACGGGGTATTTCCTGATGGATTTGGATTGTCTTCTCTAGAACGTTAGAGAACAATCTCATATTTGGATTCATGGTTTCATCCTATACAACTTGCTTGTACTTAGGATATACAAAGCAACCATCTTTTTCGTTTACCTGGAATAGCCCACAAAGCAGTACTAGCTTAAACCTTTCTTCCAAACAATCAATTTCCTATATCAGCTTGACAACTGAATTACCCATCATTGCCCTTTTGACATATTCAAGGTCTGCTAGGGTATTTGGAACTGATTTAGAAGACACTAGATTAAGCAAACATACAACTGCTTTTGGCACTGTTCTAAAAAACGAAAATTTGGCAAAGATGGCATAACTTATAAACTTTTAAAGATTCTTATTTCGTTTTACCTACACTATCCAAATCAAGGGATAATAGGCGTAGTTAACTGGGATGCAATCCCTTTGCTCTGCCAGATACTGTAAAACCCCATCACTTAAGATACACCATTATGAATGGACCATAATATTTTTACGGTCTTGTTTAACTTATTCTCTACCTTAGTCTTGAACGCTCTTGATTAAAGCAAGAGATTAAGACTTGTAGTGAACTAGATAAACATATCCAAATCTTAAATGATTACAATATCAATGCCTGTTAAGGCAACTGCGGAAGTAGACTCAAACCAGCAAATCAGAGCAAACACGAAATAATCTATAGAGATACAATTGCCTATTAAAAGGCCTGGTTACCGTCTTATACCTCTAAGTAGTTGTCATAAGTACCATTCTTAGGAATACCTGGAATGAATCCATAATTCCATGAATTTCTTAAAACTACTTAGACTGATGTAACCTATCTCTATAGAGATTCTTTTAAATTATACCTTAGAACACTGACAGAGACAATCATCCATAATAGAAAACACTGTTATTCATTCATGATAGATAAACTCTATCGAATAACTGATAATCCATTACAATCGATGAAAGATATATTTATCAAAATCAAAACAACATCTCTTCAGAAACTTGAATTAAAACAGAGTTTTTAACATAAACTTCAAAGCAAATAACTCCAACAGCTTGAGAACGATCTCTAGCATCTTCCTTGGAGTTGGTAGTCTCGTCATCCTCAAGCATTATCATCAGCTTGATTCTCTGCATAGCGCAGCCAAAACTTGATTAGTACTCACAGTAACCACTACTCACAAGGAGTAGAAAACTGATACTAAACATGTAAATGATGATGTACCTTCTCCATTGGTGTTAACACCTGGAAAATTTGCTTTCCAGTGTCCTATCTTGCCACAGCGGTAACACTTGCCCTTTCCTTTAACTTTCCCAGTCTTTTTCTTTGGAGCATAAACTCCATTGTTCCCACTAGCAGTTTTCTTGTTCTTATTCCTAGCCGCTCTCTTAGGTTTTGCTCGTTTAGGAGAAGCAGACCGGCTACAGGAAGAAACCAAAACTGCTTTTTCGGGTTCCATCAGGGACTGTGCTGCCATCAAGTCACTGAGTAACTTATTAAGAGTATACTCCTTCTTGTTCATCACAACATTCAACCTGAAGTTTTCAAAAGACTTGGGAAGAGAGTTTAGTATGATATCGACTTGGGCTTCCGCGTCAATACCACCACCATGCAACGTTAGTTCATCCATGAGGTGAGTCATGGCAACCACGTGCTCTCTCACTGAACTGCCTTCAGACATTTTCTTACTCACAATCTCCCTCATGAGATTGAATCTGACAGTTCTGTTCCTCTCCCCATAAGTCGCTGCTAGATTATCCATAATCTCACAGGCCTTATCATAATGCTGATGCTGCAGTTGCAGTACCTTACTCATAGTGGTCATCATGTAGCATTTCACTACATTATTAGACTTGATCCACTTATTGTAAGACTGCTGCCGATGGGACTGGCGGACAAGGATCAGTAAGGACAAACTTGTGTTCTTCCGCAACAAGGATATAATCCAAATTACGTTTCCATTCAAGGAAATTCGGACCATTGAGAGGATTTTGAGCGAGGATATTAATGACATTGTTCATAGACATATCTGACAACAAATAAGCGAATTAAAGTAAGCACATACAACGAACAATTGAAACAAATATGCATATAACCTTTAGATAAAACAATGCAATTTGCTTCCTCCAATTGCTCAAGCTAATTCACCGCAAGCTACCCGAGTAGACCGTTTACGGCAAACGCTCAACCAGACCTAAATAGGTCCTTTAGTTTCTTAACATGCCAGGTATCTTAAGCAAAATAAATTAATATTGGAGATCTCAAGACCATGTTCACCTATCCGGAGCAGGGACATCTCAAAAGAGTTATACTCCAGGCAACATCTAAGCCAAAATAAACCACAATCCTAACTGTGGATGTTAAAAGGCGATTTGGCATGCGTACTCGACCCATACCGCATGCCCTTTACATCCTTTATTATCCCACTTAGATTAATCTTAGAGACCAGTGAAAGTTGTCTCAATGCAAGCTACCCGAGTAGACCGTTTGCTTAGAGGCTCCCACTTCTCATCTTAAAATAAGTGTTTTATTTGGAAACCTCATCGCATTAGAATTGGTGAGGGGCCCCTAACGTAAGCTACCCGAGTAGACCGTTTATGCTTCGAGATGCCCCACTTCCAATGAGAAGTCGTATTTGTGGAGGTCTAATGATCTTGGTTAGAAAAGAACCAAAATCCAGCTTAGTATTTTTTAATTCTAAAGGTTTCATGCCCACACATTATTTTATGTTCCCATCAATTATGTCACACCCAAAATTCCATCATAAATTAATGTGATCCCGAAATTTATAGACATAAAATAAATCACATAAGACATGCTCAAAAATTAAATTGCAACATGCTTATAAAAGTAAATAATTAAAGCAAATAATCATGCTTCCTATTATTTACTAGTGCACACATAATAAATCACATCAATACGAGAATAAATAAATAAACAAATAAATTCTCGTGGCCCCTCAGATGCAATTACAACTGAAATAAATTAAATCTAACTATTACAAGATTTAATTCCAATTCAGATCTTCAAACTGGGAAAACATCATTTGGGCTTCAAATTAGGGTTTCTGGCCCAAACAGCAGCAAAACCCTAATTTTCAGACTTGCGGGCCGCCTCCGGGCCCGAGCTACAGCCCGGGCTGCCAAACCCTAGGGTTTCAACAAACCCTAGCCGCCACCTCTGCAGCAAGCAGGCGCCGCCGCCAGCCCTTTGCCACGCCACCGCCGGAGTTCGCACCCCAGCCATCATCGCCGACCGCGCCAGCAGCCCAGCCACGTCCCGACGCTGTCGCCAGCCACCCACATAGCCGGCGAGTGAAGTTGCTTACCAACAAACAGCCGCAGCACTACTGCATTGTATTCGTTTCGCCGTGCGCCACCGCGCACGGCCCTGCTGCTCCGCCGCTATCCACCTCGCCTGCGGTGTCCAAGCCGTCGTGCGCAGCCAAGGCGGACCTGGGAGCTTGCTGAAGGGATTCGTGAACTGAATCACGAAGTCCGTTTGCCAAGGATCGTTAATTGGAATATAAAAAATAAATTGCTATGCCTATGAATGATCCTAGCATGCTCCTATATTATTATGCATAAGAAGGTTTATGCGGAATACATGGATTGATGAACTCTGAAGAACGAGTGCGCGGAGATCCCCTTTGATCTTTTCCACGCACAAAGATTTAATTCCTAACAGATTGAGGAAATAAATCTTGAGAAAATAAAACTATTATTTTCGAAAACAAGAAGAGAGAGAAGAAGAAAAAATCCTCCTGATTTGATCTTCTGATCTGTATCCCAACTCGATCTGAAAATCTGGTGAAGATTCTCTATCAGATCCCTTGCCTGGTTGAGAAGCATAATTTCCTCCTCGTTCTCGGATCTTAGTCGATCACCACAGCTCCCAAAACTTGGTTTGCTGTGTGCAACTTATGATCTTGTGGTGTGTGGAGATCTGAGGAACTGAGGCCTATTTATAGGAAAATACTGGACTCCTATTGGGCTTGAGTTTCATGGGCCAGACCAGGGACCAGAATGCAAATAGCAAATAAGACCATCAATTAATTAATTCCCATATTCAACCCAGAATATAATTGATTAATTAATATTGATTCATTCCACCATAGAATCAATACTGTCCTACCTATTTGCTACCACGTTTTGAGGTACAGGTTGCATGGGCTCGGTATATCCCCACATTTAAGGTTACAGACATTCGTTAATTAAGGTTACAGACATACGATCTTTCGTGATCTTCTAAACACCGTATAATCTCCCTATCGACGAGATAAGAGGATAATTGCGTTTGCAACACATGTTTGTTAATTCAGACAGGAGATGAACATACAACATTTATGATTCCCAGTATATTAACCAATCGACCATGTACATAATATAACAATCATAATGCTTTCAGTATATAAATCCATCACTTGCCGTCCTGCCTTCGTCGTCTGAAACACGAGAGGGCGAATGAGGCGGGCGCGGCCCAGCCGCAGGGAGGAATCCCCGCTGCCGCCACCCGCAGGCCGCACTCCAGCAGCCCTCCTAATCGGACTGCTTCACTTTGCTCGTCGCTTGGGCCACCATGCTCGCCGGGAAAGGAGCGCAGCAGCTTGAACAGGCGCGGCCCAGCCACAGGCAGGCGTTCTGCCTGCCGCCACCACCTGCCACCGCACGCCGTCGTGGTCGCCGCCGCCGCTGGCGCAGCCGCCGACGAGATCTAGGCTGAACCCTAGTTCATGTCGCTTCTTTGTTCTTCGAAGCTCGTTCTTCCGGATCTCAAATTCTCTAATTTTTACAGATTTAAAAAAATAGAAAATACAAAAATAGATCTAGATCTATTATAAGATTTTCCCTATTAAATCTAACCAGGGATTTTCTCGTGGTGAAAAACAGATCCAAAAACGCGAAGGCCATGAGAACAAAAACATCCACGACAATTTAAATCCATCCATGAACATACATCTTTATTTAATTTCAATCTATCCAAGATAGAGCCTAAGAACATGAACCTGGCTCTGATACCAATTGTAGGGTTTGAGTCTACGATGGACAACACGAGTTTCCATTAATGTATTTCTTGCCAAGGATCGTTCTTAGGGTACCAGGAGCAAATTTCAATTAAATAAACCATGCGATCCTATGCATGCTCCTACAATATTAATTGCAGAGGATGGATTTAGGAATACCTGATTTCACCGTTTGATCTACAGATCTAGATCGGAGCCAATAACGATGAAATAAATCTGGATCTGAATCTGAACACCGGCAGTAAACAGTTGTTCCTACAGATCTGATCTTCTGATCTGTTCCCTTGCTCATTGGAAATCTGGTGAGGATTATCTACCAAGTTGGATCCGAGATCTAGAGGAATCAATCAGTTCCTCCCACCGGATCAGCCGCGCCGCCGTTCTCTCTCAATATACTGAAAACCCTAATTCTCAATGATCTGATAGAGAGAAGGCCTTTATATAGTGTTAGGGTTTTGAGAAACCCTAACCCTAATGGGCTTGAGCAGTTCATGGGCCAGACCAGGGACCAGATGCAAATAATAAAATGGGCCATCTTTATTAATTAATCCTTCCTTGTTCAACCCATAACATAATTAATTAATAAAATATTGTTTTAACCTTCACCACGGTAACAATGCTGACTTGCCCCTTTATTACCACGTTATTAGGAACGGGTTGCACCAAACTAACATGATCCACATATTTAAGGTTTTAGACATTCATTAATTAATTTAGCTTATGACAATCAACCACAATTAATTAACCTCTTATTTCCTGAGTAATACCACTCACTCCTTTTCACTTATGCCTGAATTAAATAATTCAACCTGCAGGGTTTAGCATAATGAACCTTGTGAGCTCCTCAGGGAATGTCACCTTCCTGAAACGGATATGCTTACCTAAACGTCCAGACTAAGCAGACCACACACAAATTGCCAATGAGAATGGCACATCCCACTGTTGATCCCATCAATACATAACCATGTACCGACACATCAAGTAGCTAAGATACGCCCACTTGTGAACCGATGTGCCGCAGCTTAGACCGACAGCCTATCCAGGGACTGTTTCAGCTGTGATACTGTTTATATCTCGCTAGGTCAAACGATTCATATGATCCTCTGTGATCTCCTACACACCATATGATCATCCCTATAGGCGAGATAATAGGATATTATGGTTCATTGTATGTTTGTTTCATCCGACAACGAGCATTGTTGTGGCAACACATATATGAAGACCAGTGTACAAAACACTTAATCATATATGCTTTCAGTATATAATCCCAACATCAAGTCCATCGAAAAGCCCATAAAGAGACCCGTTAAATATAGCGAACAAATGATTTCATCGGACCGTTCAGTTGTATCGTACCAAAGCTAGAGGTACGAAATAAAGTGATCATCTCACTTCAAATGAGACAAAACCCTAACGATAACCTGTTAGTATGAGATTACTATACTACCGATGTAACTTTTTCGAAGAAGAGTGAAAATAGGAATTATGCAAATGAAGAATTGCATGGTATAAGTTGACTTGAAGTAAAACAATTCAAGATACCTACAAAGCATCTAAATATAAGGAAAATATCCAAGATATCGAATTACCTAGACTAATGGGATTTATCCAAGTAGATAAATAAAAATCTACCTGTATATATTTTTGATTTGGAGTATTTTTACCATATCAAGGATACATTTACCTTATGAATCTAGGAGTCTACACTTATAAATACCCTAATCCCTCATCATTGTAAGTGACTTTTTTAACTTAGTTCTCCATCAGTAATAAAATCCCATCACTTTTATTCAGTAATCATAGTTTATTCTCACATTCTCCATTCTTTTCAACCATTCAATCTTAAAGATAATCTGTGAAATCTCGTGCATTAATAATTTGCGCCATCTGTGGGAAAAGACTATAAAGAAAAGAAAGAATGGAGGATTCACATAAACTACGCAATAAGGGAAACCACGAGGACCTCAAAATAGATCCAATCGAGATGGTCTTAAAAAAAAGAAAGAATTTCCAAAATTCTTCCGCCGCTTGGGGTACTTCTCCCACATCTTGATGAGAGTTGCACTTCCCTCTCCATACCGTCCCTTCGCCACTTCTCCCTTGTCGTCGACCTCTGTATTGGACGCTTCTAATGATGACGCGATTGTGCAAACTGTCTCAATCCCCTTCTTTGAAATCTTATGACCCAACACTATGCCTTCCTTTACCATGAAATGGCATTTTCCAAATTTAGGACTGGATTGCATTTCTCACACCTTTCCGGCACTTTCTCTAACTTATCCAGGCAAGAACTGAAATCAACTCTAAAGATTGAAAATTCATCCATGAAGATTTCAAGGAAATGCTCCATCATTTTTGAAAATATTGTTGTCATGCACCTTTGAAATGTTGTTGATGCATTGCACAACCCAAATGGCATTCTTCTAAATGCATAAGTGCCAAAAGGACATGTGAAGATTGTTCTCTCCTGGTGTTCTGGCTTGATAGTTATCTGGTGGTACCTTGAGTACCCATCTGAGAAACAATAGTATTCCTTTCCAGCTAAATGATCTAGCATCTAATTTAGGAATGACTGTGGAAAATGGTCATTTCTTGTAGCACTGTTGAGCTTCCTGTCAATGCATATCCTCCAGCATGTGACTGTCCTGGTGGGTATAAACACATTTTTCTGATTCTTCGCAACTGTGATACCTCCCTTCTTGGGAACACATTGAATTGGACTCACCCAAAAGTTGTCAGAAATTGAAAAAATGATTCCAACATCTAGCCATTTAATAATCTCATTCTTCATAATGCTCTTAATCATTGGTTTTAGTCTCCTTTACCTTTCAACTGAGCTTTTTGAGTCATCTTCCAAGAGAATCTTGTGCATGTAGAGAGCTGGGTTGATTCCCTTATATCAGCAATGGTCCACCCAATGGCCTTTTTGTATTTCTTCAAAACTTGAATCAACCTCTCCTCTTTATCTAGCTCTAGATCAGTAGCTATAATAACTGGAAGGGTTTCCATGTCTCCGAGATATGCATACTTCAAATGTGAAGGTAAATGTTTCATTGTTAGTTGAGGAGGATCCTCAATGGATGGTTTTGCACTTGCACTCCTGCTGAAGGCATTTCTAGCATCTCAAACCTCTCTTTGTAAACTCTGTGCATATTTCCTCCATTCAACTCTTTGATGGTTTCTAGCCCATCTAGAATTTCTGAGTATTCTTCATAAATTTCATCCAGGTTGTCATATACCAAAGATTCAACCATTTCAATTGTTGAGCACTCCTCAATATCATCTCTTATATGCTTTATTGTTCTAGACATATTGAAAATAACTTGTTGATCATGAATTTGCATTGTTATTTCATCATTTTTAATGTCGATTAAAGCTCCTCTAATTTTTAGAAAAGACCTTCCTTAAATTATAGGAATTTCTTCATCTGCTTTAAAATCCAAGATATTAAAATCAGCCAGAAATGTAAGCTGATCCACTTTGACAAAAACATCCTCAATCTTTCCTTCAGGGTAGACTGTATATCTATCTACTAGTTGTAGAGTAACTGTGGTAGGTCGAGCACCTCCTATCCTCAACTTCTTGAAGATTAACAAGTGCATTAAGTTAATGCTAGCTCCTAGATCAAATAGAACTCTCTCAAAATCTTGCCCTTATATGGAGCAAGGAATTGTAAAACTTCCTTGATCATTGAGTTTAATTGGTAGCTTCTGATTAAATAAAGCACTGGTCTCCTCAGTCATGGCTACAGTCTCAAACTCCCCCAAGGGTCTTTTCTTTGTCAACATATCCTTAAGAAACCTTGCATAGCTTGACATCTGCTCCAAGGCTTCCACAAATGGATATTGATGTTCAACTGTTTGAGCATGTCAAAGAATTTGCTAAACTGAATTTCATCTTTCTTCTTTTTAAACCTTTGTGGAAAAGGTGGAGATGGAGGGATATATCTGACTGGTTCTTTGTTAGGAAAATTGATAGAAATATCCTTCCTTTGTTTTTATGTTTTGGTGGGTCAAAGTATGTAAAAGTCATCTTAGTTAGTTTCAGCATAGTCGAAAAATGTAAAGTCTTGTATGGGTTCTTTCATCGAGTTGTAAGCTGAAGCTAGTCTGAAGACTAGACCGGCTGATCATTCTAGTACACGCAAAAGACTCAACAGACTAAGGTTCACACCAAACTCTATAAGTCTGGATGACTATGAGTCTAGCTGAAATTTGTATTTTGCAAAGTACGGATCCAACAAGTATGGTCTCATCGATTACGCCATACTTACCAGCATATGGACCAAGTATAATTCAAAGGATGACGTTATCAGCATGGACTTGCAAGTCTGACGACACTAGCATGGACTTCCTAGTCCAGGTCCCAGCGCATGAAGACAATGAAGATCAGTTGAGGAATGTCCTGAAGAGTACAAACTTTAAGGATTGGAGATGCCTTAAAATCTGCAAGCACGGAACTCCAAGTTTAGTCATCTAGGACAACCAATTCAGATTCCCCAAACTGACGAATACTGCCATTCTGACACAAATACAAACCGTCACTGTCAAAGATAGAAAAAGGTGGAGCAGGCGCAGAACATCTGGAAAAGCACCACCTACCCGCCTAGCACAGCAGCCAATAGATACATCCGATTGGACATCTTCCAATTTTTCTCTAACGGGCATTTATTTTAAATCTTCAACCTCACGATTATAAATACCAGAGATTTCAACAAGAAGAGTGTAACGAACATGAATATCGAATGTGACTAAACAAGTTCCTTAAGCTACGACAAACCATCTAAGCTTACTACTCACATTCAAGGTTGTTCACGCTTTTTTGTGTGACAACTGAGTGAACACGAGACTCAGAATCTTAGTGTACTTGAGTTATTTCTTGGTAGTCGTTCTCTCCAAGAAAGACTACAACAGTCAAGTACGTCTTGTACTTTGACTCTTACGGGCAATCTGCCGACAAGAAGATAGTTCAAGGGAGAACTGTAAACACCCTATTCTGGCTACGAGGAGGCTGAGTGGTGCGCCCCCACTCTAAGCAGCTGCGAAGCGAAGAACCAAGCAAGGACCTGGTGAGTGCACTTGTGGATCGGTGGACAAGGCATTCACCGACAAGCTATAGATTGTAGGAGCACCTGTAAAAGTTCTAAGATTAGTGGATTACCAGACTGGGTGTCTGAAGAGTGGACGTAAGATGGTTTAGTCCGAACCACTATAAATCTGTCATTTACTGTTTTTTTCATTTTGTTAGCATACTTATATTTTAAAACTCAACACTCAAGTGTTGTAGTATATACTGAATACTGACACTAAGCATATTTGGTGCTAAGTACCTGAACAATATTTGACAAACCAAGCTGACACGTCACCATCAGCTTGGATAAGTGCAAGCTTACCGAACAAACAAACTTACTTTTCCGCTGTGCATATACTCTTTACTCCGATAAATCGGGACCAAAAAGTTGTATCAGAGCGGTCAGTCCTCACATGCTGGTCATTTTGAGTCGCTTAGGACTGGTATCCATTTCTTGCACACATTTTTTTCTATGTTAGCTCAAGTACAATTAAGATGAACATGATAAAGCTGCCACCATACAATCAAGAAAAGTACGAGCTGTGGAAGAAGAGGTCTTTCATCCAGCTAAAGAGCGTTCATCCAAAGATGATAGAGGTACTGGAAAAGGGGCCAATAAAGATTACTAAGGTCCTTCCAACTCTTGGAAATGAAGGCACAAGAATTGTTGAAAAACTGTATGATGAGTGGAGTCCAGAAGACAAAAGAAAAAAATCAACTCGACTCCGTAGCTTTAGAAGCCATACGTGGAGGAAGTCATAAAGTCTTATAGTGCCAAAGAAGTATGGAGCAACCTTAACACACTTTACCACGAAACCGATTAGATGAAGTGCAACAAGTGAAAGTGTGTGTCGACAAGCACGAGTCATTTTAGATGCAACCTGGAGAGACCATAAAGGCGATGGAAAAGAGATTTAACACCATTGTTAGTGAGCTCAAGGATTTAGATAGACCATACTCCAACGCAGATCTCAACACCAAGATTCTATCCAATATGCCGAAAGAGGATTGGTTCATCAAAACAACCGTGCTGAAAGAAAAAGACTTATCCAAAATGACGACCAAGGAGTTGTTCGCCCTACTACAAGCCCACAAATGGGACATCCAAATGGTGAACAAGAATGAGGTTATGCGAGCAGCCAGCTCTCCAAGCCACCAAGCTGAAGACGCAACTTACTTCATAAAGAGGAATTACAAATGGAAAACTAAGAAACCCTTCCATACTGACCGGCCAGCTGGTCAATTAAACTTACAACAAGAGAAACCAACAACTTCTGGTTCTCAGTATAAGAAAGGAGAAAGCTCAATCACCGAGCTTGAAGAGAAAATGAGGAGGCTTTTCAAACTCCTCGAGAAGGAGAAAGCAAAAAAGGAAGCTCTTGAATCAAATGAAAAGAGGTTCATCAAGAGAGCCCCCAGAGTTTGCTTCCAATATGGTTTGTCCGAACACCTGAAGTTTGAGTGTCCTTTTGTGGACAAGGAGGAAAGGGAAAGACTAAGAAAAGTCTTCGAGCACCGAGCATCAAAAGTCGTAGCACACGCTATGCTGACAAGAATGGAGATGCTGAAAATCACTTATCAAGATGAGGATTACTCATCTGAGGAAGAAGCTGATGAGGAAGCTTTACTAGCATTCCTGGTCGCAATCGGAGAAGAAGCTGAGGAAGGACCTGAAGCAGAAGTAGAGACAACGCTCACAGCTTCAAGTGAGCAGGTAATTACTTCACCTGTTAAAGGGTAAGCTGGTTAAACAGCAAGACCCTAAGCTGGCAAAATCTCATGTTGACAGGAAGTCTGTATGACCTCATAAGTTGACATACCAACCGGGGAACCAAATCTCAAGTCCAGCTTAAGAGAAGGAGTATACCAAGTAGGGGGAACACCTACTTGTGGCCAGAGCCAAATCACACTTTAATTTAAAGGCTATGAAAGCTAACCGACGCGGTCCATACTTGTCCGAAAAGTATCTGCCAAAGTACTCACATCCATAACTCAAATTCCGAGGTTCTCAAAAGAATTACACTTCTAAGAGAACTACACACATTGCCGCACCCTTCCAATCGAAAGTCATGCATTACTTTAAAAAGAAGAGAAAGTTTCCTGCCAATTATAACAACAAGATCACACTTGCTGTTAAGATCACAAAAGTGTGGATCCTTAAGGGGCTAATCACACAAACTAATCCTGTAGGAACCCCAGATACTCGGGGACCTAAAAGTTGAACCTTGTGATTGCAGGATCAGGTACCGCAAAAGAGAAGCGAGTGGATCATCGACAGTGGATGCTCAACACACATAATGAGAATTAAAGAATTCTTCACTGAGTTCAATATGATATGAGGTCCACCGGTGCTGTTTGGTGACAATTCCAAAGAAAGAGTCATTGGAAGAGGATGCATCGAGCAGAACGGGCTGAGATTGGTTAATGTATAACTCGTCACCAACCTGAAGCACAATTTACCTAACGTCAGTCAACTCAGCGAGCATGGATACTTTGTCTCCTTAGAATCTGAATGTCAAATCAAGGATAAAGCTAATGGAGACATCAAGCTGAAGGGAGTTCGCAAAGGTGGACTCTATGTAGTAAACTGACTGAGCGGGCAGACTGACTCGTGCTTTGTTGCCACCAGTAAGACAAAACAAGCTGGCTTTGGCACAAGAGACTAAGCCATCTAAATTTCAAGACAATCAACTGTTTGGCTAAAAAAAAAGGTTTACCAATTGGAGTGTTCAAGAACGAAGGAGTATGCAAGGCCTGTCAGCAAGGGAAGCCAACTATGGCCTCCTTCAAGAACAAAGCAGTCAGCCCAAGCACTACTCGAGTGCTGGAGTTACTCCATATGGACTTGTTCAGTCCTGTAACTCCCCAAATGCTGGAGGAAAGATATTCTTACTAGTATTCATCGATTACTACTCGCGCTATACTTGGATTAAACTTCTCCAAGCTAAGGATGAGGTGAAGATCATTCTGCCAGAACTAATCATGCGAGTCCAGAATCAACGAGAAGTTACAGTGAAGAGAATCATATATGACAATAGACACAATTTTGCAATGGACCTCTGATGGATTTCTGCACAGAAGCCAGCATCGGGCATGAATATTCATCTCCAAGAACTCCGCAGCAGAATGGCCTAGCAGAATGAAGGAATCGGACACTGAAGTAAACCATCCGAACCATGATGGCTAAGACCAGCTTGGGTGAGAAGTTTTGAGGAGAAGCTCTAATGATGTCGTGCTACACTCAAAACCAAAACGCCATCAACGACAGACTTCAAAAGATCCCATACGAGATATTTCATAGTCGTAAGCCCTCCTTAGCTCATCTTAATGCTTTTAGTTCACCATGTTATGTTCACAAAAATTGAAAGTCGAAATTGAATTTCTTTCATTCCAAAGCTGATGAAGACGTGTTCCTTAGGTATGGGCACCCATCTCACAAGAGATATCGGCTATTCAATAAGACCACCAAAGTTGTGGAGATAACACGTAATGTTATTTTTTATGAAGCTACCTTGGTGCGCAAGACCATGAGAGAGCTGAGAGAAGATATTCCTGAGACCAATGATGTTAATGATCACTCATGCACACATTCTTCCAATGCTAAACTGACTGTTTCGACCAGATCTATATCGGATGGATCTTCTCAGCCAGCTTCCTCGATTGGCCATCAGACAATCGAGAGGGTCGATGATGCTAACGATCATGCTGAGACCTCAAATTCCTAACCCTAAAAGATAGCATAAATCAAGGGGGAATCCATATTGGTGTCTTCCAAGCTGACGATGCTGATGGAGAACACGAAGACCCAGGAATTCAGACTGGTAAGTCTGAAGGACAGACTGATGATCAAGAAGCTAGGATTGAGGGTGCTCAAGCTCAGACAGATGTCGAAGACAGTGCTGAAGTAGAATGTGAAACACAAACTAAAGATGGAGTCCATACTGAAGATCATGCTCAGTCTCATCTTCCAGTCCAGTCCGCCCAAGGCGTAGACGATTAAGTATCAGAAAATGGGAGGTGTTCACTCCGAGGAGCCCTTCACACAATCCATTGAGATCAAAGAACTTCAACAACCTAAATGGCTTCGCAACCATCTAGAAGAAGCTGGACTGGATGATGTCGCCAATTTAGTTCAAACCAGACCAGGCAGTGTGCTACTTACGTGCTACATATCTAAAATCGAGCCAAAAAAAACAGACGCACTTCAATCAGCTGACTGGATATATGCCATGCAAGAGGAGCTTGCATAATTCACTCGCAATCATGTTTGAGACTTGGTAGATCGTCCATCACATCAGTCTGTGATCGGAACCAAGTGAGTATTCAAGAATAAGCGATATGAAGCTGGTAACATAATCAGAAACAAAGCCATACTAGTTGCCAAAGGATATGCGCAGTGCGAAACAATCGACTTTGATGAGACCTTTGCTCCTGTAGCCAGACTGGAGGCTATAAGGGTGTTTCTAGCCTATGCTGCAAAACTAAGCATCCAAGAATAGTTTATTTCACAGCGTATTAAACTAATCTGCTCCACCTTAGACAGATATGTTGTATCTTAAATTAATTTGTCACATTCAACCTTTCTTATGGCTCCCCATAAACGTGTATTTAAATCTGCAATTTTGTAATACCCCGCGTGTAATTACGCTTTGTAATGTTTATTGAATTTTAATAAAGAGAATTTTCCTTAATTTCGAGAGCATTCGAGTTTATTTAATCGCGATACAGAATTTAATTACATTATTGAGCTTGGAAATATGAATGTAATTTGGTTAATTATCAGATAGTAATTTGGATTTAAATCAAGGAGGAACAATTATTTATTTCGGAGGCTTATTGTGATAAAATAAGGTGGAATAATGCTTGAATTATGGAAATGGGCATTTGAATCATATATGCACTTATGTATACATTTAAACAAAGTATATGTTAGGTGGAGAAGGGAGATGATAGATGGTCATATATTAATGAGTTGTATAACTCATTATTCCCCACCTTACTTCAATTAGAGAGAGAGAGAGAGAGTGCATAGAAAGATTTATTCTCCATCCCAAATCCTAGAACCCGCCACCTTACTAGAGAAATTCTGGCCAACTCCGACCACCCCCGGCCAAGCCACCACCACCACCGTGTAGCCTGTTCTTCGAGCTTCGGTTTGATGTTGTAGGGAGAAGGTGAGATGTTTCTCATGTGGGATTTTTGGGTTTAGATTTAAATCTTGTTCATTTGGCCATGAAACCGAGTTTTGACGTTTTGGGTGTGTTCCTTGTGTTGTAGAGATGGTTCGGGTACCCTGAGAAGCGTGACCAGTCGCCGGAATCAAGCTCGCCGCCGTCAACTTAAGTTTTGCGGTGAGTCTCCTTTCAACCCCGTTTTTCGTGTTATTTTCGAGTTTGAACATGATATTCGTATTCTAGAGTGTCTAGGGATGTTGGAGATTATGATTGCATGTGTGTTTGAACGGCTGGAATGGCTTAGATCGGGAGTTGCAGGTCCGCCATGCAAACTGTCGGAGAAGACGACGCATCTCAACCGGGATGAAGTTCATCACGGCCGAGATGGATGTCCTGCCCGTACTGGTTGGGTCTCGGTTGAGGCAATCATCCCTCCCGGGATGGAGCTGCCTCGGTCGAGATCCGATCGACGGATATTCCAAAGACTGCTTTTCGAACAAGATATGGCCACTACGAGTTTGTAGTAATGCCTTTTGGATTGACAAATGCACCAGCAGTATTCATGGATCTTATGAATCGCGTGTTTCATCCATATCTAGATAATTTTGTCCTAGTCTTCATAGATGACATCCTTGTTTACTTGAAAAGTGAAGAGGAACATCGAGAGCATTTGAGAACAGTCTTAAAGACCCTACGAAAGGAGAGACTGTACGCTAAGTTCAACAAATGTGAATTTTGGTTGAAGGAAGTGATGTTCCTAGGACACATAGTATCCGCTGAAGGAATTAAAGTGGATCCAGCAAAGATACAAGCTGTGAAGGAGTGGGAAGCTCCTAGAACCCCGAACGAAGTTCGAAGTTTTCTTGGACTGACAGGATATTATCGCAGATTTATTGAGGGATTTTCCAAAATTGCCAGACCAATGACGCAACTTTTGAGGAAAGGAATCAAGTATACTTGGACTGAAGAGTGCGAAGTGAGTTTCCAACGCTTGAAAGAATGCTTAACCACTGCCCCAGTCTTGGTAGTACCAGAAGCAGATCAAGACTATGAGCTATATACTGACGCCTCCAAAAATGGTCTAGGTTGTGTATTAATGCAAGAAGGCAAAGTGATTGCATATGCATCACGTCAATTGAGGATGCATGAATTGAACTACCCAACCCATGACCTAGAACTAGCAGCCATTGTGCATGCACTGAAGATTTGGAGACATCATCTCTATGG
>JAPKLW010000052.1:882232-900891 GCA_026898455.1 Plectranthus barbatus | reverse complement strand
ATGCACTGAAGATTTGGAGACATCATCTCTATGGAGCTAGATGTGCAATCTTCACCGACCACAAGAGCCTCAAGTATTTCTTTGAGCAAAAAGATCTGAATATGAGGCAAAGAAGATGGCTGGAACTAGTGAAGGATTATGACTTGATCATTAATTATCATCCAGGTAAAGCTAATTCAGTAGCTGATGCGTTGAGTAGAAAGTCTCCAGCCAAAGGTTGTGCTGTGATAACGCAAAAGGATGAATTGATGATAAGTTGATATTTTTACCAACTTATCTATTGTTTCTTTGTCTATTTTGGTGATGTTTGAATCGTTTTTAGTGTCTTTTTGAGCATACATTGGCTTTTGTGCTTTTTATAGTGTGTTTGATGAATCATGCAGGTTTTTGGAAACTTGTTCGCCACAGCTTCAGAGAAGATCGACGAAAGAACTCGAAGAGATTGACGCAGGAGTGCTGAAGCAGGACCACCATCGATCGATGCCAACCGGCCATCGATCGACGCTGCTTTGTCCTTCCCGTCGATCGATGAAGGATTGGCCGTCGATCGACAGAGTGTTGCGGGGCAGACCATATCTTTTCTGTTTTCTGAAGATAAACACATATCTAACTCCTAGGTATGGTAGAATTCATCCACAACATCTATAAAAAGGCTGAAGAATTCAAAAATCAGGAAGGAGATCAAGAGCAAGAGAGCAAAAGAGAGAGAGAGCAAGAAAGAAGAGAATTAAATTGAGAGAAACAACACAAGGAAGAAGAAGAAGAAGATCATTGGGTTTGAGATAGAATCTTTGGGAAGATTCAGCTTTCCTTTTCGACTTTTCTTTTCTTATTCATTGTCTATGATGATTAAGATTAGAATTATGTGCAACTAATTGTCTTCTCAGATTCTAGGTTTTCAAACTATCAATGTATGCACGTTTTGATTAATTGAAGTTATTTTTCCTTTCCCTCACAGTTTGTGAAATCTGGTTTTATTCTTAATCTTGAGTATGTTGGCCACTAACTTAGGATTACTAGTTGGAAATTAGAGACGTAACTGTAATAGTTTTCAATCGAAAGAGATTTTCACAATATAATCTGATTTCTTGTCGTAACTGAAGGAAATAGATTGTAGGAATAAATCCGTAGAACTTTAGGAGTTAGTTAATTAATCTTGAGACCGACAGGAGATAGATAATTAATTAATCTACTTTATGAATTGTCCAACAAAGAAGTTCATAATAGCTTTCTGATGTTTCATTGTGTAGAGGAATTAAAATTGGAAGATAATCAATTTGTTTATGCACGTCATACTTGATAGAGAGAAAAGCCTAGAATCTGTACTTCTTATCCTTTAAGTTTTTTCCAAAGTAAATTTATTTTCAAAATTGTTTTCTTGAGATAATTAAATTTCAAAACCCTTTATTTTCAATTTTACCTACCCAATACTTTAAGAACTCTTAAGTTAGTACTTAGGATTTTTCGTTGTTCCTTTCCTCGTGGGATCGATAATTTAATTTGCCGCTATATTATTAGCTTTGATAAGTCGCGGGTTAAAAATATACGCGATCAAATTTTGGCGCCGTTGCTGGGGAAAGGACAGAATTGTCCTACTATTAACTTTGTGATTAGAGTACTGATTTAGGCTGTAACATCTTGTAAACAAACATTTTTTTTATTCAGTACGAAGGGCCGTCGATCGACGCTCACATCAGCGTTGATCGACGCCTTCATCGTTTTATAGTTTTCTATTTTATTTTGTTTTGTTCGTTTTGGTTAATCCGCAGTGCCATCTCACAAACTACTTTACTGTACAGGTAGTGCATGAGTACAAGAGCCCGAGCGAAGGATCCGCTTTATCACTATCCGGACATCAAAGCCACGTGCAGAAAAATCCGAAAGAATAAGCGCGCCCAAGAAGGCTCAAGTAATCAGGCAATGGCAGACGAAGTACCACAATCCAATGACATACCACAACAGCCGATTGTATAGCCACCACCACCAGGACTAACCTTGGAAGAGCAGACTGCTCTGGTCCAAGGAATCCAAGCCATGAAGGAACAAATGCAACAATTGATCCTAGACCGAGACAGGGGGAGAAACAACAAAAACCCTTGGTTCGGTCATTGGAATCCACTATTTGAGGATCAACCTGAGGATGAAGATGACGAGGATCAGGATCCTCCTGATGACCCAGATGATGATGAGGAAGACGAAGAAGCCATGCAGAAGAGGTATCGATCTCAGTTCAAAGAAACCGACTTCAGAATCGGAATTAATGAAAATAATTTTGAGCTGAAGACTGGACTAGTTCAGATGGTTCAACAGAATCAGTTCGGCGGAAGGGCTACTGAGGATCCATATCCCCACTAAGACAAATTTCTGATGCTCTGCAATACTGTCAAGATTGGAGGGGTCAGTAAAAGTGTCATCCGAATGCGTCTGTTCGCATTCTCACTGCGGGATAAGGCACAATCTTGGTTTACTGCACTGGACAAGGGGAAGATCAGAACGTGGACCGAACTACAGAATGAGTTCCTCGAGAACTTCTTCTCTCCAAACATCACCAGACAAAGAAGGAAGGAAATCATTCGATTTGCTCAAAGACCGGATGAGAGTTTCTATGAAGCATGGGAACGCTACAAAGAACTACTCAGAGCCTGTCCCGGACATGGTCTACCCCCAGGTGAACAAGCCGAGGCGTTCTATGAAGGCTTGAATGAAAGGACTGTTGAGTTGGTAGACACCACACTGGGGGATACCATCATGACAAAGAGCGGAAAGAAGGCCATGGAGTTCTTCCAAAAGATGGCCAACAACAATCAACGCTGGTCCTCAAGTAGACATAGACCCGTCAAAGCCGTCGAAAAAGTAGTGGAAAAGAAAGCTGCAGAAGAGCCTGACTTGGTTGCTGAAGTCAAGAAGCTTCAAGAGGAGTTCGCTTCCTTGAAGGAGAACAAGTTGATTGTTATTTTGTTCAGAGGGGTGGTTACCAGAACAATAACTACCGTGGAGGTTACCAGCAGCAAAACCAGCACTACAACTACAATCACGCTAGGAACCACCCTGGGTTCTCCTACACGAATCCTCAAGCTGCTGAACAACCACATCCTGGATTTGCCGTACAAGACGGGGTAGTGGTCGATAAGAAGAAGCCAAATCTCGAGGAGATTTTGGCCAAATTCATGGAAGGATCTACTAGCAAGGTGAGTGAACTGGAGCATGAGATCTCTGGTGTGAATACCAAGATAGAACAGATGCAGAAGCACGTCCAGATAATAGAGACTCAAGTCTGCCAGATCGCTGATGCTCTCGGAGCACAACATAAACCGGGGCAACTTCCAAGCAATACACAGGTTAACCCCAAGAATCAAAATCAGAGAAATCAAGTGAACGCTATTACTCTGAGAGGGGGGAAATACTATGAAGGGCCACAGAAAGCAAGGGCTAAATTGAAGGAGAACGAAAATGTCGAACAGGCCGACGAGACTGCCGATGATGAGTCATCATCGATCGATGGTGAGCAATCATCGATCGACGCCAGCAAAGAAGGGTCGTTGATCGATGAGCACACCCAGCGTCGATCGACGCCTGCTCCAGCTTTGCCTCCGAAAAAGCCGCCCTTGCCGTATCCACAGCGGTTCGCCAAAACCAAGATGAACGAAAGGTATGCACGCTTCCTGGAAAACATGAAGAAAGTACATATCAATATTCCTCTGGTTGAAGCACTCCAAGAGATGCCAGGATACATCAAGTTTCTGAAAGACATGGTCTCTCAGAAGCGACCCTTCATGGAACACGAGACAGTAAATCTCTTTGAAGAATGAAGCGCCATCATACAGAAAAAGATGCCAGTCAAACGAGAGGATCCAGGTTCATTCACGATTTCTTGTGTCATCGGTGGAGAAACCTTTGGAAAAGTTCTCTGTGACTCTGGCGCCTCAATCAACTTGATGCCACTATCAATTTTCAAGAGATTGGAAATTGGGAATATCAAGCCGACAACCATAACCTTACAGATGGCCGACCGATCGGTGTCCTATCCAAGAGGTATAGTGGAAGATGTGCTTGTAAAAGTGAAAGATTTCATAATTCCCGCCGACTTCGTGGTGCTTGACATGGAAGAAGATCGGAACATCCCTTTGATTCTGGGAAGACCATTCCTGAAAATCGGTGGGGCTCTAATTGATATTCGAGACGACAAACTGACATTCAGAGTCAACAATGAGTCAGTGACTTTCTCTATATATAAGGCGATGCAGAAGCACAACGATGGTAGCGACCAGGAGGAATGCCATATGATCGACTGCTTCAGCCCGGTATTCTCCTCTCCATTCGCCTCTCTCAAAGGTGAGCCGGATTTTCTGGAGAACTGCCTACGACACTCACTCTTCTCGTCGTCAAATCTGTAGGAAGCAGAAGGAGAGATCGTGGATCTAGTGATGGAACTGGATGTGTTTGAGGAAGTAACTCGAGAGAAGGAGACCAAAAGAGAACCACTACCGGGCCGAGTTCGCCCAAAACATCGAGACAGCAAGTTACCGTCGATCGATGGTGGGTCAGCGTTGATCGACGCCCGAGCAGCAGCAACCCAGAAGTTTTCTTCGACAGAAACAGCGAGACGTGGAAAAGGGATTTCAGCTATAGAGTCATCGTCGATCGACGGACAGCCAGCGTCGATCGACGCTCCCTTCTGTAAGCCGAAGTCTAACTCCGACCTGCCAAATCTGGAACTCAAACCTCTCCCGACACATCTCAGGTACGCATTTCTAGGACCAAATAAAACTTACCCTGTTATTGTTTCTGCCTACTTGACACAGGGGGAGTTGGAGAAGTTACTGCGATTCCTACGGCAGTACAAAAGCGCCATTGGATGGACATTGGGAGACATAAAAGGGATCAGCCCCTCGCTTTGCATGCACAAGATCATTCTCGAGGAGAATGCTGCACCAAAAAGACAAGCACAGCGGCGGTTGAACCCTATCATGCAAGAAGCTGTGAAGAAGGATGTTCTCAAGCTTCTTGACCATGGGATGATCTACCCAATCTCCGACAGCAAATGGGTGAGCCCTACACAAGTTGTAGCAAAGAAAGGAGGGATGCAGATAGTAAAGAATGACGATGGAGAAGAAGTGGCGACAAGACCCGTCACGGGTTGGCAATTCTACATAGATTATCGGGCATTGAATACCGCTACGTGCAAGGATCACTTTCCTCTTCCCTTCATTGATTAGATGCTTGATCGTTTGTCTGGTTACCCTTTATATTGTTTTCTTGATGGTTATTCAGGGTACAACCAGATAGCTGTGGCGCCGGAAGATCAGCACAAGACCGCATTCACATGCCCGAATGGATTTTTCGCCTACCGACGGATGCCATTCGGACTGTGCAATGCACCGGCTACTTTCCAGAGGTGCATGATGGAAATCTTCCTCGATTTGATCGAAGATGTCATGGAGGTATTTATGGACGATTTTTCTGTGTTTGGTAGTTCATTTGATGTCTGCTTGCAGAATCTAGCTACTGTACTGGAAAGATGCACCAAGACAAACCTCTGCCTCAACTGGGAGAAGTGCCACTTCATGGTGCAAGAAGGGATTGTGCTAGGACACCGAGTATCAGCCGAAGGACTAGAGGTTGATCGAGCAAAAGTAGCAGCGATAGAAAAGATGTCGCCGCCAACGAATGTCAAAGCGGTGAGAAGTTTCCTTGGACATGCAAGGTTCTACAGAAGGTTCATCAAGGACTTTTCAAAGATCTCGCGGCCGTTGTGTAATCTACTAGAGAAGGATGTCTCTTTCATCTTCGACGAGGACTGCATCCAAGCCTTCGAGAAGTTGAAAGCAGCCCTCGTGACTGCTTCAGTGCTTACTTCTCCGGATTGGAGCGAGCCTTTCATCCTGATGTGCGACGCCAGCAACTATGCCGTTGGAGCAGCCTTGGGGCAATTGAAAGGAAAGCTCTTCCATGTGATTCACTACGCCAGCAAGAGCATGAACCCGACCTAGTGTAACTACACCACCACTGAGAAAGAAATGCTAGCAGTGGTATAAGCCTTCGACAAGTTCTGGTCCTATCTGATAGGATCCAAAACTGTTGTCTACACCGACCACGCAGCTATCAAGTACCTGTTCGCCAAGCAAGATGCGAAGCCGAGGCTGATAAGATGGATCCTGCTGCTCCAAGAGTTTGACCTGGAGATCAAGGATAGAACGGGAAGTGAGAATGTGATTGCCGACCATCTTTCAAGACTCGAGCCACCAGCTGAAGGAGATGATCAGGAACTGAGGATCCGAGAGACCTTTCCGGACGAGCAAATCTGCGCCCTAAGGGATCTGAGAGAGACGTACGAGTCAAAGACACCATGGTATGCGGACTTCGCCAATTACTTGGTAGGCGGCGTACTTCCACCAGACTCCTCTCCTTATGCGAAGAAAAAGTTCCTCCACGATGTCAAATTCTATTATTGGGAGGACCCTTATCTTTGGAGGAGATGCGCAGATGGGATTATCCGGCGTTGCGTGCCTCAGTCATAGTGGCATCAAATCTTCGCTGCCTGTCATTCAGCTCCTAGAGGTGGCCACCATTCGGCCAATCGGACGACATTCAAGATCCTCGCGAGCGAATTCTACTGGCCTTCCATCTACGAGTTCTGTCGAGGATGGATTACAAGCTGTGATCGCTGCCAGAGAACCGGCAACATCTCGCGTAGGGATGAGATGCCCCAAATGCCTGTTGTCGAAGTCGAGATATTTGATGTGTGGGGGATCGACTTCACGGGACCATTCCCGCCATATCATGGTTTCTCCTACATCCTGCTCGCGGTGGACTATGTATCAAGATGGGTTGAAGCAGCTCCAACAGCTGCCAACAATTCAAAAGCAGTCATCGAATTCCTTCAGAAACTCATGACACGATTCGTTACGCCAAGAGCCCTGGTAAGTGATGGGGGGTCTCATTTTTGTAACAAATGGCTTGCCTCTCTTCTTTGCAGGTACGGAGTCAAGCACCGCGTTACTACCCCCTACCATCCTCAAGGGAACGGGCTGACTGAACTCTCCAACAGAGAGATCAAGCAGATATTGGAGAAGACGATGAAGCAGCGGAAGGATTGGGCTGTGAAGCTCGATGATACTCTTTGGGCATACCGCACTGCTTACAAGACTCCCATAGGAACATCTCCTTATCAGCTTGTCTTCGGAAAAGCTTGCCATCTCCCCGTGGAGATGGAGCACAAGGCTTGGAGAGCTGTGAAAGAGTTAAATCTAGACTGGAAGATGGTTGCATCAGAACACGCCTTGGCACTGAATGAACTGGAAGATTTTCGAGACGAGGCTTACGAGAACAACATCATCTACAAGAGACGAGCGAAAAGGTTCCACGATAGAGGAATCCGCCCACGCGTCTTTGGTCCGGGTGACAAAGCTCTCTTATTCAAATCTCGACTTCGCTTCATGCCCGGGAAGCTGCAGTCAAAGTGGGCAGGGCCATATACCGTTGCCCGCCAATTTTGCAACGGTGTAGTCGAACTAGCTGGCCAAGATGGAAGGAACTTCACGGTAAACGGACAGAATTTAAAGCCGTACTACACCCCACTCGACATCTGCGTGATGGAGAAGTACTATCTCAACCGTCCGTAGGGAAACAGGTATCGTCGAGCTAGCGACGTTAAACCAAGCACTTGTTGGGAGGTAACCCAACAATTTTCATTTTTTTTGTTTTTGTTTTCAATTTTTCAATTTTCAGAGTCAGGGTCCCGTCGATCGACGGAAGTTTTCAAGACCCGTCGATTGACGATGCAGGCACCGTCGATCGATGCCACATGCACCGTCGATCGATGGAAAATTCCTGCGAAAAAAAAGAATAAATTGATTTTAGCATCGATCGACGCTGAACGAGCGTCAATCGATGCTCGCAATTCAGAGGCGTGGGACAGAGAGTTATAAAACGGGATTTTCATCCCATTTTCAAACACAAACACACACGCACGCACCCTCTCAACCCAAAACACCCATGGTTCGATTTTTCTCTCCAAAACTCGCAAAATCCACCCAAGGTACGTATCCCAGACTACTCCTCTACGATTATTTAATGATTTTTGCATGATTTGAGCATGATTTTTGTAAATTTTGGTCTTGGAACCCTTATTTCAATTTCTTGCTCATGTGTCGATTTCATTGCAAATTTCGCTCATTGGTCGATATGTATGATAGTCTTAGTCGATATATGTGCTTTATGTGAATTTGTATCCTTTGGAATTGCCCGATTTTGATGATAGCAAGTTTGGGGGAAATCCTTAATTTGGGGGAATTTTTGAATTTTCATTTTTAAGGATAATTGTTGAATTATGGATGTACATTGGTTGTTTGGGATGTGAATTGCATATTTTTGAAGTCAATTTTGCATGGGTAGAAGCACGTTAGGCTTAATTGCGAATTTTGTTCGATAATCTTGTGCTTTTGATGATTGTTGGATATTTGCTAACAATTCCTTATCTACCCTTGCAGCAAAAATGACTGATTCACCGACTCTCACCACCCAAGAGGCCGTGGAGCGCTATCATAGGTTCGGGGGTAGGAAGTACACTATCAAGCAGACGTTGTACCCCTGCTCAAGGACGATGAAGAAACTCAGCATCCGGGAGGATGTTCTGTCCATGCTGGACATGGTTGGATGGAGGACCTGGATGACACGACGATGGCCGACTTACCCATCGCTCGTGCTGGAGTTTTTAGCAACCCTTGAGGTGTTCGAGGTCCAGCCGGAGTCCGAGCCCACCTTCATCAGTTTCCAGCTGAACAATGAGAGCCACATTCTTCCGAGGAACGTCCTCGACGAGATATGGGGAGTCCCAACTGATGGCACTGGCACCCCTACGGCGTGTTTCAACAATGTCGAATTTTGGAGGCTGATTGCAGCCGATGCCCCAGCTGATCCAAACCTCTTCGACGTCGGCAACCTGAAGGCGTCTTCAATCGACAACCCCGTGTTTCGCTACCTTCAGCGATGCATGGGGGTGTCCATCTCAGGACGGCACGAGAGTACCAAGGTGAGAGTGGGGGAGCTCTATGCCTTGCACTGCTTCCTCACTGGAGACCACTTCAGCTTCGCCGCCCTCATCATGGACCATTGGAGGCACCAGCTCAAGGCCACCAAAGGCAACATTTGGAGTGGGGGATTGATCACCCCGATTGCCGAGCATCTGGGGATCGACTTGTCCGACCTTGAGGTACTTCAGGACGAGAAGGGATTGGGCACCGAGCTCTTAGTTTGGATGCAGGTTCTTCTACCCCGCGAGGGCGGATGGCTCTTGAAGATGTCGAACGGGGACAAGTTCCCATTGCCGCAACCGGACCTCACCCGAGTCACCGATTATCACTTCCGTGATAATTGGTTGATGAGTTCCCCCGCCCACTTGGCGGTCATGGTTGGAGCCCGAGGAGGAGCAGGCACGTCCAGAGTCATTCGCCGACTGGAGCCACGGGCCGGACAGGGACAGTCTGATATCCCATCACAGCAGGGGATGGGGGATGATGTGCACGTGCAGCAGCACGTAGGATTTGAGGATGCAGCGCCCGGATGGACAGGTGGGGCGTCGACCAGTCACTACCCCGGAGAGTCTTCCTCTTCCGGAGTTGACTTGGTGACCCTCTACCTTTACATGCAGCAGCAGGCAGCCTTGCAGGCGACGGAGCGGGAGCTTCAGGGCCAGTTTCGCCAGCACGTGACCACGAGGCTTAACACACTCGAGGATCAGATGCAGAGACTGCTCCAAAACACCAAGCCGAACTCCACCTACGTTCGCCGCCAGCGAGAGTGTCGGACCTGCAGGCGGTTACTTGCTGATGATGCCGCCCCGGATACTGAGATGGATGACGCCCTGGAGGATGAGTGAGGTACCGTTTCTCTTTTCCTATCTAACTTGCAAACTTGTCCACTCCTCGGAGTGAAACAAGTTTGGGGGTATGATGATCGGAAAAGGGAAACATTTTTGTTTGTTTGTTTGTATTCCATTCACTACTTTCTTTTTATTTTTGTTTTTGTTTCTTTTTGGTGTTTTGTTTTCAAACCATCACCATCCTTGTTCTTTTGCTTCAGTGTGAATAATTGATCTCTGCAAGGATTTTTCTTCAGAACTAGTACTACATTGAATTTTGATTTGTGGTATTTATTATGATAGGAAAGTCTAGATAATTATTTAGGAGCTTTTGAACATAGGGCAGTCGGAACTTTGGATTGTGTTGGTATTAAAAATATGATTTGTATTCTCCTTGAAATTGTGATTGTTGATTAGGACTTGAGATATTTGTGAAATAAGCTTGATAATCTATGTGATAGAGTAGCCGATGATAGAAGTCTTTTTATTTGATAAGTTGAGCTTTGAAGTATAAATTATTGCATAAAAACTGATTAATGTTGGATAATTTTTTAGGGGAACAAAATTCAGCCCTGAGAAAATTTGTGCCTATCTTTCTTTTGTTGAGTGTCAGGATTAATGATTTATTTCCTAGAATTTGACTTATTTCTCTCTTAAGATTGCATTAAGTGTGGTAATAGGGTGAATATGATTTTAGGCAAGTTCTTTCATAGCCATCTCCCATACACTAACCTAAAATTTCCACTTGTAACCCCTTTGAGCCTAGAATGAAAGTTTCTTTGATTAGAAGGGTTGAGGAATTGAAAATAGTGAAATATTTGGAAGGCGTTTGATGAGAGATATGAGTTTGAGTCCTAGAGGAAAGAATATGGGTTTCCATGAGGAGAAAAAGAAAAAAAAAGTGAACATTGAGTGAAAAAGAAAGAAATAAAAGAATTTATGGGTTTGATGATCGTAAAAGAAAGAAAGAAAAGAATTTATGAGTTTGATTATTGTAGTTCACTATCGAAAAAAAAAAAAAAAGAAACCCTAGAAAATTTTGTAAGGACAAGAAGGAATAAGGATGTGTTGTGGTTATGGTATATTTGGTTTGTTGGGGAAGAATTGTAGAAATTTCAGTCACTTAGCCAAATTTATCCCACCTTTGTAGGAAAGCCACATTACAACCAAAATAAGACCTAATTGATTCCCTGAAAATCCACACTAACAAGCAGTGGAGAGATAAGAAATCTGTCAAACTTATGGTGAAATAATCTGCAATCTTGGGTGAGTGAAAACAGAACCTTTTACTCTTTGAGCGAAGAGTGCAAATACTTTCCGGTGAGGTTCCTCCTCGATAATTAACAATAAAAATCTGTTTTGATTGCATAATTTATATGAATGGGTGATGCTTGGTTAATAAAATAGACTTATGAGGCATTGCACACTTTTATCTGCATATGATTTAAATTCTTATCTTACAGATTGATCGAGGACGATCAATGGTTTAAGTTTGGGGGAGTTGATAAGTTGATATTTTTACCAACTTATCTATTATTTCTTTGTCTATTTTGGTGATGTTTGAATGGTTTTTAGTGTCTTTTTGAGCATACATTGGCTTTTGTGCTTTTTATGGTGTGTTTGATGAATCATGCAGGTTTTTGGAAACTTGTTTCTCCACAGCTTCAGAGAAGATTGATTAAAGAACTCGAAGAGATCGACGCAGAAGTGCTGAAGCAGGACCAACGTCGATCGATGCCAATCGGCCGTCGATCGATGCTGCTTTGTCCTTCCCATCGAAGGATTGACCGTCGATCGACAGAGTGTCGCGGGGCAGACCATATCTTTTCTGTTTTCTGAAGATAAACACATATCTAACTCCTAGGTATGGTAGAATTCATCCACAACATATATAAAAAGGCTGAAGAATTTGAAAATCAGGAAGGAGATCAAGAGCAAGAGAGCAAAAGAGAGAGAGAGCAAGAAAGAAGAGAATTAAATTGAGAGAACATCACAAGCAAGAAGAAGAAGAAGAAGATCATTAGGTTTGAGATTGAATGTTTGGGAAGATTCATCTTTCTTTTTCATCTTTTCTTTTCTTATTCATTGTCTATGATGATTAAGATTAGAATTATGTGCAACTAATTATCTTCTCAGATTCTAGGTTTTCAAACTATCAATGTATGCATGTTTTGATTAATTGAAGTTATTTTTCCTTTCCCTCACAGTTTGTGAAATCTGGTTTTATTCTTAATCTTGAGTATGTTGGCCACTAACTTAGGATTACTAGTTGGAAATTAGAGACGTAACTGTAATAGTTTTCAATCGAAAGAGATTTTCACAATATAATCTGATTTCTTGTCGTAACTGAAGGAAATAGATTGTAGGAATAAATTCGTAGAACTTTAGGAGTTAGTTAATTAATCTTGAGACCGACAGGAGATAGATAATTAATTAATCTACTTTATGAATTGTCCAACAAAGAAGTTCATAATAGCTTTCTGATGTTTCACTGTGTAGAAGAATTAAAATTGGAAGATAATCAATTTGTTTATGCATGTCATACTTGATAGGGAGAAAAGCCTAGAATCTGTACTTCTTATCCTTTAGGTTTTTTCCAAAGTAAATTTATTTTCAAAATTGTTTTCTTGAGATAATTAAATTTCAAAACCCTTTATTTTCAATTTTACCTACCCAGTACTTTAATAACTCTTAAGTTAGTACTTAGGATTTTTCGTTGTTCCTTTCCTCGTGGGATCGATAATTTAATTTGCCGCTATATTATTAGCTTTGCTAAGTCGCGGGTTAAAAATATACGCGATCAATTGATGAAGGATTTTGAAAAGTTAAATCTTGAAGTAGTTTCACCACCAGAGACGGTGAGTACGAGAATAGCAGCACTATTGGCAAGTCATGATCTAAGGACAAGAATTGTGGAAGCACAAAGAAAAGATGAAGGTTTGGAGAAGATACGACTTCAGATTCGTGAGAAGAAAGTCGCAAACTTTCAAGAAGCTTCCGATAATGCCATAATGTATGACGGAAGATTGTGTGTGCCGAAGGTCGATGATCTGAAAGAAAAAATCACGAGAGAAGCACACGAAACCCCGTACACTGCCCACCCTGGAAGTACAAAGATGTATCAAGACTTGAAGTCTAAATTTTGGTGGGAAGGAATGAAGCGAGACATAGCCCTGTTCGTAGAACTATGTTTAGCATGTTAACAAGTAAAAGCATTGCATCAAAGGCCGTATGGGAAGTTACAACCGCTTGACATTCCTGAGTGGAAATGGGATGCAATAGCTATGGATTTTGTAACCGGTCTACCTAAGTCCCAAAGAGGGAACACTGCCATTTGGGTAATTGTGGACCTCTTAACCAAAAGTGCACATTTTCTGCCGATCTAAATTACGTACGGATCAGATAAGTTGGCCCAGCTCTATGTCAAAGAAATCATACGACTGCATGGAGTGCCAACGATGATCACATCTGACAGGGATGCGAAGTTCACTTCACGATTTTGGACTAGCTTACAGAAAGAGCTCGGAACTCGATTGAACTTCAACACTACCTTTCACCCTCAAACTGATGGTCAAAATGAGAGAACCATTCAAACTCTGGAGGATATGCTTAGAACAGTCGTTCTAGACCAAGGGGTGAAATGGGAAGCTGTTCTACCATTGATCGAATTTGCATACAATAACAGCTTTCAAGCCACCATTGGAATGGTCCCATATGAGGCACTTTGTGGAAGAAAGTGCAGATCTCCCTTGTATTGGGATGAAGTTGGAGAACGAAAGGTTTTAGGACCTGACTCAGTCGCTGAGATGATAGAAATCGTTCAACAGATCCGTGTTAGAATCAAAGAAGCTCAAGATCGACAGAATTCTTACGCTGACAAAAGACAAACTGAGTTGACTTTTGAAGTCGGAGATAAGGTATTTTTGAAGATATCGCCCCCTAAGGGAATTATTCGTTTTGGAGCTAGAGGTAAGCTTAGACCTCGATATATTGGTCTTTATGAGATTTTGGAAAGAATTGGAGCCGTAGCATATCGTTTGGCTTTGCCACCCAGTTTCGAGAATGTTCATAATGTTTTTCACGTGTCGCAATTGTGAAAGTATATCTACAATCAAGGACACGTTATTCAACAAGATGAAGTTCAGCTCCAGCCCGATTTGACTTACGAAGAAGGACCCGAAGCGATCATGGATTTCAAAATGCGAGAGCTCCACAACAAGAAGATCAACCTTGTTAGAGTCCTTTGGAAGCACCATGGCACCGAGGAAGCAACGTGGGAACTTGAAGACAAGATGAAGGAGAAATATCGTGAACTATTCTTGTAATTTGGAAAATTTCGGGACAAAATTTCTTGTAGTGGGGGAGGATGTAACGACCCTCGTAAATTTTAAATGTATTTAATGAATTTTTGAAATTTATATTTTATTATCGAATCTAATTAAAAGTTATGCGATCATTTTAATTTTGAGATTTACTATTTTGACAATTATTCAATTGTCATCCTTGTTTAAAGAGGAATAATTAATTATAAATTAATAAAATTGGCATCGATAAATTTATTTGACGACCCAACATTTTTATATCGAGATAATATCAATCGATAAATATTCGCGGGTAGGCAGAGTATTACGGTCTCCCATGCAATGATGCGAAGAGATCTGGAGTTGATGTGAAGAGATGTTAAAGTGACCGATGTGACAAGCGAATGACAATCACTCTAACCTTTTCGACTTTTGGTAATTCCAAAATTACCCCTCTCCCCTTCTATAAATAGAAGGCTTATATTATAAGTTTTACTTTTCACTTTCTCTCTCAAATTCTCCAAAGAATTTCCGATGAGAATTCCGGCGAGCTCCGGCGAGGTTCCGACGAGAAGTTTTCAAGGTAAAACTATACCTTTTCGGAATTCTCTCTCCATTTTCTTTCCATTTCCAACCTTAGATTCTCTTTCCTTTGTGTTTTGAAGTAAGAAATCGAGATAACAAGGGTTGATCTAGCTATCGAAGCTCTACGAACGTCCTAGAGGTATAGTCGAACCTCTCTCTAGCTATTTCTTGAATATTAGCATGTTTGTCATTTTTGCTCTAATTGATAAATGGCTTGATCTAGGCTTATGTTGAGTTTATAAGTACATATGCATGTATAGCATGTTATATCATGAGCCTAGAGTTGATATATTGACCTAGGAATCGAGTTGTAGTTGATTTGGAGAATTTTTGGTATAATTGCTCTATTTGGAGATATTGGGATTATATCTTGATTTCAACATATTTTGATGTTTAAATACATGTCTAGACTCATTATATATGTTTAGGAACCACTTGGTGTTGTTAGAAATCGATTGGACGAGCCCGGATAACCGTTTGAGCCAAAACTCAAAAATTCCGCCGAAGCCATTGAGCCTCTGTCTCGATCGACAGAGTGAGTGTCGATCGACACAGAGCATGTCGATCGACACACATTCTGTTGATCGACACAACAGTCGATTCAAAATATTTTTAGTGTCGATCATTTGTATCGATCGACACGAGCCATGTCGGTCAACATCCTTTACGTCGATCGACATGATTGTAAATATTAGACATGACATCCATGTCGATCGACACACTTGGTGTTGGTCGACACACATGTTCTCGGTCGACACTTCTTCATGTCGATGACATAAACACCCACCCGTCGACATGTGCCTCGGTCGACACACATACATACCAAAACGTCCATGTCGATCGACATCACCCATGTCGATCGACACAGATGCAAAACTTAAAATTTTCAAAATTCATTCTTCGATCGATTCGACTTATCATTCATATCTTTTGATATCCTTCCGATCGATCGATTAACACAACAATGTCTAAATTATAAATTCTTTCTTCAACTAATTGAATTCCTATTTCGTTCAATATTACTTGTATCCATCGACAAAGAGATGTTATCTTCCATAACTTCTCCGAGAATCCATTCAATTCAAATCAACTTGATTTGCTTGACCGAACTCTTGTAACTCGAACTTTCTTAAAAGCTTATTGTTAAATCAAACTTGTTAAACCTTAACCTTTGAAATCTTAATTCGATCTTTATCTAAGATCAAGAATCTCCTCGATTATTTTCGTTGAAACAACTTGATGAGTTCTCATACTCTCAAGCAATGTACGATGATTCATAATGAATATGAAACTTCTTTCAATCTTAAACTCTTGAAAGTGCTTAGTCACTTGATGAAGTCATTTGTTTTGTTCAATCAAATTGAATTACTATTCATGATTCTTGAAGTAATGCTCGATATTAAACCACGAGATATTAAAGTAACGTTTGACTACCTTGTTCGTCAAACTAAATTGCCAAGTCATTCTTACATATCCTCATCCGATGGCTCAACTGGAGAAGTCCAAGATCGATTAAGAGTCTAGAATTATTTTAATGAGTTAGATTTCAAATAATCTATTATCCCTTGAGGATTTACTCGTATTCCTTATATCATAGGAAAAGGGAAGGAGAAGATCAATTTCTAGATCAACCAATCACATAACCGCACCTACTCAAGGTGGGCTTTCTTTTACCCCTATATAGTGGGCCAAATTTAAAAATATGAAAATGTTGTTTTCTTTTCAAAGCATATCAAGCATGAAATGTAATGTTTTCTTTTAAACCATTTTCTCATTGCCAACTGTTTAATGTTTGCTATCTGTCCTCTCTGTGGGGGAACCCCACTCAGAGAAGAATATCAAACGTATTCAACGTGGATGTTGACTCTGCGAGTCTTATCGATCGTACCCAGGTAGTGAAAGAGATACCATGGGTTAGTGCACTATGATGCTGACATGCTAGGGGTCATGCCCTACTCGGACTAGCATCTTGACTGTGGTAGGTGGCCACCTCCCAGTCACATAATCATTAGCAGATAGTTTAACTAGTAAAAAGGAGCATGCTCATTCGTAAAAATGTTTTGGTGCAATGGGAGGATTTCAAACTTAAAACCCTTGTGCGACCCGATTAAAAAGGCATGAAAAACTTATATATGTATGTATGTATGTTTTCGGGCACGTGTTCACTAAGTACAATTTGTACTTAGCCCTTCGCATTATTTCTAAAATGCGCAGGTTAAAAGAAGTTTTTGGAGTAGAGTACGAGGCAGCAGTCGAAGGGGAGCTGAAGACTCTTTTTGTAATAGTTAGATGTTGAAGTATTTATCTTCATATACATACTTCATTGATAACTTTCCGCTGCTGAAACTCTTCATCTTTTGTTAGCCTTTTGACGACATATTAAAAACTCTGATATTTGGTTTACTCAAGAAGTTACGATCCCTTCTTGAGGAGGCACCCCTTTACTATCTTTTGCTTAACTTGGGATAAGTGTGATGATTTCTTTCTTATTTGCTTGAACTCTTCTTATTAATTGATATCCCGAGTGCAAGTCTCGTACCCGATGTGCCTCATTTCTCTAATATTGTCATGTTATTAAATAGGGGCGTGACACTTCGGTATGTTAACAGTATACTGAAGGAATGATAAGATAAATGATATATAAATTATATCATGCCAAAATCATATTGAAATCATTCTAATAATTTGATATGCCGAAGTAATGGTATAAAAATGATCTCATACCGACTCATACAAAAATCATATATATTATACCCCAGGTCGAACCACTCAAAAGATAGGAAGCTCGACTCGTTATCCTACAACTCGATCAAGCATTGTAAGAAAATGGATTCGTGAGGGAGTGATAAACACTCGTTTTGTGCATTTTACTGATGTGGATTTGCTCACTTTTGACCTTAGATTGGACTATTCCGTGGTGCTTTCATGCATTATTCATATTCTTTTAGAAAGTATTACATTTGGTCTGGTTTGTGGTTGTTTATGCAGATTTCACGCACAATCGGGTTGTTTACAAGAATTGACCAAGTGTCCAGGAGGCCAATCGATGCTAGCTTGCATCGGGAAGAAGAAAGAGTCAGAAAATATGAGAGAACGCGCCGAAATCACATTCGAGACGTAAACGGCGACCCAAATGACACAACCGGCGACCGCCGGTCATGTAGATGGGTCGCCGGGCATGCATTTGGAGCTTATTTCTCACGGCGCACAACCGGCGACCCGGATGACACATCCGGCGACCGCCGTCTATGTAGACGGGTCGCCGGGTATGCTATTTCCATGACTTGTCTCACGGTACACAACTGGCGACCCCGGTGCATAACCGGCGGTCGCCGATCGGGCAAACCAGACTGCCGTCTGTGTCCCGTTTTGACGAAATCTAGCGAATCTGAAGCCCAAAACCATATCTTTTGGAGATTTGAAAGGCCTCAACTATAAATAGGACTTCCCTGAACGTAAATAAGGTTCCTTTTTATCAATTTTTCAAGTAGAGAGTATAGAATTAAGAGCAAAAGCAGGGGAACTTGAAGAGCACGACAGGAATTGAAGATTGAAGACCACGGTTTTTGATTTCCATGTTTTCTGTTCTTGTGACTCTCCATCTCTTTGTTTTTCTAGAACTTAGTATGATTGGCTAAGTTCACTCATGGATTCTAGGGTTTGAAGCTTTGTATTTATTCATTCAACAATTTATGTGATTTAATGTTCCTTTTCCATTGATGTTCTGATTTATTGATACTTTCATGAATTTCGAGATACTGGCCATTGATTGTGATTTGAATTAATAGTTTTTGATCCGAGAGGACTAGGTTATTAATTAAGACGCCAATAAATTAGATTCAAGGGGCAATTGTCCGAGAGGAAATTGAGCTTTGAAGGGTTTTTGAAATCTAAGGTTTTATCAAGAGTAAAAG
>JAPKLW010000052.1:842444-868822 GCA_026898455.1 Plectranthus barbatus | reverse complement strand
ATCAAATCTCACTCGAGCTCGCTTACGCTCAGAGACCAAGTCTCATTCGAACTCGCTTACGCTCTGAGATCGAATCTCACTCGAGCTCGCTTACGCTCAGAGACCAAGTCTCATTTGAGCTCGCTTACGCTCTGAGATCAAATCTCACTCGAGCTCGCTTACGCTGAGAGACCAAATCTCACTCAAGGTCGCTTACGCTCTGAGATCAAATCTCACTCGAGCTCGCTTACGCTCAGAGACCAAGTCTCATTCGAGCTCGCTTACGCTCTGAGATCGAATCTCACTCAAGCTCGCTTACGCTCAGAGACCAAGTCTCATTTGAGCTCGCTTACAATCTGAGATCAAATCTCACTCGAGCTCGCTTACGCTCAGAGACCAAATCTCACTCGATCTCGCTTACGCTCTGAGACCAAATCTCACTCGAGTTCACTTACGCTCAGAGACTAAATCTCCTTCAAGCTCGCCTACGCTCTAAGACAAAATCCCACCCGAGCTCGCTTACGCTCCAAGATCAATTCCAGTTCGAGATCCTCGGCAGACTCATTCAAGCTCTCTGAGAATCTCAAACCAACTTGATACCAACGCAAGTAATCAAACTGCACATTTTAATTTATACTTGGAACTACAGTTTCATTCAAATAGTGCAATTTAAATGAAACTGGGGGCAGTTGTTATACCCCAGGTCGAACCACTCAAATGATAGGAAGCTCGACTCGTTATCCTACGACTCGATCAAGCATTGTAAGAAAACGGATTCGTGAGGGAGCTGAGATCGACTCGAAATACCAAAAGCGCAAGAAAGAGAAGAGAAGGAGACAAATCAGCTAAAGAAGCCCCCATCAAGGGATCTCTTCTCAAGAATCAAGGGATTATCAATATTTTCCAGATTTATGTCATCACTGTATGGAAAGATAGTAATTGATTTCGAAAATCATGTACTTTCTATGTAAAAATCAGTATGCCTATATAAAGGAGAAATGGAGGAGAGAATAGCTCTCTGAATACATTTTGGAGAAAAAGAAACACATAAAATATTGTGAACTCAGCTCCATATTCAAGTACTCTTTCAATTTCATTCATAAAAATCCTTGAAACAACAATATCGAAAATTCGATATACCGAAAACTTCGGTACAATAACAGTATGAATTTTTCTAATACCGTAAATTTCGGTAAGGTATAAGGTATGGAGAGAAATGTCTGTTGTACCGTACCGAACCATCCCAATTTCTGAAGCATGAACTTTAATTAATTAAATCTTAATATTTCACTGTTATATTTCCATAAAATAAATAGAATTAATATAATTTAATAATTAATTATTAATAAAAATATATATACACTGCGCATCGCACAGGTAGAAAACTAGTTTAATAAATTAATTCAATTTCTTACAATTCAAGTCTTCCTTTTTAAATCAACTTGTAAGGAGACGAGTGTCTTACAATTTATCACGACATTTTATCATTTTATTAGTGTTCTACCCTTCATTTCATACTTCGTAGAGATTTCCAGGAGAATTTCAATAGATAAAATTCTTAGAGATCGGCTACTTCAAAGAGAGAAATTGAACCATACATTATGTTGAGCCTCAAAATGTTGGCCTCTGAACATTCTGAGCCGAACTCCTGATTTCGAGCCTCCTGGAGAGCTCGGTTATGACGAGTTCGATGAACATGGGGAAACCCAAATGCTCCAGTCGGTTCGACGAACAAGAATCAGTTCGACGGAGGCTTACGACCCAGTTCGACGAACTGACAATGGTTGATCTTCGGAGGGGACTGCAACAGTTGCTGTCGTTTCTCCTTGGATGGTGAACAGTCACTCATTTATCATCACAACCGTTACTCAGCTCTCATTATTGGGCGTCATTATACGCATTTAATGTAACGAATGTAATAAATATAGTAAAAGAGAATGAGAAGGGGGTCTCTTTCAACTTTATCGACACTTCATCATTCTTAATAGAAAATTCCTCATTCTTTCCGAGTACTCTGTCTTACGAATTTCGTGCATCAACACATTATATTCACCGTTTGATGGTTTTCACTTTGTAAAATTAATTTTGTGGTTTCATTCGCATGACCGTTACCTATTAGATCATAATCTATATCTATATATATATATATATATATACTAAAGGAGAATAGTTTGACGTGTAATATAAAAATTAAATATATTTCAAAAGAATCGCTAAAAATGTTAGGATATATAACTTTTTAAATTATATTTTAATAAAATAAAATAAGATATTATATGTTTAATTCGCGCATAATGTGAGTGAATCATCACATCACATCAATTTTATTTTACTATATATGTTTTTATAGTAAACATATACATATAGTCAATAAACAATAATAACAATGTCAATAAAATGATATGTCATTTTTCAGTAAATATTACACTTTAAATATTTTATCTTGTTTTCTATTTTAAAACAATACAACTATAGTGCTAAAAAAATAATAAAAATATAATGTTTTGATAGGTTAATTTTGTAAAAGAATCTCTTATTTTTATAAGCCTTGTCTTTTTTCTATTTACTTTGATTTTTATTAAATATATATATATATATAGGGATGCGATCCAGTGAGAACCACTCTTACCATAAGAAATAAGAACCAATTCTCGCCATTGATTTTGATGAATGAACGCTCAGGATTTTACTAAAATTTTCGGTAATTTTATCTAAAAAAACTTGCATTATAGGGTATTTTTGTCATTTTGTACTTATTTAAGATTCTGTTTGCATATTCTATCTCGATATGCATTATATATCTAACAAACATGTATTATATGCATAAGAAACATGAATTATATACCTAGGAAACATGCATTATATATCTAACAAACATTTTCATGCCTTATAATATGGTATTACTCTTATTTTAGAACAATATTACTATCATTATACGACATTACTTCCTCTATTATATATAATATTACTTTTATTTTAGAGAAAAATTATATTGCCTTCATTATAATGCATATGTTATTACTATATAATAACAAGTGCAAATATAATGATGAATGATGATTTCGCTGAAATATACATGTTGCATTTTATCTATCATATTCTGCATTATATATCATGCATTATATTGTGCAACTGCATTCATTATATAAGAATTCATGTACTGTTACGAGAATTATGCATATTATACATGATATTACTTTTATTTTAGAGAAAATTATATTACTTTCATTATAATGCATATGTTATTACTATATAATACATAACAAGTGCAAATATAATGATGAATTATGATTTCGCTGAAAAAACATGTTGCATTTTATCTATCATATTCTGCATTATATACTATAACTTCATGCATTATATTGTGCAACTGCATTCATTATATAAGAATTTGTGTACTGTTACGAGAACTATGCATATTATACATGATATTACTTTTATTTTAGAGAAAATTATATTACTTTCATTGTAATTCATATGTTATTACTATATAATACATAACAAGTGCAAATATAATGATGAATGATGATTTCGCTGAAAAAATATGTTGCATTTTATCTATCATATTTTGCATTATATACTATAATTTCAAGCATTATATTGTGCTATTTCATTCATTATATAACTTCATGCATTATATTGACCTCGACATGCATTATATACTTAGCAAACATTCATTATATACCTAACAAACATGCATTATATAATATAGTAATATACATTTATATAATATAACAAAAAAATACATAATTAAAAACAAGTAATATATGATCAACTTTTATAACAACTATGATATTATCTACAATATACAAAGATAATGAATTTTAATTTTTTTAATCTTGTAGGAAAAAAATTATTGCATTTTATCTATCATATTCTACATTATATAATATAACTTCATGCATTATATTGTGCAACTCCATTCATTATATAAGAATTCGTGTACTGTTACGAGAATTATGCATATAATCACTAATTTTTATTTTTTACGATGATTTTTAAATCGAAACATATGCAATAGGAATTTCGTTTGAAAGATAATTAAATTACCTTTAATTTGATATATGATACATTAAAAAATAATCTAAATCGAAGGAGGTATGATCATTTAAAGATTTAGGATGATTTTAGAGGAGAGAGAACAAATATTACTAAATTACCCTATAATGCATGTTTCACTACACTATAATGCAGGCGAGATTTATTTAGTCTTGAGCGTTGGATCACCAATTGAATGGTCGAGATTAGTTCTTATTTTCACATGGTAAGGGGAGTTCTCATATGATCACTCCCCTATATATATATATATATAGGGGTGCACTAGGGTGGAAACCACCTCTTAGATATGAAATAAGACTTAATCTTACCCTTTGATTAACAATTTAAACGTTCTAGATTTAATTTCACACAAATGAAAAATCGATGCTAAAAAAGAATCAAAAAGTTGCATAAAAGGGTTTATTTGTAAATTTGGCTTACAACACAACTAACCCACAATTTGGGGAGCTTAATTTTCGGAGCAATTAATGAGTAAATAAGGCAGTTTTCTTAAAATCAAATCTTTTTAAAATAATTATAACTTTTCAACAACCGCATTTACTGCTGTAACTTTCTAGTTTCTCTCGTTCTCCCTGAACCATCGAAATTTTCAGAAAAAAAAATTTCTTCATCGCCGGCGAATAGAAAACCTCAAGTCCACCATAACTTTGGTAAGTTTTGTTTTTATTTTTTCAATGAATTCACAGTATTCTTCTCTAGTTTCTTCAAAATGTAAATCGACTGGAGAAACTTTTTTTTTGTGCAAATTTTTTTTTTCTGTAAAACTTGATATCACAAAATTTAACATTTTTTTCTTTATTCAAAATACTGAATTTACAAACTTCAACAATTTTTTGATGGTTTATTTCACTGTTTAACATATTAATTTTTTGGTGAAAAAAACGAATCATCTTAGGTTGGAATCGACTGAAGACATTGCTCCACCGACTGCAAACATTCGCCACCAAACAAAGACTAAGAGGTTAAAATATGGATTTTTTTTTGCACATTTTCTTTATTTTTTTCGGTTTTTTGATTTCTACATTTTGAGCCTCATTTTGTGTTATGATTTTTGTTGAAGATTTTGATTCTTTTAGGGCGAGTTTTATAGTTTTAAGATTTGTATTTTAATACATAGCATTCAAGAAAAAATAAAACAATGATATATATGTAAATCACCCCCTGAATTGGTCAGTTTTGTAAAATATGTTGCTTTTGAATAGTCAATTAAGTATGTGGATGTTGTATTCAACCAAAAGTCACTGGAATATATAGTTAATGCTTAATAAATTTCTTTGTAACAAAAAATTAATTTATGTGTACATAATTATATATATTTGTGCATATTGCGTGACAAATTACTGCATAATCTTTATTTGATTTAAGTATTTTCATGCTGACATATAAAGTAAACATTTTATGCAAATTTATTGTCAATTCATTGCACCTATTAAATCTATTTTCAATATCAATTGTTAATGCAAAACGAAGTTCATAAGTACATTTCTATTTATGCAATAATTCTCTGCTTTTAGTGCATATATACAATATTTCATTTTATGTGTATATTATTTTATACAAGAGAAATTTAGTATTTATGTCCTTAAGTAATAAAAACATTACTTATGTGCTATTTTTATTTTCATTTTCTGTACATTCATGTTTATGTTTCTGCATATTCGGTAACAGAATTATGTAATATATTTAATAATTCTAGGTATTTTAAATGAATATTTAATAATTATGTATTTTTATTGAATATTTTAATTAATGTTTAAGTTTACATACCTGCATCTCGTTTAGGAATTTTCTGTACATTTTTGTTTATTTTAATGCAATTGTTATGATAGCAAAAAAAAAACACTGCATTATATGCACATCTCTTGATTGTATTTGTAGGTATATTATTCATTTTATGAAACAATTTAGTCTTTTTATTGCAACATTTTAGTACGAATTATGTAATATATTTAATAATTCCACGTATTGCATTATCTAATACTTTAGACTTTGTTAAACAGGTTTTCATTCCGATTTGCCAACACTATCAAACGAATGGGATTGCGATCTAAGTCAGTCCAACAAAAATGCTATGAAGCATAAAAGGATGATCATTTGCAGAAAACTTCTAGGGGCGGACTGCAACAAAAAGAGTGAAGAAGTTGGTGATATAGCCGCCAGGTTTTTTAGGAAGAATTGCAAGGCTAAGGAATTTGACATGGACTCATAATTAGAAAAAATTAGGCGCTAACTTGTGAAGTTAGTTAGAAACTTTTGTTATGGATGACTACATATTATATCAGTTTTTATTTATGTATTTTGAGACAAATTTCAATTTGTTGGATGAATGAACTCAAACCTGCTTAAAATGGAGCTTTCTTTAAATTATTTAATACGCATTCATTTTATGTTTTTAAATAGAATATTTACAGTATTTATATTGGAATATTTGTTATTAGGTTTATTATATTTAACATGAAGAATTGATGACTACAAACATAGGGACGATTATATTATAACTATTAGATAATGCAAATGTATGCATGCTAAAATTCATTTACAAAGGTGCATGAAAAAAAATCGAATAATATCATTAAACGGAAAGAAAAAATGCTATGTAAGTTGTGCACACCAACATACTTTGCATACTCTCTGTAAAAATTAACACATTCATCCAAACTACGAAATTTTTTTCCCTTATGCGGTTTCAAAGACTCTTCGCATACAGGAGTAATAACAACTACACAAAAAAGCAAAAAGAACATATTAACATGAATCAAATTAAAAACCTTTGAAAAAAATTTAGAAAAATCCAACAATTTAAATGCGTACTAAAACAATAAAACTATAATTGCCAGTTTTATGAACATCATGTGCAGTATTACATTCTAAATATATGCATATTTCGTATCAGGTTATGCTTTACTTCAGCAAATAAAAGAACACAAACAATATGCGATGCAATTAAATAAGCAATAAACACACTCTATTTTAGCATGTTTACAGGCGAGAAAATTGTATATTTTTAATGAAATTATGAACTAAAATCACATGCATAAAAAAAATACCATGCACAAAAGAAGTAAAAAAGGATATATATAAATTACATCTAAAACGACTCAAAAACTAAACACATAGACTTAATGATTCAAATCTCACTTTGGTTGCATACCAAAAAATAAAATATCATTATTTAAAAAAATGTGAAACAAAAACGAGAGTATAAAAGAAATACCATCATTATATTTATTCATGGCATCAACTGTTCAAGACATACGAACAACGACGACAGAAAAATAAAATGACGATTGAGAAAAAACTGAGACTGATAATTTGACGACAAAGAAGAACCAACGAAAACGACTGCACATCAAAAAGAATATTTGTGCTAAAAGAACGTGACTTAAACTGTAAAAGAAAAAGACTTTACAACTTCATTAAAAAACCGATTCTTAATGGAAATACTAAAACATATACGATTGAAGAAAAAATAAAAGAAACACAATATACATATAATAAATAATTAAGGAATAAAAAGTTTTGACAAAATAAATTGAGAGAAAATCATGCAAACAGTTATGGTATGGAATAAGTGATAAATTATTATACCCAAAATACCCTAAAAATTAATTAAAAAAGTAACTAATTATATAAAACAATGAATCTGGGCCGTGCATTATTAAATACGGATAGATAAGATTAGTTCTCATATCACATCTGGGAGGTGGTTCACATATGATTACTCCTCTCTCTCTCTCTCTCTATATATATATATATATAGGTGTAATCATATCACAAGCCCTCCATAGATGAGAGAATAGAATAAATCATGGCCTTTGATTTGATGAAATAAGTGGTCCAGATTTAATATCTCTATTTATTTTGTTGCTTAATTAATGAATTGATTTTTTGTAATAAGGGTATTTAGGTAAGTTAAACATGGGGACCACAAAAAAATCTCATATTCTCTTTCATCTCAAACTCACATGTTTCTTTCTTCAACATATTATCTCTCCTCTAATTTCCTCATAAAACTTGAATTAATCATATCTCACTCAATTTAAATTATTTTTTAACTTACCGTATATCAAATTAAAGATAATTTAATTATCTTTCAAACGATATCACTATTGCATATGTTTCGAAAAAGATAATCGTAGTAAAAATAAGATACTGCAACTATGCATATGTAGATAATGCATATTTACAAGCTTAATAATGCAACTTACATTTGAAAATATATAAACATGCATATATGCATTATATAACCCTGTAAATATGCATTATATACCATTGTACAGTTGCAGTATAATAAAACCATTTCAATCCATACATACAAAAACATTTCTCTGAAACTCCCCTGCCTTTGCTTAATCCCAAGCAAGGCCAAGGTAGAGTTCATCGTCATCTTCAAACACCCAAAGTTGATGATCGAGATGATTAAGGCTAGCCCGATTGTCGGACGAGGTTTGGACAGAGTTCGGTCGCACCCAAATAAGTTTGAGAAATTGGGGGAAATATTGGAATCGAGTATGGAGGTGGGGCTCATGGTTTCTGCATCAAAAGTGGTTTTCGAGAGAAACCCATTGAAGAATCTTGGAGAATTCAGAAAGGATAAGATTGGTGAGCAAGATTTTTTTGTGGGAGAGAGAAACGAAATTTTCTCCGACGTTAGGGCTTGCTTGCTGGTCATTGCTTGAGATCTATTCCTCAACATTTCTTGCGACGTATTCTACAACAATTTGAACTGCAATTGTTGCAGAAACACAGGAATGGCAGCATTAAATATCCGAATAAAAAAGCAGAGAGAGAGAGATGGGATAGTATCGCAAGAAAGAGCGAACCTTGAACTAGTGGTTAAGTTAACTCCATTAACAGCTGCTGCAAATCGCAAGAAACAAAGAAAAAGAAAAGGAGTCAACTTTCCAAATCTCAAAAGAATAGAAAAAAGATGATTGAAGGTTGAAGTTATCAGAACTCGTAAAGAAATGATAAGGGAATAAAAGTTGAGATTGCATTTTTACGTATTTACCCTTACTCTGCAACTATTTTATATTACCGAATGCAACTTTAAAAAATCATTCCTCAAATAGATCTCAGCCGTTCGAACCTTGATTTGAATGTACAAGATTCATTCTCATCTCCCATCTAAGAGACCACTTATGACTTTAACGCACCCCTACATATATAATTGGATGTATAATATAAAAATTTATATTATAACAATATTAATATATACATATGTACTTAAATATGTAACCTTATAATTATATTTTAATATAATTAAATATATAATTCGTGCAAGGCACGAGTGTAAATCTAGTAATTGTAATTGCAAAAGATGCAAAGAGTCATTTTAGCACAATTTTTAAATTGTTATAATAAATTATGTAGCTGATCCCTCGAAAACAATTATCATAATAAAAAAATAAATAGACATTATCTCCTATTGTCTACATAGCAGAGAGAAAATAAGAAATGAGAATTTTGTAGAAAATTCATACCTTGCAGTAGTGCACACTTAGAGAAATTTTATTTTATTTAAGATTAAATCCACTTTGGGTTCTAGTTGAGAGAATTTGGAATTGAAGGAAGTAGAGGATGTCACGCGTATAGTTTCCGCAGCTTTTATTTACTAAAGCAAATAAATCGAACCCAATTTATAATATGAAACCGAATGCCACAACTTAAAATCGACGGCCTTGGAAGTTTCCAGAATATCACTACCACATCTTCTAATCAATTTCTTGCTTGCTTCTATTTCAAGTTTAACTCTACCAACAAACTATGTATCCATTCAAGTGTAAACATATTTTTAATTTATTAAAAATATTAATCGGAATTTAGATACATGGACTGCCACACGAGATATAGATTTACGATATGTATATATCAGTTGATTCATCGAAATCAAATTGATTCTACCTATCGACTATTCTTTTTGAGTCGATTCAAATTGAAAATTCTTAATTCTAATTATTTGGTTTATGTGTTATCAATTAAACTCACAAACTACTTTATACAAATGATTCTATAAGATTATTATGTCAAAATATTAATCTTCTAAGTCATAAAATAATATACTAATTAATATTTATTCTAACAAAATAAAGTTACAATATATTGAGCATGCTGTAATTTTTATAATCAAGTAGTTTTTAATGAAAATCGTATATTAAATAAATCAATTTTGGGTTTTACAATATTCAATTCATAAGCTCGTAATCATAATTAATTTGCTAAAATTAATATATATATTATAAAATTAATTAGAATAATAAATACATGATAAATCTTTATAGTTATAGGAAAAAAATTGAGTTAAAAGTATAAATATCATATTTTTATGAAATAAAATAATTTTTTCGATAAAAGAATAGTAAATATTTTATTTTAATTATAATCTTAATCAAGAAATATTATTTCGAGTCTATTAAATTTATAAATTTAGAAGTAAAAGATAAGAAATATCAAAATTCAATTCGACGATAAATTATTATAATCAAAACTAATACCATTGCACGAATTTGGCAAATTTAATATCTTTTAAAAAATTTGACAAATGTTAATTATAGATAATAAAATATGACATTGTGTATTGTAGATTTAGTAAGATATGTATTTTTTATAAGAAATATAATAAGATATTAAATATTTAATTTGTATTTTGTGAATTTAAATTTCAAAATCGCAATAATTGTCTTATTTTTGAATTGATAGCTTTTACTAATAAAATATACATGTACAAAAAACTTTTAAATCTTAAACGAAATCTTTTTACGGTATTATTGTAGTATTCCCTCCGTCTCATTAAATTAGTCCATTTTGATTTCGGCACAAAAATTAATATTTATGAATACAGTGAAATTAATATTTTATTAGTGTAAGAGTTTTTTTTTTCCAATTTAGAAAAATGAACTAATTTGATAAGACAAACAAAAATAAAAATATAGACTAATCTGACGGCGTAAAAAGAGTATTATTTAGCTTTAGAAATATAGATATAGATAGGTTAGAAAGAGATGAAGATTATCCACAAATCAATTTTAGATAAAATATCACATGGTGATGTCACCTGGTGAACGCGGAATGGACACTGTACGGCCCAGATCTCTCTAGAGAGAGAGAAACCTGCTGCAGTCGGCTTACTGCACCTTCTTCCCCTTTTCCCTTTTCCTTCTCCACCTCAATTATCCCTCATTCTCATTCTCTCTCTCTCTATATATATATATAGATATCCCCCACGCCCAAAATCTCCAATCCAATCAATTATCTCAGTCTAACAAATCAATTGAATCGATTTTCTCCCAAACCCTTGCTTGAATCTCTCTCACTACCACATTCCATCAATGGAGTACCGCCGACTCTACATCACGCTCCTATCGGCTCAAGACCTCAAGGACGTCAACCACTTCTCCAAGATGGACGTCTACGCCGACGTCTCCATCGCCGGCTACCCCCAATCGCGCCAGCGCACCCCCGTCGACAAGAACTCCGGCACCAACCCTAGGTGGAACCACCGCATGGAATTCGTCGTCGACGAGCCCTACCTCACCAAGCCCGGCCTCTCCCTCCTCGTCTCTCTCAAGACCAAGAGCACCTTCGGCCCCGACAAGGAAATCGGTACCGTCACCATCCCTATCCACGATCTCTTCCGCCCTAATGCCGCCTCTGCCGACCAGACCGTCGATTATCAGGTAATCACCGCCTCCGGCAAGCCTAAGGGAACCCTGAAACTATCCTACCGGTTTGGGGATAAATTCACCCAACAGCCCCAGCCCCAGCCCCAGGTGAAGCGGGCCGATGAGCCGGTGACAGCGTATCCTCCGCCGCAGTACGCGTATCCGCCCGGGCAGCATGCCGGACCGGCGTATCCACCGGCGCAGCCTGGATACGGGGCGTATCCACAGATGAGTGGGTATGGGCAAGGATACCAGGCTCCGCCGCCGGCGTACGGGTACGGTCAGACGGGTTACCCGGCTTACGCGCAGCCGCAGAAGCCGAAGAAGAATAGGATGGGGATGGGAGGCGGATTAGGGCTGGGATTGGGGGCGGGACTGCTGGGAGGATTGTTGGTGGGAGAAATGGCGTCGGATATTGGGGAATCGGCGGCCTATGCTGATGGTTATGGTGATGCCATGGGCGACATGGGCGGCTTCGACTTCTAGAATCTTTTTTTTTCCTTTTTTTTTTTTTAAAGTCTCGAGTTTGTTAAGCGTCTTGTATTTTATATATATATATATAAATATAAAGATATTCAAATTTGGTCATTTGTTTATTTATTTTAAAAAACTTACTAATTTTTGGGATATATTTATGCTTGTGATAATCGTGAAAATTGGGAACTTCCCTATAAGCCGTTTAAATATGTAAGCAATTGCTCTCCTCAAAACTATCAGGTTGAGATTTGAAAATTATGAGATTGGTTAATTTTTTTTTCATTCTTAAAACTATCATATATATCATTATAACATTAAAATATTTATAAACAAAACACTGTTCAGATTGTCAAAATGGCTCAAAACTCAAATTATAAATCTTAAATATACATTCATGCAGGGTCCTGCATAAATCTCTAAAGTGGAAATAATTTAAAAATCACAATTTATAAAAAAAATCTGAAAATATCTACAACATAACAAACTAACTAAAAATATGAGTAATTTTTTACATAAAAATTTGTTTTAGTTACGAAACGGTGCAATTATTAGTATGATGATGAAATAATTGTCAAAGTTGTATATTAATATATTTTTTAAGAAAATATAATTAAGATATTAAAAAATAAATTAAAAATGTGTGTAGTTAGGAATCATCTATTAAATTTTAAGGTAGGAATCACATGTTTATTGTGTGTTTGGAGTAATAATAAACATGGTTAAGTAGGTGATATAGTATAGAGTGACTAAAATCGGCTCAAATGAATTTGACCGATACAACCGGAGAAGTTGCAGTTCACAAAGTTTTACGATGAAGCGTCGTATTCTGTGACGTTCAGACGCAGCAGCAGCAACAAAAACACAACTATACATTTTCTCAAGGGTATTTGCAATGGGTTTCGTTGAAACATTCTGTAAGAAGTGTTGTATCGGTCAAATTCATTTGAGCCGATTTTAGCCACTCTATACTATATCACCTACTTAACCATGTTTATTATTACTACCTAATCATCTAATAAATTTACAACCCGACACGAACCTAACACGAAAAAAAGGCTAGCGTCACATGTTTGGACATCAGTAGTTTACTAGCTCAGGATAATCTCACTAACACCAATCCGCGCATAGAGACAAGTGAAGAAAGTAAAAAAGTAACATGTTGGGATTGCATAATAAAAATATTTATGATTAAGTGTGTTCGTTTGATACATTGATCTTCATAAATATGTTACATCAACATAGTCGCTATCTGATATAACAAATATACGATACGCACTATAATATCCTATTATTTTGCATATAGGAATGATCATATGGTATGTAGGAGATCACAGAGGATCATATGAATCGTTTGACCTAGCGAGACATAAATAGTATCACGGCTGAGATAATTCATGGATATAATGCTGTCGGTTTAAATTGTGACACATCAGTACATAAGTGAGTTTATCCTAGCTATTTAATATGTCGGTACATCTATATGTATTGATGTGATCAACAGTGAGATGCGTCATTCTCATTGACATATGAATGAACCAGATCTCAACATACTTTTTACGATCTTAAATCTAATGGAAGGCTAAGGGTCACACACAAGTTGACTACACTTTGACTTGCTATGGTGGCGAGTCTTTCATGCACACTCTTATACCTGCATCTTGGGTGTGGCGGCTTGTGTGTGGTTTGCTTAGTCTGAACATGTAGGTAATCATATCCGTTTTAGGATGGGGACATTCCCTGAAGAACTCGCAAGGTTCATTATGCTAAACCCTATAGGTTTAATTATTAATTCAGGCATAAGTGAAAAAGAGTGAGCGATACTACTTAGGAAATAAGAGATTAATTAATTATGTCTGACTGCCATAAGCCAAATTAATTAATTAATGTTCGGAACTTAAAATATGTGGATCATTCAAGTTTAATGCAACCCGTTCCATATAATGTGGTAATAAATGGGTGAGTCAACATTGTTTTCGTGGTGAAAGTAAAGCAATGTTTTATTAATTAGTTATGTTCTGGGTTGGATATGTAGAATTAATTAATAAAGAGGACCCACTTTATTATTTGCACTTGGCCCCTGGTCTGGCTCACAAACTGCTTGAGCCCATTAAGGTTTGTGAACCCTAACATTATATAAAGCCCTTCTCTCTGCGGATCAATACAATATTATTTAATAGAATATTACACAACACAATATTCTGTACGAGAGTACAGAATAGAGAGAGAAATGGCGACTACACCAATCAAGAAGGATTGATCAACTTTCTTAAGGATTTGGTGAAACTCGGTAGCATATCCTTACCAGATTTCCGAGGAGCAAGGGATACAAATCAGAAGATCTAATTTGTTGGAACACGACAGCATTGTTGGATCCCCATGCCTTGAATCCACCGCCATCCATATCTATAGATCAAAAGTTGGAGTTCAGGTATTCCGTAAATCCATCACCTGCAATTAAATATTAGTAGCATGCATAGGGTTCACCTGGTTTATTCAATCTTATTTATTTTTTATACCCTTAGAACGATCCAAACGATCGAAATAATAAAAGACAACTCACGTTGTCTGTTGTAGACTTAGATCCTTGATCGATGCTATATTTGCATACAATTACAACACGGTGAGCAAATAAGTTTATAAAACCAAAGGTTATCGAACCCACAGGAAAAAGTGTAACGAAGCTATTTCATATAATGGACACATTTTTTCAAATCGTTGTTTGAGTAAATTAGAAATGAGAGTGGTTTTTAAAATAAGAAAATAACTTTTGAAATAAAATCAGATAAATAAAATCACAAATCCTAGGGAATTTAACCAATCAAATCAACATGCATAAAACAATCAATCCAAATCCAAATAAATAATGATAGTGGAAAATTTGATAAATTGGAATTAATTCATTGTTTGGTAATTAGAACCTAGATTACTAGAAAGTGAATTTCACCATTTGAGTCTCAATTACACAAACTAGTCAATTTCAATAAACATGCAAATTAATTCCTATAATTGAATATTCTTTTTTAGACAGAAAATAATTATATCAAATTCCTCTCTTCCTATTGTTAATTATCTCCTCTCGGTCTCAAATTAACAACAAACAATCTAATTTAATTTTCATCTCTCGATCTTTCAATTAAATTAGATTTTAGAATCAAAACCAGAGAATTTGAACCAAATTAGTGAGGGTTTGAATTAATCGAATTACAACATGCCAATCAGATGGAGAATAACCCTAGAACCTGTTAGGATTTCTAGCCAGACATGCTAAAATCAACCATTGCAATAGGAATATTAAATTGCATTAAACTTACTTGAGAATTAAAAGAACAGAAATTGAAATCTTGATCCAGCTCTCCAAACTTCAAGCAATAAAAATAAAGAACTAAAAAGCTAAAGTAAAACCAGAATTTAAAGTAAAAATATGATCAACAACTTAATCTAGACCTAATACATGAGTATTTATAGAGGTAGGGTTAGATCTTGAGGTAGGGTTTAAGGTTTAAGCAATTTCCTCTGAAATCTCGAATTTGACTTGAAAAATCACAATTTCCTTCGAGGGCGCTCCGTATGTCGACCAATATGTCTGGCGTCGGTCGACATGGAGTCTTCATGTTGCAAGAAATCTCTCACGTCGTCCACTTCTGCACAGTTTCACGGATTTGGCCATAATTTTTGCTCCCGAACTCCGATTGACCCGATTCTAATTGCATTGGAATGTTAAATCAAATATATTTCTATTGACATGATCCATTAGCTCAAATTTCATATGTGGAAGAAGTTGTGACTATTTATTTGAACATCTGCAGCTTTTGGCACGGGTTTTTAGTGAATTTGACCTCAAACCTGCAAAATCTTACCATTACAAGCATAATACCCACCAAAATAGACTCATGCTCATTTATTGACCCTAAAAAAATGCAAATTCATGAAATAACAAAGAAAACAATGCGATAAGTGAGACAAAAAACGAGCTTATCAATCCTTAAATTGGTATGAGAACTAGGTTTGGATTTTTAAGCTCTATCTCAAATAGATTAAGATTGAACAAATATGCATGTTTATGTTTATTGTGGATGGATTTGAATTTTCTTAGATGTTTTTGTTCTCGTGGCCATCTTGTTTTTGGATTTATTTTTCACCACGAGAAAATTTGTGGTTAGATTTGATAGGAAAAATCATATAATAGATTGTAGATCTATTTTGTCTTTTTATTCAAATCCATAATCTGGAAAAATGAAGAACGAAGAATGGAGTAAAACATCAAAGAACACGACATCACCATCATCGCAGCGCAGACACCAAGGCTTCTCGCCGGTTGATGGCGGCACAACAGGAGAGTGGCGGAGATAGGCAGAAACCCTGGTTTCTACCATGTGGCTGGGCCGTGCTTAGATCTCAAGGCCGCTGCGTGAATTTTCTGGCGATGCACGTAGGTCTGGTTGGTGGCTCACGGAAGAGAGATGGCAGCAGGGCAGGGAGGAGGTGTAGGGGCCAACGGCAGTGCGCGCGCGTAAATAACATGTGCGCTGCCTCCTTTACTCATGCGTGTAGGCCTCTTCCTTCGGCGAGTTGTGGCGGCTGTGATCTTACGAGCCCAAGCGCAATAGTGATGGGATGTTGCGGGCATGGACTGCACGGGTGGCATCTTCGATCGGTGTAGAAGGTAAGGCCGCACGCGGCAGTCGTGATAGAGCACAGTTTTTTCTCTGACTGCTAATAGTGCTGCGCGATTCTAGGGGATGGCAGGTGGAGATGGCGGCGTATGGGCAGGACAGCGGGCGTGACTAGTGTCGGAGGCTACTGCAACAAAGGGCGGTAGCCGGGGCTGGGAAGGTCTGGTTGCAGCAGGTGGTTGCTAGGGTTTCTTAGCTAGGGTTTCTTAGCTAGGGTTTTATGTCGCCCGAGCCAGAGATCGGGCCTGTTGGCCCGGAGGCGGCCTGCAAAGCTTTAAAATCAGGGTTTTGCTGCGCTGTTTGGGCCTAAACCCTAATTTGAAGCCCAAATGTTGTTTTTCAGCCCGATTTAGTTTTCAAGTCCAACAGAGGCCCAGTTTGAAGATCTATATCAGAATTAAATCTTGTAATAGTTAGATTTAATTTATTTTCTATGAAATCGCATAAGAGGGGCCACGAGAATTTTATTTGTTTATTTTTTATTCTCGTATTGATGTGATTTATTGTGTGCGCACTAGTAAATAATAGGAAAACATGTTTACTGCTTTACTTATTTACTGGTGATCAACCAATTTTTGATTCCTTGGACTGATGAAGAGTCATTCTCACACAAAGCTACACGTTAACATCCATTATCAGAAAAGGACGAAGCAGTTGCAGATGTTCAGGTTAAGCACCCTTTCCTTCGCATAGAAGAGAGGCGCTTGAGTGGACAATATCTCGATTGTCTCTAAACGGCTCTAATTTTGAATCTCTCACACTTGGTCTATAAATATATGAAGTGCACTCAAAAGGAGAGGTTACAAAATATTTTACTAATTTTTACGAATCTTAACCACAACCGGAGTTGCAAATAACTTCAAGACTTTTTTTTAAAGCTCACCGTGTGCCATCTTTGGACATGAGACTTGTAGCCTCTCAACTTAAGTTATTTCTTGGTGTTCTTATTCTCCAATTAAGAACACAACAATTTCTAGCTCATCTCCTAGCAGGAACTATCACGGGCGTCTAGCCGCAAGTTCGATAGTTCTAGGAAGAACTCTAAAGTTCCCAAGATCCAGAGGAGGAGGCTGTGTGGTGTGCCCACACTCCATGTATGCAAAGCCAGAAGGAAGACGAAGCCCTGAGCGAGTGAGCTTGTGGACTGATAGGCATTGGCATCTAACAACTAACTTTAGATCGCGAGCTCTTCGTATTCATGTAAAGCTTAGTGATTTTTAGACTTCGGTCTAAAGAGAGGACATACGACTTTAGGCTCCAAACCTCTATAAATTATTTTGCACTTTACTGCTCCATTTATTTTCCTGAAGGATTTGAAACTCAACAAATTCTAAGTGTTGAAATATATTTAAAATTGGATCTAACCTCAAACTCGCTAAGCAACAAGTTTTCAGAAATACAAACTGGTGAACAACTACCAGTTTGTGACATGCAAGTCTGTTTAATCTTATTTTTGTTGTGCATTAACTCTGATCTCAGGACCAACAATTGATTTGTCCAATACTTTACCACTCAAATCGACCAAAACGGACCTTGTACACCCCTAGCTATAAGGATGGAATTATAATATTAGGCAAGATTTAATTTAGTTTTTTTATAGGGGACATGCCAAGCAAAAATGTTATTGAGTTTAGAATTATCATACTTATTTTTTTTGTTTCAGAAATTAATAGTTTTAAAAAAAGTTTAATGTTTCCTAATATATTAAACATAATCCATGATTGTAATCTACACATGTATAATTCTAATCCAATACTAATTAACAAAAATTAGAGAATAACCATAACAATTATTTAATATATATTGTGCTTGGTAGTGATACAATATAAAATCTAATGTTAGAATATTGTTGTTTTAATGATCGTAAAAATCACCAGTTAACTATCATTTGTATTGAGCTGGTGAAGTTATAACTGATCATAGATTATGATATCTTGTATAGGTTATAAAGTTCTAATAGTTTAGGTTTCGACAAGAGTTAAAAGACTAGAAAATTTGAAAAATTAACTTACTAAAAATCAGTTCACATTATCCATAACTAGTCACTAAGCTGGCAGTTATTGGGAGAGAGCCGCGACAAATAGGTAGAAGAGAGGAAACTGACCATGTTGTGAGATAAAAACTGTAGGATTATACATCTTTGTACAAACAACTATCTACAAAAGAAAAGAAGTGTTAATTTAATTCGAATCTCAACAACTACATTTACGTTCAAGTGTGTTAAGACCAGACTTCCAAAATTAGTATGATATTGTCTGATTTAAGAGGAGCACAAGCCTGTATGGATTTATTTTTGTGCATCTCCCAAAATGTCTCATACTAAAGGAGTTATGTGGACTTTTATATACAAGGAAATTCTTCCTTCTTTCTTCGGTGTGGGAAACCAATGGCCCACACATGCGTGACTTCCCGCCGAGTTACTTGATTCATCTCAATTTATCTTGCACCACCGACAAACCAAAGCACCCATTGCCTGACCATCTTTTATAAACCTTTTGACACAAGACACCCAAGGATGATCCTTACTCTACAATTGAGAGCTTCCCACATACACCATAGACCACCACAAACTCGGTGTCCTCCGCAGCCCGAACCTTGACTCTCATACCACTTGTTGGGATCAGAATTCCAAAAGTACGATATTATTCGCTTTGGACCAAACGCAAGCCCGCATAAGTTTGTTTTTGGACATCTTCAAATAGGCTTTATAGTATTGGAGCTGTGTGGACTATTACATACAAAGATTTGGTTATGTTGATTAATAGAATAAAAAGGAAAAGATTTTGATTTGCAAAAGCTGCCGACTTTAGAAAGTAAATATTAAGAAAAGTCAAATTATTTTTCAAAATAAACAAACTTTTTTAAGTTAAGCTATAATTTGAACATATATATGCAGGTACATATATGAATGAATATACGGAAAGAATGTCTTAATCGACGAATAATGCATTGAAATTCTGGTAAATGATTTATAATCATAAAATGATTGTGACGTCGTTAATAAAGAACACAAATATTGAGAATTCATGATCGAATATTTCTAACTAAAAATTTTCAATTGATGATAGAATGTTCAATACAACTTTATATGAATGCCTTTAACTAAATATTTCTAGTATGGAAATTCCTGATCGATTATGAAATTTTCTGATTCTAATGATCCCTAATCTTTATAATAAAAAAAACAAAGAAAAAAAAAGAATCCAATTCGATGTATTTAAAAACTTTTTGGAACAGTGAATTGGAGATACGAAAAAACAAAATAAAATTGTAGATGCGTTGCGTGAGAAGTGATGAACCGTCCATGTTGTATTTGCATCCTTTATTCCTATTCCATTCAATTTATTATGTATATTTACTGTCTCTTATTCCTTTCACAAGCAACCATATATATTATTTAAAATATATATATATATATATATATTTTCTTACTTAAATCTAGAATAAGTGGGGCTAATTTCATGTTTTTTTTTTCATTTTTTAAAAATTGAAATCAGCAAGGACACTCAATTTCAATCTTTTAGTAATTAATATTTAAATTATAAAAAATAGATATATAGCATTCCATTAGCAAGCACCGCGAGCTTTATATGGGACATTGTCCCAGTTTCTGCTGAAGAATGACTTCGAAAAGGGGAGATCGACATGACTCTCTTCCTCATCAAGGATGCATATGACATTTTACTGGTTCAAATCTACATGGACAACATCATCTTCGGTTCGAAGAATCGCCCAGATGATGCAAAATCACTTCCAGATGAGCATGCTGGACAAGATGTCATAATCTTAGGACTTCAAGTTCAGCAGACCTTTAAGGGTATTTTTATCAGCCAGAAGAATTATATGGAAGATCTTATCTGCAAGTTTTGTCGAGAGAAGACAAAATTGCTGAGGATTCTGATGATCCCCACAGCGCAATTGACTCTTGATGAAGGGGGGAACCAACAAATCCAACTAGTTACAGAGGCATCATAGGATCCTTGCCAGATTTCAAGCAAATCCATTTGATACTCATATTGAACTTCGGAGGATGCAAAATCGACCGTGAAAACATGAGTGACACATTTCCAGTTTTCAGGCCACAAGCTGATTAGTTAGTTCAGCAAGAAGCAACACTATTGCCACCTCCACCACAGAGGCTGAACACGTGGCCGCTGCCAGTTGTTGTGCTCAAATCTTGTGGATTAAGCAGCATCTGATGGGTTATGATGTCAGCACCGGGTGTCTACCCATTTATTGTGACAATAATAGAGCGATGTGCATTACAAATAATCCAGATCATCATTCCAGAACGAAGCACATCGACATCCGACATCACTTTACCACGTGGAGAAGAAGGATATTTCGGTCGAGTACATTATAATAGACGACTAGCTTGCAGATATATTCACCAAGCCTCTCCTAGAAGCCAGATTCAAGGAGTTTCGCATCAAACTCGGCATGTTGGAGTTTGATGATATTTAGAGATAAGAAGATTGAGTCCAAGCTCTCAAATATCAAGTTTATCCTTGAATGGAAGCAGAATTCATTTGGGTCCAAGCTCTCAAATGTGAATTTTTGCTTTTCTGGAGGTAGTAGAATTACACTGGCTCTCAGCTCTTAATGTTCATTGCTGGTGTTTTCGAGCTGGTGAGAATTGGTTAAACCAGCTGTTATTCCTTATTTTACCAAGGGTTAAACTAGTAGAATGCTCAACCAGCAAAGAACCTCCGAGCTGGTGATTTACTAGGGGTTAAATAGAAAAATTCCTCAACCAACATTGTGCTAGCAATCAACCAGCAAGCTTAGAAGTCAAGGCGGGAGTTATGAACCGACATAGATACTCATCTACATGCCACATTTATTGCGGTGCAGCCCAAAGGAGGAATTGGAATGCTGGCACATATTACGAGGGTTTGAGGAGTAACAAACATCGAAGATATTAGATCTTCCATTTCAGATCCTCATGTTATCCGCACCGTGTGTTGATGGAATAGAATTTTTTATATAAGGTGTTATTCTTCCTTGATAAATCATTCACTTTGCACCGAGTGTAAGTTTTTTCTAGCTTTGATACTGTGAACACGAAAACTTAAATTTTTTACTGTCAGCTTAAAGTGGGTTTGACAACATCAAAAAGGGGGAAATTGTTAGAAATTATTGTTAGTAATTCCCTCCTTATTACGATGTTTTGATGTGTCAAGCATCAAGGAATTATTCCATGAACCGGAGTTCACATAATTCAACTAAACCAAGGAACTCTGTGGATATCTAAATATTTGTCATATATCAATTTAGGGCTGGCAATTTTTGATCCGATCCGATAATCCGACACAAATCCGCACGATAATAACGGATATGGATTGAGGTTTATCGAATATGGATCTTTATCGGATCAACACGATAAGAACACGAAAATTGTGGCTCGGATTTAGATTGAATATAGATCGGATTGGATAATTTGTTAAACGGATCGGATACGGATTTCCATTAATAAATTATTATATTTTTATCAATGTATTTAAGAATAATAATTAATAAATTGATTTTATATTAATTTAGCTTCATAATTCTCTTCAAAACTCAAATCTCCCAATTCTACACTATTGTTAATCTTTCTTTTTCTTTCTCCACCAAAATGGTATTTATTTATTTTTTTATTTCTTCATTATATTTTTTAATATTAATTTTCTTCATAATAATAAACTTAATAGTTTTCTTTTCTTTTATTTTTGTTCTCAACTTTATGTGTTTTAGTGAAACTGTATCAACTAATGAACTAGTTGGTAGGACCTTGAACTTACAATGTTATCATGATCGATCAAAGGTAATTATTATAATTTATATTATTATTATAAATTTTAAAGCTATAATTAATATTTTCCCTTCAAATTTGTATGTAGAGTGTTGAAAACTAAAGTGAACAATTGTTGGGTATTTGAAAATCAAAAGGTTTATGATCTAATATTTGAATTTAAGATTTACATATGTTGACTTATCATATATTTTGGGATGTTTGATTGAGAATTTTAATTTTAAACGAAGTTGCATTTTTATTTATTTATCTATCGCAATACTGGAACAACCAAACATGAATATTTTATATTACTTTATCACATTTAAATTGAATTATTATTGTATTTATTGAACAGATTCGTATTGTATCAATCAGATTGGATGCTTATTGGATTCTTATCGGATCAGATACATATTGGATTAGATTTTTATTAGATCCTTAACGGATATGGATCGGATTCGTGCGGATACATCTTTAAGTTTAATGGATTGAATGTGGATACGAATTTAGATTTTTTTAACGAATCGGATACGGATTAGGCCTTAACAGATCGACACAATAACAATCCGATCTACTCGAATTGCCACCTCTACATCAATTATTCCCTAACATGCTCGTATTTAATATTTAAACTACCATGAAGATGTTTATTAGATTACCTGATATCCGTAGTGTCTGCAAATATGCGCGTAGGGAATGAAACCTTTGAATTCTCGCGCTCCATATTTGATCTTGTGGAATAAAGATTAAATATTTCTGATTTTAATAAATAATTAAAATTGAATACTGAGAGAGAGAGAGAGAGAGAGAGAGAGAGAGAGAGAGGAGAAAAATCCTCCTGATCTGATCTTCTGATCTATGTCCCTCGCCTTCTAACAACTCCCAAAACTGCTTTGCTACTTAGCAACTTATGATCTTATGGTGTATTGTGGTTTGAGTACCAAGGGGGGGGGGGGTATTTATAAGAAATTCTGATCCTTAATGGGCTTGAGCATTTTAGGGCCAGACCAGCGACCAGTATGCAAATAATAAATAGGGCCTATGAATTATTTGATTCCCATATTCAACCCAAAATACAATTAATTAATTAATATTAATTCATGCCACCACAGAATCAATACTGACCAACCCATTTATTACCATGTTATGAGGAACGGGTTGCATAGGCTCGGTATATCCCCATATTTAAGGTTATAGACATTCATTAATTAATTTGAGCTCTAACAAGCTCCAAAATTAATTAATATTTTTTATTCCTAAGTTACAACGCTCAACCTTTTTCATTTATGCTTGAACTAAATCAGTCTACATGACTTTAGCATAAACAAACCATTTTGAGCTACTTAGGGAATGTCACCATCCTGTACTGGATATGGTTACCTGATTCCAGACATAGATAGCCATATACAAATTGCTATCACCAAAGATGCAGATATACAAGTACATGTAAGACTCTCCATCGTAGCATCTCAAAGTGACAAGCAAATCTATATATACTTCTGGACCTTCATTAGGCTTAAGATTCCATCAAGCTATCAAGATCAAGAATCTTTTAATGTCAGATAAAAGAACCAATCATAGTTTGGTCCTATCAGTATGTACAAAAACGTACCAGCACATCTAGCAACTAAGATAAGCCAAAAAATATTGAATGTGCTACAACCTTAACCAACAATCTATCTTGGGACTATTTTAGCTGTGACATCTGTTTATATCTCGCTAGGTCAAGCGATCCATACGATCTTCTGTGATCTTCTACACACTGTATGATCTCCCTATCAACGAGATAAGAGGATACCGTTGTTCATTTTGTATATTTGTTAAGCAGACAAAATTATTGTGTCATTGTATACAAGATATTAATGATAACCTGTATATCAAACAAAATTGTTTACCGATATATCAACCATAATGCTTTGTAGTATACACAAACCTAACAATCTCCCACTTAAGCTCAAAACATAATTATATGCTTTCCAGAGTATACAATGAGTTAAAACCATTAGCTGTTAATTTAATCACCGAGTGGCGTACATCAACCACAGTCCAAATAGATGAATGTCTATCATAGATTTTATGTGAGCCCTTTTTACTAATCAAGCAGCTAAAGAAAAACTTTTTCTCTTTTTACTCGATTGCATGTGTTCTCTTATTTTGGTACTTAACTTTATATGTTGCACTAGTACTATCACTTGAACTAGTGATACTATATGCAAATGAATAACCATTACTGAATTCTAATTTGTAATACCCAAATCATATTCTACTATGGTAGAGTTCCATAAAACTTGATAATTTTACACTCTGCCATTATATGATTCTATTACCCAAAGTGAATATATAGCTAGAGTAAGACATTATTATGATCTAGTCCACCTCAAGATTCAAACCATATCCCGCAGCACATACACTCAGCCGTATTGTGTCTGTCCAGGGTTAAGACTGATTTCTATCAACTATAACAACATAGCTAGATATTATATTTTATACGGTAACCATGTAGAACATTTTAGACAAACTTAACATTCTCTTCTTGTAGACATGAAAGACTTTGATCCTGAGAATGTACCCAGTGTCCTTATCGTCTGACATCTGTAACTGTTCAGATAACCATATCCGTATGCCTGATAATACCTCCACATTTTCGAAAAATAGGAGAGTATTATCTACACATTGTGCATGATACACCACGCTACTGCTAACATATAACCAATACACAGATCTCTCGTTCATGCATAGTGAAAATCCACAGAATTTAATCACGTCGTTCGAACGCAAGATAAGCTTGAGTCCATAGAATGACTTCCAAAGCTTCCATACAAGATACTTTTGCCTTACTGCACAAAACCTTTGTTAGGTTTTGTACATTTATTATGATGAGTATACATTCAACGGTATTTCCTATCTATTTAACAAACTTACATGCGAGTAACAATGGTATCCTCTTATCTAACCGATAGGGACGATCATACGGCGTGTTGTAGATTGTAGAAGACAGTATGATCACTTGACCTAGTGAGATATAAATATTATCACAGCCGAGACAATGTACGAGGATAAGTCTGTCAGTGTAGACTGTAGCATAGTCGGAAAGAAGTAATCTATCTTGATTACTTGATATGCTGGTACGTGCGGTTGTTTATTGATTGGACCACAGTGAGATGTATTCTACTATCTGACATCAAAGAATATAAGATCTCGATCTTGATTGAGTCCAAACCCTAACAAAGGTTCAGGGTGTAGGGTTTGAGTCTACGATGGACAACACGAGTTGCCATTAATTAATTTCTTGCCAAGGATCGTTCTTAGGATACCAGGAACAAATTTCAATTAAATAAACCGTGCGAACCTATGCATGCTCCTATAATATTAATTGCAGAGGATGGATTAGAGAATACTTGATTTCACCGTTTGATCTACAGATCTAGATCGGAGCCAATAACGATGAAATAACCTTAGATCTGAGATAGAACGCCGGCGATGGATAGTTGTTCCTACAGATCTGATCTTCTGATCTGTTCCCTTGCTCCTTGGAAATCTGGTGAGGATTATCTACCAAGTTGGATCCGAGATCTGGAGAAATCGATCAGTTTCTCCCTTCCGGATCAGCCGCGCCGCCGTTCTCTCTCAATATACTGAAAACCCTAATTCTCAATGATCTGATAGAGAGAAGGCCTTTATATAGTGTTAGGGTTTTGAGAAACCTTAACCCTAATGGGCTTGAGCAGTTCATGGCCAGACCAGGGACCAGAT
>JAPKLW010000052.1:773417-842434 GCA_026898455.1 Plectranthus barbatus | reverse complement strand
TGTACAAAACACTTAATCATATATGCTTTCAGTATATAATCCCAACACAGGGGTATGCACGGGTTGACTGTTGCTTTGACTTGCCATGGTGGATAGCATGAGTAATGTGCTCGTATACCTACATCTTGGGTAGCAACAGTTCATGTACTGCAGCCTGAGACTGGAGTTAGGTTACCATATCCGAGTAATAGGATGGGGACATTCCTTGAGGAGCTCAATAACATTCACCGTGCTAAAGTCCTGTAGGCTGATTAAGTTCAAGCACGAGTGATAAGGTTTGAGTAGTACTGCTCAGGAAAATAAGAAATTAATTAATTGTGGTAGCTTGTCAAAATCTCCAATAAATTAATGAATGTCCACTAACCTTAAATATGGAGATTCTCAAGTAAATGCAGCTCGTTCTCATAATGTGGTAATAAAGGGGTAAGTCAGTATTAATTATGTGGTAAAAAAGAATTAATATTAATTAATTAATTGAGACCTTGGTTGTGGACATGAGAATTAATTAATTCATAGGCCCACTTTATTATTTGGATTAGGTCCCAGGTCTGGCCCAAATTAAATATGCTAAGTGGAGCCCAGAAGCCCATTAGGGTCTGCAACCCTAGGTCTATAAATAGACAATTTTCTATCTCAAACCATAATTTGATCAAGACAATTCAAATCAGTCACAACCCTAGAGAGAGAGAGAGCAGTGGGCGGCGCCTCCAGTGTGTGTGGGAGGAGGAGAAATTTGACACCGGTTTTCACATTCACAGTCCTGTGGAATCCTCACCAATAGCAGGATTGAACAACATTGGGATATAGATCTGAAGATTTAATCTGGAGAATATATTCTCTCTCATTTTCTCTTTGTTAATTAAATCTTTAAATTAGTTCTATTGTTAATTTTTTATTCCACAGATTTAATTGATTCGCGTGGTTGAATCAAGGGATTGGAATTCAAACAGGAAAGATCGGATCTGACACTACGGAGTTAAGGTAAACTCAAATCCACTGCATTAAATTCATAGGAGCATGCTAGGGTTTATTGTATGTTAGTTGCTCTCAACATCCATAAACGGTCCGAGTTTATTTGGATTTGGCGGTTCAGTTCACCCTGAAATCCCTACAATTGGTATCAGAGCCTGGTCTCATTTTCATGGCTCTGCTGGATGAGCAATTTAATTCGATTATGCATGTATGAATTGTTTATTGATGTTGATGGATTGGTTTTTGTTCCTCGTGATAACTCGTTCGATTTAATCCGCGGTGGTTTATCCGTGTTTGGATTAAATCATTTTTGTGAAATCACGAGAAAATTCGTGATTAGATTTGATAGGAAATTCAATTGTAATATAATAGTCTATTGTAATTTGTTTTTCAAATCTAGAATTGTTGTACAGGAAGAAGAACAAGACGAAGACCGACGAAGTGACAGTGGCTGCAGGAGACTGTGGCGCCGTGCGACCGTGGAGGCGCAGCACCGTGGGCGGCAGGCACGCGGCCTGCCGCGATGCTGGCAGTGGCAGCGGAACTGCGTTGGCAGGTGGCCTGCGCCAGCAGCGGCCGCGCGACAGCGGCACACGCGCAGCACGCGCACTTGCTTGTGCAAGTGCGGCCGGCCGGCAGCAGTAGCAGAGGTGGTGGCTGGCAGCAGCGGCGGTGGCTGTTAATGTCGACTGCTGCTGCTACGATGGTGGTTCTTGACTTGACGGTTGGTGCAGTTCGATTGTAAACCCTAATGTATGCATTTGGATTGTGGGACAATTTTCAAATCTCAAAACCCTAGATCCAAAAAGATTTGGTGGTTTAGGATATCAAGGCCCTTGAGGATTTGTGAAGATTTGAAGAAGATTTGGAGTTATCGAAATTTCAAATTTTGTAATAGATAGGATTATTTTTATTTTCCTGTTTAGGGGCCACGAGGAATTTTTTTTGTCTTAATTGCCCTCGTATGATGTGTGATTTATTATTTGCGCAATAAGCATGTGTAGAAAATAGGAAAGCATGTTTTACTGATTTATTATTTACAGCTTTAAAAGCATGCTTATGTGTTTAATTTCTTGTTGGATTATGTTTTGAATTTTTGGACTTGTTTAAATACATTAAAAATTTGGGAAAATATAATGACAATGAAATTATTTATGCGCGCATTTAAGAAACCTTTTAAATCAAAAATACTAAGCGTATTTTTTTAATTAAAATCAATAGACCTCCATAAAGTGATCTTAGGCTGTAAGTGTATCTCCCATCTTAGTAAATATCTACGAGTTTAGTTTGCTAATTCCCGGAGGTGCATGGGCTGCAGTTGTTGGGATTTCTAGACAAACAATTTAAATTAAGTGAATAGTGGGAGGGTTTTGCATAAATGTCTACGAGTGTAGCTTGCGTAATTCTTTTCTCATAAGTATTCTAGGATTTATTTAATTATAGATAACAAAGGCTTTAAGGGTCGTGCGGTATGGTCATGTGCCATGCCAAACTGTCTCTTTTGGCTAGAGTTAAATTTGTGGGTAAGTGCTTAGATGCATCTTAGAATATAATGCAATTGTTGCTTTCCTTTTCTTGAGAGATGGCTTGGTCTAAGGTTTTACACTAATTATTAGTTTCATGTGTCTAAGGATTCCTGTCATGGTATGAAATTAAAGGATTGGGGCTTAAAACCCGCATCCTGGTTGAGGGTGACTCGTAAACATCTACGAGTGTAGCTTGCGGTGGGAACTCTTGGGCTATTAGTGGAAAACATTTGTATTTGATTTATCAAGAGGTTTTCAATGCATTTGTTTTTGAATGTTCTGCACGTATGTTCTTATTAAGATTATTTATTTGTTTCAGATATGTCTATGTCTACTGTTGATCATACTCTTGCTCTCAATCCCTTAACTGGTCCAAACTTTCCTGAGTGGAGATACTGCACTGAGTATATTCTCCTGTCTAAGCAACATGCATTTATTCTTACTATGAAACCACTTGCCCCACATTACCATAAAGTCTCTGGACATGAGAAGGAATTCTATGACAGATGGGTGGCATCTGAAGATTTTACTTACAAATTGATCTCGGATAACCTGTCTAGAGAATTGAAGCTCATTTACATGGGCTATTGTAGCTCAGTTGCGATCTGGATGGACTTGGTGGCTACGAATGGTGAAGTGGAACGAATTGTTAGCTGTGATCTCGTAAAAGACCTTGCCTACAAGAGAATGGCTGATGGTAGTTCGGTGACATTACATGTGATGATGATGGATAACCCCATGAATCGGTTCACACGTAGAGGTGGTTGTATCAGTGATCGGGCTAAGATCGATATAATCCTGAACTTATTACCGCTTTCATTCTATAACTTTAAGAAGGATGTAGCTAAGAGAAGTGAGTATACTTTTAAATAGTTGCTTACAGATCTCCTGGCAGAACAGTCTTTCGTACCTTCTGGTATTCTGAGTTATCAGATTTTGTGCACAGTTTGAACTCATTGAAAGATGTGGTCTATACTGGGTACAGGAATCCGATTGATCGAAGAAGACGTGAAAGGAGGTTAAAGGAGATGAAGAGAGTTGGTGTCACTTCAAGTAAGAACGCATGCGTAAGCGAGGGACAAGGTACGTCATTTGCATTTGTAACGGAAACATGTTTAGCATCGGTTTTTACTCATTCGTGGGTAGTGGATACTGGAGCTACTGACCATGTTTGTTACACTTTGCAGGGGTTCACACCGAGGAAGGTGCTGGAGAATGACGAGGTTACCATCTCAATAGGGAATGCAGCGCGAGTGAGTGCCGCAGCCATTGGAGATTTCACCTTGTACTTTGATGATTTTATTTTGACTTTGAGAGATGTTTTATATGTGCTGGATTTTCGGCGAAACCTTATTTCAGTTTCCAAACTTTTTGTTGATGGATATCCAATTATTTTTGTAGTGGTGTTTCTATCATTGGTAATAACGTTATTATCTGTCGTGGAATGTTGAATAACTCTCTCTATATTGCTAACTGTCATCATAACACTTCCGCGAATGTTGCATGTAACTCATCTGAAATTGGTAATCCTAGAAAGAGAAAGCTTACTTCTTCTGATGAGGATCTTACATATCTCTGGCACTTAAGATTGGGTCACATCAACTTGAAGCATATTCAGCGACTTGCACATGACGGTACATTGGACTTATTCCGGCCTTTACGTTATCAAGTCTGTGAATCCTGCATCGAGGGAAAGATGCCTTCTAAACCTTTTAAGGCTAGTCAGTCTCGAGCAGAGGATGTATTGGAATTGATCCATTTTAACTTATGTGGGCCCACGTCCACACAGGCTCGTGGAGGGTTTGAGTACTTCGTCACTTCATTGATGACTACTCCAGATACGGATACGTTTACCTGCTTCGCTACAAGTCTGAATGCTTTGAGAAATTCAAAGAGTTCAAGGCTGAGGTAGAAAAGAAAGTCGGGAAAACTATCAAGTCACTACGATCTGACCGCGGTGGTGAATACCTCGGCAACGAGTTCCTGCAATATTTGTCAGAACATGGGATTACATTCCAATGGACTGCACCGTGTACTCCTCAGCAAAATGGTGTAGCTGAAAGAAGAAATAGAACTCTTTTGGAGATGGTGAGATCAATGATGAGTTATGCAAACTTACCCATTTCTTTTTGGGGATACGCATTGGAAACAATGGCTTACATCTTAAAATTGGTGCCTTCTAAATCGGTTCCTAAGACACCATGTGAGCTCTTCCTTGGACGCAAACTTAGTTTGTGCAAGTTTAAAGTAGCATGTTTAGAGTATGGGGTTGTCCGGCACACGTGTTGACGAAGTAACCTGATAAGTTAGAAAGCAAATCCAAGGTAATGTTGTTTATAGGGTATCCTAAAGCACCACTGCAGAATATGACTCCCGAGGAGCAGAGGCAATTTGTGAATGAGGTACAACAACTACAAGCAGCATAGGCTACTCAGGCAAAACAAGCTGCAAGACTGGCAGAGTTGGACAGCAGGCAGATAGTGGTTCCGCAAAGGTCCATCTTGGATCGATTCCTTCCACAGCAAGAGGAGGCCAGATTCAGAGTTGGCATCAATGCCAACAACTTTGAGCTGCGCACATGCCTTATTCAGATGGCGCAGCAAAATCAGTTTGCAGGGAGATCTGTAGAAGATCCATATGCCCACCTCAACCAGTTCATTGAGGCGTGTGGCACTGTGAAGCAGAATGGAGTACCCCAGGATGTAATCAGAATGAAACTATTCTCGTTCTCACTCAGAGACAAGACGCGGTCTTGGTTTGCTGGATTGGATAAGAGTTTGATAGGGACATGGGAGGAGCTTCGATTAGAATTCCTCACCAACTACTTCCTGCCGAGCCTGCTGCTGAAGAGGAAAGCTTCTATCACCCATTTTAAACAGACGTATGATGAATCACTACATGAGGCCTGGAAGAGGTACAAGAAGCTCTTGCAGCTCTGTCCTGGGCAAGGGATTGATTTAGAGATGCAGGTTTGTCATTTCTATGAAGGGCTGACTCCACACATGAAGGAGTTCGTTGATGCATCTGCTGGTGGAATCCTAATGAAGAAGAGTGGAGCAGAGGGAATGAGACTCCTGGCGGATATGGCTCTGAATAGCCATCAGTGGCCGACCGAGAGGCAACTACCAGTCAAAGCAGTCAAGACAAAGCCAGAATTTGACGTGGTTGCTGAAGTGAAAAAGCTCCGGGAAGACATTGCAAAATTGGAAGCTGCAAAAGCCACAACTACTGCTGCTGAAGAGCCAAGCATGGTCCTAGTACCGAGGAGGCAATCAGGGGTATCATTACAACCATGGGAGAACTCACCCTGGTTTTTCATATTCTAACCCCTCTGCAGCAGAACACCCTCCACCTGGTTTTGATGTAGGTACTAGAGGAGAGATCGTGGAAAGGAAGAAGTCGGTGCTAGAGAAGATGCTCGAGAAATTCATAAAAAGCTCTGATATTCGGTTTGGGAAAGTGCGGTTTTTACTCATTCGTGGGTAGTGGATACTGGAGCTACTGACCATGTTTGTTACACTTTGCAGGGGTTCACACCGAGGAAGGTGCTGGAGAATGACGAGGTTACCATCTCAATAGGGAATGCAGCGCGAGTGAGTGTCGCAGCCATTGGAGATTTCACCTTGTACTTTGATGATTTTATTTTGACTTTGAGAGATGTTTTATATGTGCTGGATTTTCGGCGGAACCTTATTTCAGTTTCCAAACTTTTTGTTGATGGATATCCAATTATTTTTGTAGTGGTGTTTCTATCATTGGTAATAACGTTATTATCTGTCGTGGAATGTTGAATAACTCTCTCTATATTGCTAACTGTCATCATAACACTTCCGCGAATGTTGCATGTAACTCATCTGAAATTGATAATCCTAGAAAGAGAAAGCTTACTTCTTCTGATGAGGATCTTACATATCTCTGGCACTTAAGATTGAGTCACATCAACCGCACGAGTTCCGAAGCCTCTAGGGATAAAAAGTTGATGTTTGTGATCAACTGCCAGGTATATTCCTTCCTTTTGTCTGATTATCAAACTTTTTCCCACTCTAGAGTTGGAAATAAGTTTGGGGGGATGTGGACAAAGGAGGAATACTTTATCTTTTTATTTGCTTTCAGTATTTCAATTTTCGCATGCATAAATTTTAAAAATTTTATTCTATTTTGTGGGGAAATTTTTGAATTTTGAGATAACCCGAACGAGAACTAAGACTAGAATGGTTGATAGTTGAGTTGAATTGATTGTGATTGTGATTAGATGCCTATGAATGTAGAATACCGCATGATAGGGTTTATTTGAAACTGATACTTGCATGATGATTGAGTTGAATTGAAATTGATTGTGGAAGAAAATTTATAACCCTTGTGTGAGACTTGAGCCTGAATTCCTTTGATGTGAGATTCTCATGTGTGTTTCAATTTCTCTAGAACTTGCTTACTTTCTTTGTTGAGACTGCATAGTGTGCACAAGTTTAGGAAATGATCTTAGGCCATCTTTGATAGTCCAATTCCCTAAACATTGTCCCTTCACATTAAATTTTCCCTAGTTAGCCATTTTTGAGCCTGCACAAAAAATTTTATTTCCTTTTGTATGAGATTAAGAAAAAGTTATGGTTTCTCTCATGTCTTGAGTTGTGGTATATGGGATGGATTGATTGTGAATGAGAGATAAGAAATATAAAGTTAGTGGTTGAAAAGATGTGTGAAAAAAAGAGCTCAAATAAAAATTATTAGAATTCTCATAAACTCTCTTAAAAAAATAATTATCATTATGAAAGAGCATAAGAGATTCAAATATGAGCTAGAATAATTGTGTGTTGTTGATATATTTGAGGAGAAGGGTGAATGAAGTTAGATGGTGGTTTGGATTAGTTGAGAATGCATACTCAATTTAATTTAGTCACTTAGCAAAAATTTCCCTACCCTTCACAAAAAGCCTACATTACAACCCTTACAAAAGTCCTTTTTGATTCTAGACTTGTGTGCATATCCTAGCAGTGGAGATAGTAGAGAATTTGCAAGCCTATGGTAGAAATTCATTCATACATGTGTTAAGTGCTTTCATCTTTATCCTATACACTTAAGAGTTGAGCGATACACTTCCTGTGAGTTCTTCCACTATTAATGGATTTTCTGCTTCCTTCAAACTGCTTGTGGATAGTGGATTTTCGACCCTTGACTCTGGTGGATCTTGTGAGGCATTGCACTCTAATTACATGACTTTTTGATTTCTTTCTTGCCTAGTAATTGAGGACAATCAAATGTTCAAGTTTGGGGGTTTGATAAGTTCAATATTTCACTCACTTATCTATATTATTTTCTATTATTTTATGTAGTTTTATTAAGTTTATATATATAATTCATGCATGAGTGTATTATACGCGGTGTTATGCTTGTCATGGTGTGTTTTTGCAGGATTAAGGCTTAAATTCACTGGAAATCGTTCCGAAAGCAGTGATGTGCAAGAGTAGAAGTGAAGAGTTTCTCCACACTAGAAATTCGGGCTATTAGCACATGGCTGTGGATAGAGCTTCTAGTTAGCTTTCCAACGCAACTGGAATAGGGTCAATCGGAGTTCGGGAGTGAAAGTTATGGCAAAAACTGTGAGACCGCGCAGACGGGGCAGAGATCGACTTTGACCGACAGCGATTCGACCTCGATCGAAGTCCACACACCTCAATCGACGTGTGCAATTTTTTGGTGAATTCTTTATTAAATTCGAATCAAATCAAGTCCTCAGCCCTAGATATGATAGGATACACATCCCCCACTATAAATAGACCCTATATTTGAGTTTTTCACAGCTATCATCATCTCTTATCATCTTGAATCATATTTTACAACTCTTGAAGAATTCAACATCCTTTATTTTCTAGCACAAACCTTTATTGTCTTGTAAGTTATTTTCTGCACTTCAATAATATGTTTTGTTTTGGTTTTCTATCTTCTATGTGTGGCTAGAAACCTTAGCGGGTTCTAGGGCAACGAATATCAATCTGTGATGCATATTTAATTGATTAACATTGAATTGCTTGGTTTTGAATTCCTGTTTAAGTTGTTAGGATTTAGAATTAATCAGATCGAAAGATAGAATTAATTCTAGGTTTACAGTTATTGATTGAATGACTGAAAAGTGAAAATTGATAACAGGAAAAAGATTTCAATTACGATTAACAATTTGCCCTAGGGGAAGATAATAATTGTAAGGTTTAATCTGAGGATTTATGAAAGATTGATTAGTATTGTGTTATTGAGGCCGACAAAGCATACACATTCACATACTAGCAATCTAGGCTATAATTATCCGACCAAGAAGTTATAGTACATTAAGATTTCCCACAAAGCAAGTTAATTGATTATGTGTATTTTGATTGATAGTTCGCCCTAGGATCTGTGTCTTTTTAAATCTGCTTTCAAAATCTTAAAATTTCTGTTTTGTTTCTTTAAATTCCAAAACTCAAAACCCCTGTTTTCTGATAACTCAAACAATAGATTTTAGGATCATGGCTAGTACATGAAGTAATTTCGTTATACAATTCCTCTGGGTTCGACAACCTTAGGTTACTCTTATAAATTAATTTGCCGTTGTATCTACAATTGGTCTGTAGAATTTTACAGCGATCACTTATTCAAGCAATTATAATTTCATTCGCACATCTATGTCACTTGTTTCCCTACTCATTGCCTTTAGCTATTAAGCTATCTAGCAGTCAAGACTTCTGGCATACAACCATCGCATAATGAATTCTATTACTAAATTCATGGTGATGCACTACTTGTTTGTATCCTTGTCAGATAATGCTTCATTGTAGTTCTAGGGACTACCATCAACCAGGTCAAATTCTGGGATGAAGTACAACCTTCAACTGCAATGAAGCATAGGTGCTGCATCAATTTTTGGTGCAGTTCCTCGTGGTTCCACACCTTGTACCATCAATTGTGTGTATGATACCGTACCAACCTGGGTGCATCCACACTCACACAGGGTTTTCCTAATGGAAATGCATCAGTATATTCAACTTAGTCTCAAAAGAATCTTCGTTGATGTTAACAACGAACTTTTTTATTCTTAAGACTATAATCGTCATTCGTTTCTTCCTAAAATATCTTGTTAACAACCTTATCTTGATTTTAACCCATCAGTGTCCTGTTTTGTTATTAAAACTAAATATTCTCAAAACCATTATGACCTACTAGAAATACGTCATAGTCATAACTTTTGAGAAATTTTGGCACTAACTTAAAATCACCCAAATAAGTTTACTGTTGTTTTCAAGGATTTCCTAGAAACAAATCTAATAAAAATATTAAAATCATTATCAACACATCATGCTTCAAACAAATTCTTATTTCTTCTCATGCGCCACCATCGAGATGAAAATTCTGGTGTAGTATATTAGGAATACATCCCAATTGTATGACTAGTACTGTCTAAGCTCGTTACTGAGAAGTCATCAATTTCGTTTAAAACACAACAACTTGATAGTCTAAATTAGCTTCTTTTCCATTGCCGCATTGAATATTTAAGTTTCTCAAACTGTTCTAACTTGAGGCTAAGCTAATAGACACATTAGTATCTTGAGTAACTATTAAATAAATGACACAATACTCATAGCCTCAAGAGCTTAAGTGAACGTCAATCCAAAATAGTCAAGATGGATCAATTCCAACATATCACCATATTGAGACATATTTGCCCCAAAGGCTTGGTCAATATTATTACTATCTATTCGCCAACTCAATGAGAAACAAGCCTGGATTAAATCCCTTTTTTTTATTAACAAAGAGTTTCTTAATCATTATTAGATTAATGTGACCTGTCAACATCTTATTCTCCAAACTAGATTTGCATTCTCAAGTAGGAACAAGTCTGGACTGAGTCCAATGTTCCACCATCAATAAGTTGCTTAATCTGTTAGAGACTGATGTGACCAAGTTCAGATATCACAGACATGTAAGATCCATATCTTGAGAAGAAAGTATTTTCTTTTGAACGCACGATAAGATAAAAGCTATGTTCATTGAAAGCTTTATGGAGAAACTAATGATATAGAGAGGTACTCAGTAATCCATGATGGATAGCATAATTATTACCAATGATAGAAACTCTGCTATAAAAAATAACTGAAACTATATCATATATTGAGAACTGAAAATAAGTTCCATTGAGACATGGTACTTCTTTAAACATCGCTAAAAAACATTGTTCTCTCAATATAAAGAAGAATCCACAATTGTTGCCATGATAACCTCGTGCTGCAATAGTTATCTAAACACATGTCAGATATATATGCATGGATTATATAACAATCATGATTCATAGATACTGCTACCACTACTCATAAAGTAGGAGCAGTCATCTAAACATGTATAAGTTATATTGGCTACTGACATACCTTGTCTCTTGGTGTCAAGCACCGTACAATTTTTCTTTCCAATGTCGTACCTTGCCTTACCTGAAACACTTGCCTACTTCTTTAGACTTTCTAAGGTCATCAGTAGGTCTTATGACCTTGCTCCCACTGTTTACTTTATTTCTCCTGCTTCTGGTGCCTCGCTTCTTTCCAAATAGAAGCGCTCCTAGCTGTAGATATAGTAAATTTTTCCTTTGTTGAGATTAGATCTTGAAGTTTCCTATCCACTGGATGCTTCATCTTATTCTTCTCAACTAGCAGTTAAGTCATTCAAAGACTTCTGTAGTGAACTGAGGACTAAAGTGACTCTGGCCAAGCCATCAATTTCACCTCATCTCTATGTGTACATGTCTATGAATTGAATCGAAGACATCACATATTCGCACACTAATCCACCATCATCCTAATATTGTCTCATAATAACCATATGAGACTAGATATGGTAATCATTTTCCATAAATTCATAAATCGCGATGATATCCCATAATATCTATCGCATACTCACAATTTTTAAATCCGAGTTGCAGCATGTCTGATGTTAGTCACAATGTGCATGTTGTTTCAGAAGAGGACTTATGAATAACTGGATAAGGACAGAAAACTCCAGAGCAAATAAGTGTTCATAGACAATTAATGATTTATCAAATTGCATTTTCATTTAAGGATAGTAAGACCAGATAATAAATATCAAGCAAGAGTAAAATATGAAAAGTTTATAATAACATGTGTGAAACAATTAACGATCAAACAAAGAACATACAAGCAGAATATTGGTCTCAAAATCAGAGAGAATAAATATGCAGCGGAATTAAATACGTATTACACTTGTTCTCCTAAACTGACTGGAACTCATTTTAGGGTTATGAAAGATTAAGTTTAAGCTCAGAAGTGATCAAGTAAGTTTCTCAAATATACACTTCAATACTTGGACAAATAGTGAAGGTTTAAAAGTAAGTTTGAAGAAACTATGTATGCTGAAACTTACAGAATGCAATAGAGTACTCAAGATATTATAGTGGTTCGGATATGAATATCCTACGTCCACTCTTCAGAAATTCATCTGGAAATTCACTAAGTATGATATAAGCCTCCTTACAATCTATACACAGTCCATCGGCACTTTGTCCTTCGATTTGTTGTGGTCACTCACCTAGGAACTCTTTGTAGACTCAGTCTTCAGGTTGAAGTGAGGACGAGACCCCGCAACCTTCTTCCTTGTGGTTGAATGTTTACTTTTCTTCCCAGAACTCAGTAAGTTGGCAAAAGCCCATGATAATCAGATCCCAGAGTAGGAAGTGACTGCTATGAATATAACTTTGGAAAGTTATATTCACCAAGATGATAGCATAAGCTTTAAGCTTAGCCTCGTGCTTTGAACCAGTTAACACGGATGATTAACTTGAGTCAGGAACTCAAGTCTCGTGAATAGAATAATGGAGTAATCAGTAAGCTTGAGTAGAGAGAATGGCAGAGTAACGACTTAGCTTTTAAGAGTATTCCTTCTTCAGTGTGGTTAACCTTTTCTTCATTCGAAATGTTGGGGTATTTATAGGCGATTTCTCGTATGATTTCAAAAGCTACCCATTAGACACATAAATCCAGTCATTAGAGACATGGAGAATGTTGTGCAATCATAGCCCATAGATTAATTCTGCTCTGCTCTGCGCTGCTGTGCAACATATGTACTTCATGTACTTTTCACCTACTCTTGTCAGACTCAGTTTCAGTCCGAGGAATCCAAGTATGGGCTTCCTCATACTGACTTTTACTTAGCAATCAAATGCCTTGCAGTCTGAGTGAGCTTGGTTCTTCTCTTGTTCCAGGTGCATAAAAGCTTTGGCCTCCATACCGACTTTCCATTAGTCAGCATAGACCACCCTCATACTGACTTCCCAAGTCAGTATGGAAAAATGTATCTCATACTGATTTCTTATAAGTCAGTATAAGTTCCTCTATGTTGAGTGCCCAAACTTAGTATAGGTCTTGGCCATACTCGGTGAAACCAAGTTTCACGCACAACATTTCTTCAAGTCTCAAGCAAGTCCTTTGCTTGGTCTTCAGCTCCTAAGTTCTATTACAATACGACAAAGAACCTATACAGGACTTTACATTTTTGTCCCTCAGCTGAAAGTTGACTAAGATGGCTTTCACAACCTTTTACCCACCAAAACATAAGATAAAAAGAAGGGAATTTCTAACAAAATTCCTAATACGGAACATTGAAATAGATTAGTATTGTAACCTTTTGATGAATCAATACTAGTGTTTCCTCCAATTGCCCAAGCAATTTTATTGCATGCCACTCATGTGAATGTTTACAACAAAACCACTTAACTAGACTTCATCTTTCAATTCTAGTCCTTTAATTCTACTCCATGTCAATTACCTTAGACAAATGAAATTAATTATCTGCGATAAACTTAGACCATGTTATCCTACTAAGCAAATAACCACAATGCTAACTCAAGTCGTGAAAATCAATTTGTCTTACACACTAGGTCCAAGACATATGATTTTCTCACTTTCGTTATCTCATTTAATTCAATCATAGAGAACTTATGAGAAACCAAATACGCAAGCTACACATGTAGACGTTTATGCAAAGACTCCTCACATGAATTAAATGTTTTATTTAGAAATCTCATCCATAAGAACTTATGAATAATAAAATCAAGCATGCTACACATGTACACGTCTACTCACTCTTTATTCATTTCTGATTAGAGATTGTTTTGTGGAGGTGTTGATTTTATTTACAAAAACTCTTGCTTAGTATTTTTATTTCAAAGGTTGTTTGCGCAAATAATTATTTTAAGCTATTATAAGTTGTGTTATTGATAAAATTCCATCATTTATGATATGATTCCAGAATTTATAAACATAATTTAATACATAAAATAAAACAAACAAGCTAGCTAAAATAATAAAACAATTAAATCATGCTTTACAATTTTTTTTCTAACATGTTTAGTGCACAAATAATTCACCACATCATACAAGAACAATAAAAATAAAATAAAATGTCCTCATGGCCCCAAAGATGTGGTACTTGCATATCTACCTATTCTATTACATGAATTTGGGATATACAAATCTTCAAATTTCTGGGCCTTCAATTCTTTGTTGAAATCTGAAAACGGACTAAAGGTGTGGGGTAGACGCACTAGGTGTGTCGATTGACACAATCCACATCGACCCTGCTGCAGCTAGGGTTTGCATGAGGTGGCGGCTAGGGTTTTTGCCTCCATCCTTTGTTTTTCCTCCATCGTCTGCAAACTTGTCGTCGTCCCTACGAGCGAGAGTGCCACGTGAGGAAGACAATTCCACGCGCAGCAAGTGCACATACCTATTTCCTCGCTGTCAACCGTGAGCTATACGCACTTCCAACCACCGAACGACATCGTGCCAGAACTCCGCATAAGAGATGGCCAGTGCAAGTGAACCACGCGCACAAATGCGCGTAATGCTATTTCCTAGCACGTTTTTGGCCTCCTTGCACCCCTACTGTCCTACAACATCACCGAAGTTCATGGCAGCAGCCACTGCCCATCGTGATGACTGCCTGCCTGCATACCAACTCAAGGTTGGGCTGCTCTGCCCGTCGCTACTGCCTTATTGATCAACGCCGACACCTGTTTCTGGAATCGCTACTGCGGTGTTACTATCGCCGGTGCCTTTGAATTCATTCTCTATGTTCTTCGTTTTTCGTGTTCTTCATCTCGTTCTTCATTCTTCAATTTTTACAAAATTTTACATCGAAAAATAAAATACAAACTATTCTATTACATTCGATTTCTAAAAATATAGCCACATATTTTCTTGTGGTGAAAAATGATTACATCACGAATAAACCATTATGGATTAAGCATACAAAACACGGGAACCACGAGGAACAAAAAACATACATTGCAATTTAATTAAATTAAATTAACATACAAATAATTGAACACAATTATCTTCCAGATAGAGCCACAGATTTGTACTTGTCTCTGATACCAATTCAAGGAATTATTCCATGAATCGGAGTTCACATAATTCAACTGAATAAAGGAACTCTATGGATATCTAAATAATTATCGTACATCAATTATTCCCTAGCATGATCCTATTTAATATTTAAACTGCCATGCAGATGTTTATCGAATTACCTGACATCCGTAGTGTCTGCAAATCTACGTGTAGGGATTTAAACCTTTGAATCCTCACGCTTTATATTTCATCCTATGGAATAAATATTAAATAATTTCTGATTTTAATAAATAATTAAAATTGAAAACTAAGAGAGAGAGAAGAGAAAAATCCTCCAGATCTGATCGTCTGATTTATGTCCCTAGCTCATATCCGGATATCTGGTGAGGGCTGCTACTGGATATTGCACAAATCGAGAAGCAAAAGTTCCTTCCGTACTCAGATCTCTGTCGCCTACTAGTAGCTCCCAAAATTGGTTTGCTGTTTAGCTACTTATGATCTTATGGTGTATTGTGATTTAAGTACCAGCGGGTATTTATAGAAAATTCTGATCCTTAATGGGATTAAGCTTTTCATAGGTCAGGCCAGGGACCAGTATGCAAATATTAAATAGGGTACATGAATTAATTAATTCCCATATTGAACCCAAAATATAATTAATTAATTAATATTGATTCATGCCACCTGAGAATCGATACTGACCTACACATTTATTACTACGTTATGAGGAATAGGTTTCATAGTCTCGGTATATCCCCATATTTAAGGTTACATACATTCATTAATTAATTTTGGAGCTTGTCTAATTTGAGCTCTGACAAGCTCCAAATTTAATTAATATCTTTTATTTATGCTTGAACTTAATCAGCATGCAGGACATTAGCACAAACGAAACTTTTTGAGCTACTTAATGAATGTCACCATCCTATACTGGATATGGTTACCTAATTCCAGTCACAGATAGTCATATACAAAATTGTTGACACCCAAGATGCAAATATACAAGTACATGAAATGCTGTCCATCATAGCATCTCTAAGTGACACATAAATTTGTATATACTTCAGACCTTCATTAGGCTTAAGACTCCATCAAGATCAAGATTCTTTTAATGTTAGATAAAAGAATTGATCTCAGTTAGGTCCTATCAATACGTGCTAAAACTTACCAGCACATCTAGCAACCAAGATAAGCCACTAAATACTAAATGTGTTGCAATCTAAACTAATAGTCTATCCTGGGACTATTTCTACTGTAACAACTGTTTATATTTCGCTAGGTCAAGGGATCCATACGATCTTCCGTGATCTCCTACACACTGTATGATCTCCTTATCGATAAGATAAGAAGATACATTGTTCTCTTTGTATGTTTGTAAGCTGACAAGATTATTGTATCATTGTATACAAGACATTAATGATTACTAGTATATCAAACGTAACTGTTTACCGATATACCAACTATAACGCTTTGCAGTTTATACAAACCTAACAAAAAAACACCAGTTAGTGTGTCTCTAGCTAGGATTAGTTGAAACTTAATGTCATATGTTAGGAATTATTGAGTTAAAAGGAGCTAATTGTGAGCTTGTTGGGCGTTAGTTGGCTGAAATGCCTTCACGAGCAAAAGGCCATTACCTCTGAAGGTTGCTAGCTGACACGTCATCACTAGAAGGTTATCCACCAGCAAGGAGCTTACCAGTAAAGTGTCACTAGTAAGGATAATTCCCAAATCGGTAATTAGAGACAAGCGAGCTAAGACAAGCGTACACTTTCCAAGTCCAAAATTTGAGAAAGGAGATCTTAAAGCCTGTGATCCTTAAAGCTTCTTCATCCAAGAAATCAACCAGCAACATTCCTTGGACTGGCTCAGAGCCGTTCTAACCAAAGCCTACAAAGTCCACCTACTCTGATATCAAAGGACGCATCAATTCACAAAATGAGACCTCCGATTGGACGGGTACTTTTGTCTCACAACGGCTCGAGACTCAAACTTCTCCAAGAGCGTATATAAATAGAAGATTCATTTAAGTGGAGAAGGTTACGAACCCAATGAATATCTCACGTATTTTGAAAACATTTCTTACTTAAGCTTTCAAGGCAATCCTTGCTAACCAGATTACCATGTGCCTTATTAGACACGAGACACTTTGCTTTCAACAAGTGTTTTTCTTGGTCTTCTTACTTTCTAAGTAAGTAATCATCTTGGAGTTACTACCTCTCAAATAGCAACTATTACAGGTGTTAAATGACAACCAGCATGTTCCAGGGAAGAACTCAAAGTCCCATGATCAGTTGGAGATTGAGTGGTGTGCCTACACTCCAGATCCAAAGAAGCAAAGGAATCAGCGAGTGCACTAGTGGACTGATAGACACATGCATCTACCAGCTAGCAATAGATCGTGCAACATCTGTGTAATCTCAAGCTTAGTGATTTCCAGACTGCAAGTTTGAAGAGATGATTTAAAACGGTTTAGTCCAAACCTTTCTTTTGCGTATTTTATTGCTTTCGTATTGCTTTGGATTTAAAACCCAATACATAAAGTGTTGGAGTATATCTGTAAATCGGTTAAGTAAAAGCTCTCGCTAATTAACCAATTTTCTGGATCCCAAGTTGGTGCCAGAATAGCCAGCTTGGAGAGTGCAAGTTGATTAAAACCTTATGCTGCTTATTACGTACCCTAATTTGGTACCAACAAGGTATGCATTATCGATAACTAACAATATTGTATCATACAACTTTATAGTAGAGATAATTGTAGTACCAAATGAATATCAATAATATTACATATATAATACATATAACAAATATTTATTTATGATATTTATGTTATCATACAATTTTATGATTTTCACATTTTAAAAAATCATATTATTTACCTACAAATAAAATATTGAATTTTTTATTATTTTTATAAATAATTAAAAGATGTGAACTCTCTAATTCGCTGACTAGCACATCCTTGAGATAGAAATCTTCTGGGACGATTTCTTTCCCAAAAACTAGTTCTGTTGTTGGTGATGGCATTTCATCTCATGCTGGCTCTATCGTTCTTGGATCCACAGCTGCTGGCTCCTCACCAGCTTGAGAACCATCTGATCAAGCTTTTGACTCACCAGCTCATAGTTCGCCAGCTAGGTCTTCATCAACAACCAGCTCTTCTGTCTCTAGAAGAATTTCTTCAAAATCTTCATCTTCAAGCTCTATTCTTCCAGGATGGATTCCCCCTTGATCAATGCATTCATTTAGGGAAATAAAATCAAAGCCCTCAACGAGATCATTTGCATCATCGGTCCTCTCGGTTGTTTTTGGTCCAACCGAGGCAAATGGTTTGCGAGGATATTCATTCATGGATCTAGTCTAAACAAGTGCTTCGGGATGATGAATGGCCCACTTGTCCATTGACATCACTGATCTACTGAGTCTTTTATGTCAGCTTTTTCACGGTCCTACACAATAAAGTAGCCTCATAAAAAATAACATGACATGTAACTTTCACACATCCAGTTATCTTGTTAAGTACCCTATAAGCCTGGTGAGAGGTGCATCCATATCCTAGGAACACCCTTCATTACCTTTGGCAAATAAGTATTTAACTTACAACTTTCATTTGTGTGAATGTAACATGGAGAACCAAAAGCACGAAGATGAGCTAAAGTTGTCTTACGACCATAATAGACCTTGTAGGGAGTCTTGTTCAGCCGGACATTGAGACTAATCCTATTCTGAGTCTAGCAAGTTGTGATGACTGATTTTCCCCAATATCGTTCATTCGTTCTGCTAGCCTACTCTGCCCTGGAGTTCTTGGAGCTGACTTCTCATGGCCAATCCCAATCTTTGCATAGAAGTCCATCAGTGGCCCATTGTAGAACTCAGTCCTATTATCCAATCTAATTCGGCTTACACATACTCCCTTATCATTCTAAATTGCATCACTAACTCCGGTAATATCACCTTCACTTCATCTTTTAATTTAGTGAATTCACCTAGGTGTATCTCGAGTAGACATCCACGACTACAAGAGAATATCTTTTGCGAGCAATGGTGGGAGGGATCACAGGACCAAACAAGTCCATGTGAAGTAGCTCTAGCACACGCTCGGTGCTCGCCACAGCTATCTTATTCTTGAATGATGCTTTCGTCTTCTTTCCAAGTTGTCAGGCTATCCAAATTCCTTTATTCTTGAATCTGCCCTTGGATAGTACATCTATACCTTTCCAGGTGGTTGATGGTCTTGGAATTTAGATGATTCAGCCTCTTGTACCATAATGATATGTGCATAAAATGACCTATATTTCAATGTTCGTGCATGCATGTTTGCATTCATTTTACTCCCATATCATATGTTTTTGTGTTGTTTTCATTTTGTTTTCGTGTTATGTGAGATTTGGAGTGCGTAGGATAGGTTTGGAGTATAATTTGTCATTTTGGGCAAAGTTTTGATGGGAAATCAACCGATCCAAGCTACAAAGGGTCTGAAGATCGACCAGGATGAGCAGGGGAGCAGCAGGAAGGATTTCAGAGAGCAGGATCGACCGAGCTTCTGCAGGCTCCGCCGATCTGGAGGTTCCGAGAGCAGGCTCGACCGGTCCACTACAGAGATCGACCAATCTGGCAATTTAGAGGAGATTCTCGACCGGCCCACTGCAGAGCTCGACCGATCTAGCAGTTCAGAGGAGAATCTTGATCGAGCCAGATCCAAACCGGGCAATCCAGAATGTGTTGTTCGATGGTTTTTCAGTTTCGAGCTATCCCAGGAGATCCTTCCTCAGATCGGTTGATCTTGGGCTCTGAAAGCTGAGTATAAAAGGTGAAAAAATGGAATTTAAAAGGGGAGATTCAGATTTTAGGATAGGATAGAGCGGTTACTTTCAAGGATTACACTTCCCACTCATTCACAACCTCAACCAAGGTGGACTTCAAGCCAAATCAATTCAATTGGAAGATCAATGAAAGCTAAGGAGGATGATGGTCCCTGATCAGAGTCGTGATAAGCGGCATAAAGCTACTTAGCAAATGCAGCGGAATATTAAAGTCACTTGCACTTAATCTCTTCTTCACAAATGTTTAGCTCAAGGTAGAAGTTAAGATTGTTTCAGAGATATACTCTAGCAACTTGAGGTTGCTAGGTTTTAAATCAAACAGTAGAAAAAATAAAACAGTAAGAAAACAATATTTATAGTGGTTTGATCCTTGGAGATCTACGTCCACTCCTCAGTCGAACACTGAGAATTTCACTAAAAGATATGGTCAAGTACAAGGAATTGCCTATCTCCTGTAGCAGGTGGTGAGCTTTCGAGCCAGCCACTACAAGACTATCCTCCATTACTTGGATCTTCTCGATCGGCAACTACGGCTAAGTCAAGGGCACACCTTCGTAAAACTTGCCTTTACTGCAATGGAAGCTTTATAGTTCCTTCCGAACTTTCCTGGTTTTGGCAACAGCCCGTGGGAGTCAATCTTTTTTCAGAGATGTGACTGTTGGATGCTTCCTAGGATGGAAGTTATCCCAATGATTAGATTCTTGAGCAAAGTCAAGGAATCTCTTCAATGTAGTGTCAGATATTCAATGAGGGGGAAACTATGGTTGTTGAGAGCTTTGAAGTCTTCTCTTTAAGGAGCTCTCAACTGACTACTCTCTTTTGCTTTTGTTCGCTTTGTAAGGCTTTCTCTCGTATGAGCAAGTGTTAGTCGTAGTCGTGAAGGGGGGGTCCTCTCTTGTTTGGACTTCTCTTTTATATCTGGAGATTCAAACTTTGAATCTCCAGACCCGTTAGATACAATGGTCCTCCATGTCCAAAAGAGCTACTTGCTTTTCATCCTTTCCAGCGTGTACAGTACCTTTTTACCTACTTCGAGTAAGGCTTATCGTCCTTGGTTGTACTTTTGTCAGAACGGGCGTCTTAGCAAGTGTTTGCTAGATTTTCCTTTGCTTAGCATTCTATCGAAGAATGGAATACTCTGCTAAGCCTTTTGATTGCTGAGCTTTTCTAGCAATCTGCTAAGTCTTTTGATTGTTGAACTCTTCTAGCAATCTGCTAAGTACTAGCGAATGCTGACTCCTTCAGCATTCTGCTATCTCTTGATATCTTGTTTCCTGATTGCTATAGCTTCAAGCAATCTCCTGAGCAAACAGTGAATGCTAACTCCTTTAGCATTCTGCTAGATCTTTTATTGCTGACTGCTAGCAGTCTCTTCAGCATATGATTGCTAGCATTTTAGCAATCATTCTTCTTAGTGTTTGTCTGCTATCTCCTTAGCAGTCATCTCTTTTCAGCATTTCACTACTCACTCCTTAGCAGTCACTTTGTCTGCTGGCGACTCTAGCATTTCCGAAGTTGCTTGGAACCTGATTTTCTTCGTTCCATTTGCTAAATCCTTCAGCAATCTTCTCAAGAACTTCTAATCTATTACAACTCGATAGATTTCCTAAACAGGACATTACAAAAGAGTTGCTAGACTATGCTAGAATTCAGCAATGATTGACCAAACTAATTAAGCTTTGATTCAACAAAACTTTTACAATTTGATCCTAAAGGGAGATTTACAAGATAAATCAAGGAATATTTTCCTAACAATTTCCCCCTTTTTCGTGCGATCAAAGCTTACTATCCATTGCTCAATCTAAGATGGAAAAATTTCTGAGTTTACAAGATATTCTAAGTATCAGAACTAATCTAGCAATCTAACTCAGCATTTAACCAACTTAGTTCTTAGCAGGGATTGGTTTTAAATAAATTCCCCCTCAAAAAGTGTTGGGAAATATTTCTCGATTAAAACATAAGTAAAATGCTTCCTTAGCAATATGCTAGAATCCTAGCATTCAATTTAAGCATCAAGCATTTACTGCCAATCACACACCAATAACTCAACATCCACAATCACATGAAATTTCATTGAACACACGAATAGTGTGTATCAACTAAGACACGCAAAAAATATCAGAAGTAGAATATGAGAAATTGTCTAAGTCTGATTCAGTTTCATTCATATTTTTTAGATGCTACAAGTACAGAAACTGAAAAAGACAACAAAAAGGTTACAGAGAACTTGCTAGCATACAAATTTACTCATCGCCATCTGCATGAACTTGTCAAATAATTCTTTGTCGGCCTCACGATCAGCAGTCTCCCTCTCTAGCTTCTTGGCAAGTCTCTCGTTTTCCATCTCAATTCTCTTCAACTTGAGCTCCATCTCTTTCTTTTTAAGCTCTTCTTCTGCCAATCTTCTTTCTTCTTCTTCTCGCTTCCTTTACTCAGCTTCAGCGAGTCTCCTTTCTTCCCCCTCTTTGATCGCAGCCAAAAAGGTGGATGAGAAGGATTGAACACTATGCACAATCTTCTGCTGAGAATTAGCGACGTCTTCCTTCATCACGTCCATGCTCTGCTTCACGCCAGAGACATCACTCTTCACCTCAGCAACCCCTGCTCGGACTTCAGAGACTTCACTCCATACTTCCTTCCTTATGTCAGCAGCATCCACAGCCACTCTTTCATGTATGGCCAGGGGAATACTGGTGGAGAGAGCATGTTGAAGGGAAAAATGAAGTTATGGGAGCTTACGGGGAGAACATCAAATGAAGAGGTTGTCAGCACCAATTCTCTGCCAGTAAGAGATTCAGCATCTTCCATGTGAATGTCAACATCTCCTTGAGCCGTCAAGTACTCGGCCTCTTCAGCGATGCGCTCTTCTTCATCTGCCCTCTAGGCCTTTGCTTCTGCCTCAACAAGTTCAGCAGCACTTGCTTCATCGGCATATGCCTTCAAGTATTGAGCTTCATTTGCTAGTTGCCCTGCCTCCTCTAGGTTCCAGACGTCTTCCAGGGCTTTAGAAAGCTCAGCAGCTTTTGCTTCCTCTAGCTCAGCAGCGTGCGCAACTCTGGCTACTTGCAGGATATTATCTTCCATGAAGAGTACAATCATGTTCTCCTCTCTGCTCAGCTCACGGATCCTTTGTCGCTCTTCTTGCTCTCGGGCCTCAGTCATCCGAGCCATCAATCTTTCCTTCTTTTGAGCATCATATTCGGCCTAGCGTCTGCAATACTCAGCAGCTGCTTTTGCCTATCGCTTGGATAGCTCAATCTTAGCATCTAAATATCCATCAGGAGCAAAGCTAGACCTTGGCAAGGATTGAGAAGTTGAGAACTGCCGACGAGCACGAATAGCCTGAAGCCTGGCAAGGACTTGCTTATCCGAAAATTGCTTCGTGCTTGCCACTTGATCAATCCAATCATTGGCCCATCTCTCCTCCTTTTTCCAGTAGTTTAGCCCCTTGGTTGTGTTAATCAACATTCTTTCTCTAAAGCAAAGTTGGTGCATGACATAGTCAAAGAATTTCCATCTCCTAAATTCTTTGCTCAGCACCTTCCCTTCCGGAGTGTTTTCATCCAACTCCATCTCCTAAAGGAACTCGGAGTGTCTCATTGTCGCATGTTGGAACTTTTCTCAGGAATCGTGCGTCATACACATCCTCAGATTCTCCATCCGAATCAGAATTGGAGTAGCAGGAAGCTAAAAATCCTTCATCATTTTATTCTTCTGGCCTTGCCTCAGCAGATGATGGAATTGCAGTGCTAGGCTCTTTGTCAGCAGTCGACCTTTCCTTAGCAGTCTGCAAGATGCTAGCAACTTGCTCAGCATTCTGATCCACAGCACCATCACTACTAGGCCTCTCCTCAACATTTGAGCAGGTGTAGCAGCAGGCACCAGAATTAGAACTCCGCTTTGGCCTTCTGGACGTACCAGAGCATCAAATACTCCTGCCACAATCAGCGTATTCAAGTCCCTGTTGGATAGAGCGTCATGCTCGGGCAAAGGTGTGGTGATGGGAAGTTGAACTGCTTGTTTCCCCTTGCGCTTAGCAATTTCTTAAGCCTCATGGCGGCTAGCCTGCTAGCCTCCTCAGCAGCACGTGCAAGCAACTCAGCAGCTTCTTTTACTGCTTGCGAATCTGCGGCTTTCTTCGCAGCAATCTCATCAGCAGCGGCCTTAACCTGTTCAAAGTTTCGGTCCCGCGCTTCAAATGTTATCCTCTTCATTTCCTTCTTATACTTCCTCTTTTCTTGTGCCTGCTGGTTCAACTTTTGCTTCATTTTCCTCTCCCTTACCTCCTTCACTCGTTCATCAAAAGGTTTAGAGAGAGGAGTTTCTTACCTTTGTTCCTCAGCAATAGGAACTTTCTCAGAAGCCTGTTCCTCAGCAGTTGGTGTAGAGGATGCAGGCTTATCAGATGCTGCCTTCTTAGAAGTTTCTTTCTGTGCGGCTTCTTTCTCGGCTATTTTAACAAGCCTCCTTCGGGTCCTCTTCTTCTACTTAGGAGAACTAGCTTCTTTCCTTTTCCTTTTAGGTATTGCGGCAGCCAGCTGACCAAGTACCTGAGCAGGGCGCTCTTCTTTCTTCTTAGCAAGAATCTCCTCAATCTGCTCTGCTGGCAGATCTCCGAGCTTTTCGATCTCAGCAAGATCTTGAAAGCATTTCTCCGTCTCTGCAGCCTTCTTGGCAGCACCAATCTCCTCAGCAGACATGGGGATTGTCTGCTCCAACTGGTGGAATGCCAACTCTGGTGAATGTACATCATCAGGAGAAGTAGGAATGTTGGGGTCAACATTAGAGTTCCCTTTCAGTATGATTGGGCGGGACATGTCAGCAGGGTGCGGCACCTTCTTCATCAGAGGAATGAAGTGTGTGGGGATCAACGCCTCGCCCCTGTCAAGCTCGTCCTTCTGAAAAATTGTTTCAATCAACTTACTTATTTTCAACCCAAAATTCACATTAGATGTGAATATCCCTTCCTCCTTGATCTTCACAATCTTCTTTGTGTGGTCCAACCACCGCTCAAAAAAGAATTGCGCCCAATTCCCTTGGATTCCATCTACTAATGCCATCATCACAGCATACTTCTTCGCAGAAAGTTCCGAATACGACCCCGCGTCGCATTGGAACATCTTAATGACAAAATCAGTGAGGAGTTTGTAATCCTTTGTGAACTGATTTGTCGGGGTAGCAACCTTCCATGGGTGATTGGCATCCTCTATCACTTCGAGCCTTTTCCATTCTTCCGATCTGGCCTTCATCTCATTCGTATTCACAATTTTGTAAGTGGCGATGTGTTCGCCTGAGTTGCGAAGGCCGAACGTCTTAGCGAGAACCTCAGCCGTCACCGTAATCAATGTCCCAAAAATAGAGGTTGTAAAGGATTTGTGATCATCGGCTATCACTGCCCTGGCATAGAACTTCGAAACCATATGAGGGTGAAACCTCAATGGTTCAGCCGACAGATATTGGACTACCCCCTCCTTGGCCATCGTATCCATAACCCAATCCGGAAATTCTACAGCAGCAAGAGGTGTGTACAAGATCCTGTCCTTCATAATCTGGGTTGCTCTCTTCTGAGCATTAGAGAGCCCAGATTGCTCCTTCTTGCGGGCAAGAGTGACCAGCTGAGCATATGGAATTAAATCATCGATATCCTCCTTCTTCACTATCATTGTAAAACATGATGCATGCCTTTCATGTAGAGGCGTGCCATTGATAGGACATAATATTAACTTCGGAGGGTTTTCAGGTGCAGTAGGCTTTTGGGTAGAAGAGGAAGATTCGGGATTTGTAGACATGCTTGAGAAATTTGAAAGAGTCAAAGGAATTTCAAGTGTTTGGAAATTTTAAGAGAGTGAAAGCTTGGGATTCAAGGATTTAGATTTCAGAAGGTTTGCAAATTTGACGAAGTATGGTTAATATACCTTCTGAGTGTTGGATCTGACGGTTGGGGTAGAACAGCTTCAAATCTAATCGATAGTTCAGGAGATCCGAGACCCTTCGTATGGTCACCCACGCCCCAAAATGCTCGAGTACTTTTGATGTGTCGGCTCCTGATTTGTCTCAGCCAGTTGCACGCATTAAATGTGTCGTGTCACGTACACTAGTGGATTTGAAATTCAAAAAGTTTGCGCTTTGACTTTTGGAGATTGCTGAGAGCTTGGACTCAGCAATCTGCTAGCATCGGAATCCTTAGCAATCAAACAATCTGCTGAGAGCTTGGACTCAGCATTCAAATCCTAGCATCCAAATATAGATTGCTGACACCACTTGTTGAATTATTACAGCATTCTGACGAAATGCTGAGAGCTTGGACTCAGCATTCACGCGCTAGCAAGCGTCTGATCCATTTACTATAATATTATACTACTTAATAATTGCTGAGAGCTTGGACTCAGCATTACACTTGCGTAGCAGCCACTTGTTGCAAGAAAACCACTTAGGATTTGCTGAGAACTAGGATTCAACATCCAATTGCTTAGTAGCAATATCACAGCAACAAAAAATTCAGCACATCAAAAACGTAAGTTTGGATACGTTTATCTCCTTCTCTTCGAAAATCCAAGAAAACAAGAAAGAATGAGAGTTGGAACTCATTCATCCCCATCCTTTTCTAACTCCATGAGGCCTAACTTCAGACATAACTCTTTAAATCTGGCCTCAGCAAGCGGCTTGGTGAAGATATCAGCAATCTGATCTTCGGTGCATATGTATTGAACATCAATATCATTCTTCTCTTGGTGATCTCTGATGAAATGATGTCGGATGTCAATATGTTTCGTCCTGGAATGATGAACAAGATTTTTAGTAATGCACCTAGCACTATTGTTGTCGCAGTAGATTGGCACGCATTCTGGAGCAATATCATAATCTTGAAGTTGCTGCCGAATCCACAACACTTGCGCACAACAACTTGTGACTGCTACATATTCTGCTTCGGTTGTATACGTAGCCACAGAGTGCTGCTTCTTGCTAAAACAACTTATTAGCTTATGTCCAAGGAATTGGCAGGTGCCACTCGTGCTCTTTCGATCAATCTTGCACCCTCCAAAGTCTGAGTCTGAATAACCACTGAGTGCTAGCCCATCAGACCTTGGATACCAAATTCCTAGACCTTCGGTGCACTTGAGGTATCAAATAATCCTCTTAGCAACATCCAAATGTGACTTCCTAGGATTTGTTTGATATCTCGCGCAGACTCCTACGACATAAGAAATATCTGGTCTGCTAGCAGTGAGATAAAACAAGGATCCGATAATACCTCTGTAGAGAGTAGGATTCAAAGGTTCTCCTCCTTCAACAAGAGAGATCTGGCAGCTCGTGCTTATGGGAATCCTTAGGCTCTTTGTCTTCTCTGGACTGTACTTAGCAATCAGATCTCTCGTATACTTCCTCTGGTGTATAAAGATCCCTTCACTCGATTGTTGAACTTCAAGTCCCAGAAAATAAGACATCTTCCCCATCATGCTCATTTGGAAATTACTTTGCATGAGCTCTAAGAACTTCTCACATAGCACTGGATTTTAGAGCCAAAGATAATGTCATCGACATACATCTGCACAAGCAATATGCTTCCTTCATCCTTGATGCGAAAGAGAGTCTGATCAATCTTTCACTTCTTGAATCCATTATCCAGCAGGAACTTAGATAAAGTTCCATACCACACCCTCGGTGTCTGCTTCAAACCATATAAGGCTTTCCTGAGCCTGTAAACTTGGTTTCCTTGTTCGAAGCCTGGTGGTTGCTCAACATACACTTTTTCTTTGAGCTCACCATTCAGAAAGGCACTTTTCACGTCCATCTACAGGACTGAAAACTCATTGTGGGCAGCATATGCGAGGAACAACCTTATTGCTTCCAATCGGGCTATTGGAGCAAACGTTTCATCATAATCAATTCCCTCGCATTGCCTATATCCTTTGGCTACTAGACGCGCATTATTCCAGAAGATTGTTCCTGACTCATCCTTCTTATTCTTGAACACCACTTGGTTCCAATAACACTTTGATGCTCGGGTCTATCTACAAGATCCCAAACACGATTGCGGGTGAACTTTGCTAGCTCTTCCTGCATAGCATTCACCCGATATGGAGATTGTAGAGCATCATCAACCTTCGTAGGCTCTTCATGCGATATGTAGCACGCTATCATCACATTTCCTTGTCGTGTCCTTACAGGATCATTGATGTCATCAATGACAACATCCAGGGGGTGATCTCGTAGCCATCTTGGTCTTGGATTGCTGGTTGTTGGGGTTGCATTGCTAGCTTCGCCTGCTGAATTGTTCTCTGCTAGAACATTCTCCTCAGCAATCACTTGAGGTTCAGCGTTCTGCACCTCAGTATTTGGCATTTCAGCAACAGGAATCTTAGCATTCTGGACTTCAGCATTCTGGATCTCAGCAACTGGAATTTCAGCATCGTCCTTAGCGATCTCCTCAGCAACGCCCAATCTTCCTTCAGCAACTCGTCCTTGATCTGGGATTTCTTCATCTTCTTCTTCAAGCGATCCCAGAATCTCCAAATTATCATTAAGATAAATTTGGTTGGTGGCCTCAGCATGATCATTTGTATCATCAACCCTGTCAGCAGTTTGGTTACCTGCTGAATGCGCCTGAGTTGGATTGCAATCATTCATTGACTTAGTCGGGTCAATCCTCATATTTTCGAAAGGATTCAAGATAGATTGATCATGGACATCATTAGCCTCATGATTTGCATCCTTTTTCTCTCTAATAGTCCTGCACACTAGAGTAGACTCATAAAAAATAACAATGCATGTTATCTCCACAACTTGAGTCGTCTTGTTTAACACTCTATAGCCCTTGTGAGAAGGATGTCCATATCCAAGGAACACACCTTCATCAGACTTAGGCGAAAAAGTGTTAAGTTTCAACTTCCCATTGTTATGGATATAACATATCGAACCAAAAGCACAAAGATGAGTCAGAGAAGGCTTACGACCATTGTACACCTCATAAGGAGTCTTATTGAATCTGCCATTGATTGCACTTCTATTTTGAGTGTACCATGCAGTCATGACTGCTTCGCCCCAATACTTTCCACTCAGACCAGAGTCGGCTAGCATTAACCGCACTGCTTCCTTCAAGGTCCTGTTCCTTCTCTCTGCTAGACCATTCTACTGGGGAGTCCTAGCAGTGGATTTCTCATGCCCGATTCCAACTTCGGAACAAAAATCCATTAGAATCCCATTGCAAAATCCAGTCCTATTGTCTGATCTGATTCTTTTAACGGTAACCTCTTTGCTATTCTGCTCCTTGAGGATCAGCTCTGGTAGGATGAGCTTGACTTCATCCTTGGTCCTTAGTAATCTGACCCACGTGTACCTGGAAAAGTCATCAACAACCACAAGTGTATAAACCTTTTTACTTACAGTGGCTGGAGTGACTGGGCCAAATAAATCCATGTGCAAAAGCTCTAGGATTCTTTTAGATGTGGCCTTCTCCGGGTTTGTCTTGAAGGATGTCTTGGTTTGCTTCCCTTGCTGGCAAGCTTTGCACACACCTTCCTTTCTGAAGGTCGTCTCAGGCAATCATACAACAAGATTGTGCTTGGCTAGGTGGTTAATGGTATTAAAGTTTATATGGGTTAACCTCTTATGCCATAGCCAATTCATTTCTTCCTTGTTGAATGCTACGAAGTATGAGTGCTGTTGGTCGCTTTGCCAATCAACAGTATATAGGCCACCCTTTTGGATGCCTCTGAGCTTCACTTCACCTGTAGCACTATCAACAATCTCACAACCAGTATTAATGAAATATACATTATACTCATTCTCTCATAGTTGGCTTATGCTCAGTAGGTTGTGCTTGAGGTTAGAAATGAGGGCAACATTGATGATCCTCATGCCATCTTGCTCGATGCAACCTCGTCCAATCACTCGACCTTTGCTGTTGTCGCCAAACATGACAGTGGGGCCATAAATTCTTTGAAGTTCGAAGAATAACTCTTCTCGCCCCGTCATGTGGCCTGAGCAACCACTATCTATGATCCATTCATTTGACATTCCTCATGTCTTTGCTCTTGGATCCTGTTCCTGCAAAAATCAGCAATTCTGTTTAGGTACCCACTTAGCATCGGGTCCTGCAGGATTAGCGTGGATCATGGTCCCTTTTGGAACCCACATCTTCGTTCCATTTGCTGAATCCTTCAGCAATCTTCTCAAGCACTTCTAATCTATTACAACTCGATAGATTTCCTAAATAGGACATTACAAAAGAGTTGCTAGACTATGCTAGAATTCAGCAATGATCGACCAAACTATTTAAGCTTTGATTCAACAAAAATTTTACAATTTGATCCTAAAGTGAGATTTACAAAATAAATGAAGGAATATTTTCCTAACAGAGGAGATCAAGTCTTAAATCACCCAATTTGGGAAATTCTCTACCTTGATTTACTCTTGTAATGGATTTGTTTGCATTTTGTATTCAATTAAACCTCATCAAAGGTATGTGTAACTAAATCATTGAGGATATTGGTAGATTGAAGCTTTGAAATGTTTAATTGAGTTTGAATTATATGTTTACTTCCATTCCTACGATTGCACTCACTTTAGCTTTTTCCTAAATCACATAGTGTAGGCAATAACCAACTATGTGTGTTTTAGACACCAAAATTGCAGCCAATACGCGGATCTTGGTGTTGTAAGAAGTGTAGATGCATATAGGTTTTGATCCAATCCCTGTGCGGAGATTGCCTATAGGTCGATAACTTACGGTCTTATTGGAGTGGAATTAGATGCTACAACGTAACTGTTTGTGTGTTTAATTTCATCTACTCTTGTCTTGCCGGTACAAAGGGAGATAGGAATTGTAGGGTAGGTTGATCATCTTTGAAAGGATTAAATATTTGTTAGCATCATTCAAATCAATTTCATAGTTTCAAGTTGGATATCTTACCAATGTCCTTATTTTGTCATTATTAAATTTGATCTCTTGTGTTTGAGAATTCTAATTTCTAAAGAGGTTGGAAGTATATTGAGGAATGTTGAAGAGAAGGCATGTTTAGTTAAAGTTTTCTTAGTTAGATAGTTAGAGTTATTCATTACTAGTGTAGTTCACAACTCAACGACTAGTTCATTCTTAGATATGAAGCAATACATGATTATCTAGTATTCTAGCGGGCGAATCGGGAAGAACTCGGATTGATATTTTATTACTTGAATGCATTAGAGTTTAGTTGACTTAGGTTGATTGAATTTTATGTGCATCAAGTTTTTGGCGCCGTTGTTGGGGATCTTCATTTAGTAGGTAACTAGATATTAGGTAAAGTGTATTGTTCGTAGTCTAAGTGTTTGTTTAATTGTTTGATTGAAATTTGTTTGTTGTTGATTGGAGTCTTTGGTTTTGTAGGTGTTGCATGTTAACAAGATCCAAGGCTCGCTTCCTTGAAGAGTAAAAGTTCCGGAAAAGGTTCGAGAGTGAAGGAGTTGAAATAGAGCTTGAAATGGAGAATAGGCAAGATATAGGGAGGATTGACGAGCTCGAGAGGAAATTGGAAATCATGAGAGCTTTGATTAATGAACGGAATGAACCGACAAGGCCACTTCAAAACCTTTTTAGGCCTCAAGGAGAGCAAGCCACCGGAGGTTTCCGATTGGGAGTGAATGCAACTCAATTTGAGATCAAACCTCAACTTGTCCAAATGATTCAAAGCAATCAATTTGGTGGCCATGCGACAGAGGATCCGAATGCTCATATCTCTAGATTCCTCGAGATAATGGATACTATCAAGATAAACTGAGTGCCTCAAGATCACATTTGCCTGAGATTATTTTCATTCTCTTTGAGAGATGGAGCGAGGCATTGGTTCGAGGGCCTAGACAAGTCCAACATTGCTTCATGGGAAGAACTTCGGGAGAAGTTCTTGTTCAAGTTTTTTCCTCCCAGCCTAACATTGGAAATAATAGCTGACATTACCTCCTTTGGGCAGTGGTATGATGAACCGCTATATGAAGCTTGGGACCGCTTCCGAGACCTTCTCCGAAGATGCCCGAGGCACGGATTATCACGAAGTCAACAGATTTGCCAGTTCTACGAGGGTCTCAACTATGAGACTAAGGTGATGATGGATGCTTCTTCAGGGGGTTCCTTCCTAGATCAAGAGGAAGATGAAGCTTGGCGAACCATAGAAAAAATGTCAGAGAATAGCTATCAATGGCCAAGGGAGAAAAAAGATTTTATGACGGTCAAGTTGGTGAATGAGATGCAAGAGAGCGAAGAGTTGAAGGAGCAAATCACCATGATGCGAATGAAGATTGATGCATTAACTGCCTCAGGGAGTAGAAGGGATGATGTGATGTTGATGAAGCAAGATGAGCTCTACCCGGAGCATGTGAACTTTCTCAATCAACAAATGGGGTTCAACAACAATAGAGCTCCATACAACCCGCCGGGTAATATGTACTATCATCCATCAAATTGTTTTTATCCCAACTTCTCCTATGCTAACCCCAACAATGCCCTTAATCCTCATATGCAATTAGAAAATGGGGGAAGTAGTAGCCAAGGTGGTTACGTTGGAGGAGGTAGTCGGTTTGGGAATCAAGAGGTGAGAAAGAATCCTAGTGAGGAGTTAGAAAAGAAATTTGAAAAATATGATGGTATGTTTGCTGAAATCCAATTGCAAATATCATCAATTGCTAAGCAACTAAGTGGGAAGCACCAAGTTGGAAAATTTCCAAGTGACACGGAAGTGATACAAAATAAAAGTTGAAATGTGGTGGATGGAGAGCGAAGTCGAGATGAGACGATGTTGGTGATGACTCCGAAGCTTGAGAATGTGGAGTTGGAAGTTGAAGAAAATGTTGTGAATGAAGAGATGGTGAAGGAGTTGGAAGTTGGAAAGGTTAAGGAAGAGAAAGAAGATCAAGGTGAAGAAGTAAACTTCTTTGATTATGTGAGGAAGGGAGATATTGAGATGCCAAATCCAGAAAAGATCCAACGAGTTCCATTACTTGATGAGTTGATAGAAAAGGAGTTGAAACCGGATGGTGATTCATTTGAGTATGGAATAGTTGAAGATAAGTTGAGAGGTGAAAGTGAGGATCAAGGAGAGAAGAAAGTAGCTCACAAGTAAGAGGACCCGGGGAGTTTTATCATAAGTTGCAAGATTAGGGATACATATGTTGAGAAAGCCTTGTGTGATTCCGGGGCTAGTGTAAATGTGATGTCTTGGAGCTTATACAAAGAATTGGATGTTGGAGATTTGAAACCCACAAGCCAAGTCCTTCAAATGGCTAATCATGCCTTGTTTTGCCCAAGGGGTTATTGAGGATGTGCATGTGGAGGTTTTGAGTTTCACATGATTTTTTGGTAGTTGATATGAAGAACAAGGGGGGTGTTCACCTAATTTTTGGAAGGCCATTCTTACACATGGCCGATGTATTGTTTGACATGAAGAGTGGTGAACTTACTTTCCGATGTTGTGGAAAAGTGGTTGTCTTTTCATTACCTCCGAAGAGCATGGATGACAAGAGTTATGAAAGTCAAGTGGAACTTGAAAAGGGGGTTCAAAAGAAAAGATTGAAGGAAGACGATGATTCTAGATGGGATGATGTGGATGAAAGAAAGGAGGAAGATCTTGATCCGGGGGATTATTTTGAGCAAGATCGAGGAAGAGTCAAGAAAGCTAGAGTTGAGGATGTTCCGCCTTGGAGTGCACAAAGAAAGTTGATTTTCGAGATGAGCATTGCCATTTGGAGCAAGGTATGAGCTCCGGCTCTTCCCCATTTGATCATGATTGATGAGCTCGAGGTAAGAAGTCAAGTTATTGACTATAAAGAAGCGTTTGTTGGGAGGCAACCCAATGTTCACTTGTTTTGGTAATTTTGGTTTTTGGAATAAATGTTTAGGTTATTTAGTTTTATTGGTTTTGTTTGATAATAATGGATATAGGATGATTGATTCGTGGATGTTTTGCAGACTTACATGTTTTTGTAGATGATGTTTTTGTAGATGAGAATTAAGATTTGGGGAGGTGCAAACCCGAAATAGTGCTGACAAATTGAAGAAAGAATGCAGGGAAGTTGCGACACAGAGGGAAATCTCGCCCGGGACCATTTTAGATTGCCCTGGCTCAGGCTGGATTCGCCGATCCCAATCTTTGTTGTTGTGGGATCGGCCGAGCGTAGCTGGAATTCAAAATTTTCACGGTCAGAGCATCAGATCGACCAATCCTGTGCAGGATCGGCCGATCTGGATCGAGCAGTCCAGAATTTATGGCGGACAGACCCTCGGATCGATCGATCCTTTCTTGGATCGGTTGATCCTGGCACGATTTTAAAAGAAATTCTAGGGCTCATGTCGCCCCATCTTGATTTCTGTCGGAATTTCTCCTCCCAAATTTTTTTTATGCTTTATTTCACTGATTTGAGTGGTTCTCACCCTTTGATTATATCTATGTCTAGCAAGAGAGCGAGGGGGAGTTCATCTTCTTCTCTTAGTAACCCAAGAGGATTTGATGATGAAGAGTTTGAGAAATACAAAAATCTGGTTGACAAGCCAGTCGGGGGGACTAGGTATCTCTGCGGGGAGACTTTGGAAGCACTGGGGTTAAAAGGAGATGAGTGGAGCCTTCTCACTGGCATCGGATGGAGATGGTTCTTAACTGCAAATTGGCCAGCGTACATGGAAGTGACAAATGAATTCCTTGCTTCAATGACTGTCATGAAGGATATGAAAAGTAATCCTATGTCTATGAAGTTCAAAATCAAAGGTCATAAGCTCTTTTTGAGTAGGTTAGAAATTGATGAAATTTTTGGGTGTAATGAAGATTCCTTGTTTATCTTTGAAGAACTTTATCTGGCTGAATTTTGGGAGTCAATTTCAGGGATAAAAAATGTGGGTGTTTTTATATTAAGTCTTGTAAGTCATCCTCAATTAGAAACCCTATTATTCCGTATCTTCATAAAGTAAAAGGAGGGTTGTCTTGTGGTCATGAAGTGTCTGGCGATGTGGAATTTTCAGAGCTCTATTTTCTGTTTACTTTGTTGAATGGGAAGAAGTTTTCAGTTGGAGGTCTGTTGATGGATGGTTGGAGCAGATCACATAATTTGGAAAATCCATTTATTTGTGGTGGTGGTATGTTGACTCCTATTTTTTAACTCTTTGGTATTAATTTGTTGGGTTTTTTGCCCCTGGATTGCCTCTTGATACTGTTAATTTGGTTACTGATAGGTTTTTGGTTCCTTCTCGGTGTGGAGAGTGTTATTACTATAAATTTGGGGAGAAGGTGATTGAACTGCCACATTGTGCACTAACAGAGGTTGATAATTTGAAGGATAGAACTAACTGGTTGATGGAATCTGAGGAACATGTTGGTTTTGTTAGATCATTGTCAAGTGTTGAGTGTTGGTTTAGCCAGAGAGCAGCTGTCCAGGAAACAAAGCACAAGAACGAGTTCACAAGCACTACCACCAGCTGCCGTGACCAATCACCACATGGTCGAGAGGAGTGACGAGCACCATCCACCTATTTGCAAACTTAGTCTCACTTGGCAAAGTTTGGGGGAATGTGCCAGTTGCCGGTGCCTCGGGTTTTTCTTCTCCCTCTCTCCTATCCTTTATCTTGCATTTAGTTTAGTTGTTGGATATTGTACCTTGGGTGGATTTGATTCGATATGGTTGTACTAATATTGATATTTTACCTTGGATTTGATTTGGTTGTAGTATGAATGATATGGATGGATGTTTTTATGGTCATATCTTGTTCATGAATGGAACTGTTTGAATTTGTGCATGAGCTTATTCTTCCTATATTTTTGGTTTTGATGGATATTGAGGATATATGGTGAAATGTTTGGTGGTGCTAGTGGAAAAATGATTGATTTGTATAAATTTTGGATGGTGGAATTATTGGTGGAAAGAGGATTTGGATGAGTTAATTTGTGGAAGTGTTTTGTAGTGAGATTTTGTGTTGGTGGATATGAATTCTTAATGGAAATGAATTATGCTCAAATTTGGTGGTGTTTGTGTTGATGTTGAGTAGGTACATAAGGCAATGGGAGAAGCGGTTCGATCGTGGATACCGATGGGTAATGCATTCTATCGTTCTCCTTGCCATTCCAATTTGTTTGCATGTAGATGATTTAGGATTGGTTGTGTGATTGTGTGTGTGTGATGAACCCAAACAAGGTTTGAGATTTACTCATGATTTACTAGTAGAGTTTGAAGTTTACTTTAACCAATGATAGGGCGGAATCTTTGATGTCGAAGCATGCCTAGGTTAAGCTTTTGAATTGCCGAGTTTAGTGTGTGGTTAATGTTTTAGACTTAACGAAAAAACTGTGAAAATTGAGCCATGATATTGTCATATTTTCGGTTGTGAGAGGCGAGTTTGAAAGTGAGAAATCTAGAACTTGCATTTGTTCTCAATCTATTTAGTATGAGCATGTAACTAGAAAATGATATTAGGCCATCGATTCCTAGATCTACCTTGCACATCGGGAGTATAAGGTGGTGTTATTTGATCATTATTTGTCTTTCTTACCTTTGTTCCCCGTGATTGAGCTTAATTGGAAAATATTCTTTGATATGATTAGGACAGAGTTTGGGGATGTGAGTTTGAGGGTGAATACGATGTTGTGAGAGTGGGACGGGAATTGCGTTATGATTGTTGGTTGAATCCCAATGAATGAGGCTAGATTGAAAGAATTGAGAGTTGGACATGAAAAGAGGAAAAAGGGTGCAAGTCATAAAAATGAGCACCTACACAAAAATATTCACAAAATTTTTTGTGTTGTTATGGAAAAGGATAAAAAGAGTAATGTTGAGAAAGAAAAAGAAGAAAAAAAAAGAGAAGAAGAGAAAAAAAAGAAAAAAAAAAGAGAAGGAAAGTGAGAAGGAAAGAATAAGCCTCGGGATTAGTTGTTTAAAATCGATAATTGGGGGTTCTTGGGAAATTGAGGAGTTTAACTACTTTGGCCTAAAACCTCCTACCTTTTAGTTAACCACGTTATAACTAAAATAAAGACCTTCTTGATTCTAGAAGCTAGCTCATTGTAGTATAGTGGTGAGAATAGATGCAAGCCTATGGAAATCGAGCTTGAAAACTCGTGCTTGAGTGAATTGTCCCTATATACATGAGGGAGTGCATTTCATTGCTTTTATCTAATTTTGTTGAGTGATTTGAGTCTTTAGCATTAACTGTGTCACAAAGTTAGGTGATAATCTCATTTGACTAGGGCATGCTAAGACAGATAAAATGAGCTATGACATATTGCACAAGGTAGAATGATTGTTTACTTTGTTCTGATTGAGGACAATCAAAGGTTCAAGTTTGGGGGATTATGATATGTGCGTAAATGACCTATATTTCGATGTTTGTGCATGCATTTTTGTGTTTATTTTACTCCCATATCATATGTTTCGTGTTGTTTTCGTTGTGTTTTCGTGTTTTGTGTGATTTAGAGTGTGTTAGATAAGTTTGGAGCATAATTCATAATTTTGATGAAGTTTTGGTAGAAAATCGACCGATCCAAGCTACAAAGGGTGTGAAGATCGACCGGGATGAGCAGGGGAGCAGCAGGAAGGATTTTAGAGAGCAGGATCGACCGAGCTTCTGCAGGCTCAGCCGATCTGGAGGTTCAGAGAGCAGGCTCAATCAGTCCACTTCAGAGATCGACCGATCTGGAAGTTCAGAGGAGAATATCGATCGGCCCACTGCAGAGCTCGACCGATCTGGCAGTTCAGAGGAGAATCTCAGTCGAGCTAGATCCAGACCGAGCAATCTGGAATGTGCTGTTCGACGGTTTTTCAGTTTCGAGCTATCCCGGGCGATCCTTCCTCAGATCGGTCGATCCTGGGGTCTGAAAGCTGAGTATAAAAGGTGGAAAAACAGAATTTAAAAGGGGAGATCCAGATTTTAGGATAGGATAGAGCGGTTACTTTCAAGGATTACACTTCCCACTCATTGACAACCTCAACCAACGTAGATTTCAAGCCAAATCAAATCAATTGGAAGATCAATGAAGGCTAAGGAAGAGATCAAGTCTTAAATCACCCAATTTGGGAAATTCTCTACCTTGATTTACTCTTGTAATGGATTTGTTTGCATTTTGTATTCAATTAGTGGTATATTGAAGCTTTGAAATGTTTAATTGAGTTTGAATTGTATGTTTACTTCCATTCCTACGATTGCACTCACTTGAGCTTTTTCCTAAATCACATGGTGTAGGCAGTAACCAACTATGTGTGTTTTAGACACCGAAATTGCATCCAATACGCGGATCTAGGTGTTGTGAGAAGTGTAGATTCATATAGGTTTTGATCCAATCCCTGTGCAGAGATTGCTAATAGGTCGATAACTTACTGTCTATTTGAAGTGGAATTAGATGCTATAATGTAACTGTTTGTGTGTTTAATTTCATCTACTCTTGTCTTGCCGGTACAAAGGGCTATAGGAAGTGTAGGGTAGGTTGATCATCTTTGAATGGATTAAATATTTGTTTGCATCATTCAAATCATGAATTTCATGGTTTCAAGGTGGATATCTTACCAATGTTCTTGTTTTGTCATTATTGAATTTGATCTCTTGTGTTTGAGAATTCTAATTGCTAAAGAGTGTGGAAGTATATTGAGGAATGTTGAAGAGAAGGCGTGTTTAGTTAAAGTTTTCTTAGTTAGATAGTTAGAGTTATTCATTACTAGTGTAGTTCACAACTCAACGACTAGTTCATTCTTAGATATGAAGCAATACATGATTATCTAGTATTCTAGCGGGCGAATCGGGAAGAACTCGGATTGATATTTTATTACTTGAATGCATTAGAGTTTAGTTGACTTAGGTTGATTGAATTTTGTGTGCATCACACAACCAGTTGATGTCCACTGCATTAGCTGTCACGAAGCATAAGTTTTCTTGTCTTCTTTCCCAATCAACCATATACACACCACCTTTCCTTATGCCTCTTAGCTTCACTTCCTTGGAAGCTATATCCTTGATCTGACATTTTGATTCGGCATCGGAATCCTTGAAATCATTATCACTAAGTTGATTGATGCTTAGCAAGTTGTATTTCAAGTTGGTGATGAGGGATACATTCTTGATCGTGATTTTATTATGATTCATGCATCCCCTTCCAATTACTCATCCTTTGGAGTTGTCACCAAACATAAACGGTAATCCCTTGACCATTATTAGATGCAGCAGATTTCTTTCTCTAAACATGTGAGCTGAGCATCCGTTCTCGAGGATCCACAAACTTCTTTTCTTTTGAATCTGATACGCATGTACTTGTTCCTACAAAATAAAGATTATATTTTAGGTCATCGATCAACAGCAGGTCCTGTATGACTAGCACGTTGAATTACCCCTTTTGGGACCTAAACCTAAATAATCTGTGTTTTGGAAGGCTTTTGATGACTTTTGCCCACTACCTTACCCTTCCTTCTGTAATAAATGCATGACTTTATGAGATGAAGGTTGGGGCTGTGCACAGGTGTGTGGAGTCTGCTTGGAAGCTGGCTTCCTTGCTGGATCTTGGAAAATTGATTCCGGATAAGTGTACGAACTGCGTGGCTTCCTGGAAATGAATCATCTGCCACTATGGATAGCCCTTGAAAAATTTTGATTGGGCTCAGACCTCAAGTATGTGTTCCTCATACTTGGATGAACTCTTCTCTCACTCTAGGAATATGAGAAGAATCTCTGGTTATTGGAGCTTTGTTGGAGCATGCTGTTTGGCCAGCTTGGATTTGCTGGAGAACCAACATTTAGCTTTGACAGCAGGAGCTAGTACTTTATTTGCTACCCATTTGCCTTTTAGCACTTGCCGATCACTGGGCTACGATTTGACATAAACAATTTTCTTCTCGCCAGTGACAACACCCGATGATGATGCATGGTTGCTCAAATTGGTTTTATTAAAACTAAGACCTAATTTATTTGATGGATCTCTTTAGGTAAAAAAACACCTCATCTAAAACTCTTGAGGTTTTTGAAAAAGAGCATTTGCAAGGCTCAAGACCAAGGTTTTTTCTCTTCAAGGAGTCACACACATGTTTTAAAAAGTTGAACTTTTGAAGAAGAGTAGAGTGTTCCTCTTTGAGTTTTGCCAGTTCCTTTGTTGTCTGACCTCGATTTCTCAATCTCATCGGTCAAAATGAAAACTTGAATCTTCAACGAGGAGTTTTCACCAGCTAAAATATTTTTAACTCATAAAACATGAAAACTCTGTGGAAAGAAAATTGGGGGAAATATCCCATGAGTCGGAGCAATTCAACTTAAGGTCCTCTCGAATGCATGCAAAAATAAAATAAATTGGTAAAGAGCTAGTTACCTCATCATCAATAGCTTTAAAAGCTTGCTTACTGTCATCTTTATCACCTTTTGCGTCATCCTCAATTGTTGTCATGAAGGCCAACAATGCTTTCTCCTCCAACTCTTCCTCAGACGAGACATACCCATCATCATAGTCGGGTATATCAGGATCCTCGGTCCTGGATAGCATGGTTTTGGCAATAGCCTTTGAGGCTCTGATGTCAAACAAGCGCTTTAGCCTTTCTCTCTCTTTTTTATCCACATGTGGACACTTAAACATCAAGTGGTCTGGAGAGTGATCATTGCTAAAATCGCATATAAATTATAGCAAATAGACAAATCAATTTGTAAACCCAAAGGTTGTCAAACCCACAGGGAATGTATAACAACTCTATTTCATGTACTAGCTATAGTTTTCAAATCTTAATTGTTTGAGTAACTTGAAAATAGGGTTTTGGGTTTTGAAATTTAAAGATGGCAAAAACAAGAAATTAAAGGTTATTTAAAACAATAAATAAAGGGACAGATTCCAGGGCAGTTAATCAACCTATCTACATGTAAAATTCATCAACTCATCAATGGGGTAAAATTAGATTCAGAGGAATTCAACTCCTTGTTTGGCTATTTAAAACCTAGATTACTAATTTTCACATTTCAGTCATTCAATCGATAACTACAAACCTAGATTTAATTTCATCTCTCGATCCTTAATTAAATCTAGATTTGATTAAATTAAAACCAGGACATAAAACCATGCTATTAAGTTGAATCATTTGAACATGCATCAAGATGATTATCAAAACCCTAGAACCTGCTAGGGTGCGCAGCGCAGGCGCGCGGCGCACGGCGCACGGCGGCCGAGGGCCACGAGCGCGCGGTTGGGCGCGTGCGGTGGTGGCGGCAGCGGTCCGACGATGGTGCGGGCGGTCGGTGGCGGCGGTGGCTGTCGTCGGCGGCTGCTGTCCCTGCGGCGGTGGCTCGTGTTTTAGTGGTTTGTGCAATCCTGTTGTAAACCCTAGGGTTTGCATTAGGGTTAGGGCAAATCATCAGATCACAAAGGCCTAAATCCCAAAAGATTTGGTGGATAAAGATTTGGAGGCCCTAGAAGATTTGAGAAGATTTGGATTTATCCAATAAATCCGAAATTCAAATTGTAATAGATAGGATTTTATTTTTCCTATTTTGTGGGGCCACGAGGAATTTTTGTTTGCTTTAATTGTCCTTGTATGATATGTGTTTTATTTATGTGTGCAATTAAGCATGTGTAGATAATAGGAAAAGAATCATTTATCGCTTTTATTATTTACAGCTTTCTAAGCATGCTTATGTGATTAATTTCTTTTGTTGGATTATATTTTGAGAATTTTTGGGCTTGTTTAATTACATGCAAAAATTTGGAAAATATAATAACAAAGAAATTATGTGTGCGCATATAAGAAACCTTTTAAAAGAAAAATACTAAACAAATTTTTTTAATTAAAATAATAGACCTCCACAAAGCGGTCCTAGGCTGTAAGTGCATCTCTCGTTCTAGTAAACATCTATGAGTGTAGCTTGCTAGTTCCTAGAGGTGCATGGGTACGGTTGTTGGGATTTCTAGACAAACAATTTAAATCATGTGAACAGTGGGAGGGTTTTGCGTAAACGTCTACGAGTGTAGCTTGCGTAGATCTCTTCCATAAGTATTCTAGGATTGATTTAAGTTATAGACAAAAGCTCTGAGAGCTGTGCGGTATGGTTACGTGCCATGCTAAACTGTCTCTTTTGGCCGGAGTTAAATTTGTGGTTAATGGCTTAGAAGCATCTTAGAATATAATGCAAGAATTGCATCCCTGTTCTTGAGAGATGGCTTGGTCTAAGGTTTTCACTAATTATTAATTTCTAGTGTCAAAAGGTTCCTGACATGGTAATGAAATTAAATGGATTGGGGCTTAAAACTCGCAGTTCTGGTTGAGGGTGACATCGTAAACGTCTACGAGTGTAGCTTGCGGTGGGAACTCTTGGGCAATTAGTGGAAAACATTTGTATTTGATTTATTAAAAGATTTTCAATGCATTTGTTTTCGAAGTTCTACATGTATGCTCTTATTTAAGATTTTTATTGTTTCGGATATGTCTATGTCTAGTGTTATCAATATTCTCGCACAAAATTCTCTAACTGGTCCAAACTTCCTGGAATGGAAATGCAACCTTGAATACATCCTGATTGCGGAAGAACACATGTTCATTCTACAAGTACTTTGTCCTATAAGTGCCTACTACTGAATCCTCGCAAGAGGAAGTAGACTATTACAACGAGTGAGAGAGCACGTAGTTTCCATGATTCACCTCATGGATGAGCTAACTGTGCACAGTGGAGGTATCGACGCTGAGGCTAAGGTCGATATCATACTTAACTCTCTACCCAAATCCTTTGAGAGTTTCAAACTGATTGTTGTCATGAACAAGAAGGAGTATACTCTATATGAGTTTCTCAATGACTTGATGGCAGCAGAATCAATTGTGAATCCTTAGAAGGTTGTCTTAGCTACTTCTGGTAATCACTCTGTTGTATCGAAAGGTATGAAGCCGAAAAGAGCGATTAAGAAAAATGCTGGAAAGGTAACTGCGAAGGACGTGGGAGCTGTTAATAAGCCTATGGCGGAAACTTCAAGGGACAAGTGTTTTCAGGTGTGGTAAGAAAGGACATTGGAGGAAAGATTGTTAGGCCCACAAGGCTAGACAGGGTATGCCATTTGCATGTATAACTGAAGCATGATTAGAGTGCGGCGTTGCTCTTCCAAGAGCTGTAAGCGCTGACTTGTTGATCATGTTGTTATACTTTGCAGGGGACCGTGCCGACAAGGCTGGTGAGTGATGGCAAGAAGATACCAAACTTGATGAAGGCAACGTTTTATGACGGAGCTTCATGGAGTTTTCTTTCCTTTATGTTTTGATGAACTAAGTACGTTTAAGAGTTTTTGTTTTGTGGGTCGTGGTTTATCAGCAGGACAAAATTTATCAACTTTTCATGGATATTTGTTATTTATGATTTCACTCATTGGTGATAACAATGTTATCCATTATAAGATGTTGATTTACACTCTTTATGTTACTTCAATCAAACATGTGCTTAAGTATTGCATGTAATTAATCCATACTTGATAATCCTAGAAAGAGAAAACTTACTTCTTCTAATGAGGATCTTACATATCTCTGGCACTTGAGACTGGGTCACATCAGCTTGAAGCGGATTCAGAGACTTGCAGATGACGGTACAATGGACTTAGTCCGGGCTGTACCTTATCAAGTCTGCGAATCCTGTATCGAGGGTAAGATGTCAACTAGGCCTTTTAAGGCTAGTCAGTCTCGAGCAGAGGAAGTGTTGGGATTGATCCATTCTGACTTATGTGGACCGATGTCCACGCAGGCTCGTGGAGGGTACGAGTACTTCGTCACTTTCATTGACGATCACTCAAGGTACGGATATGTTTACCTGCTTCGCTACAAGTCTGAATGCTTTGAGAAATTCAAAGAGTTCAAGACTGAGGTAGAAAAGAAGGTCAGGAAAACTATCAAGTCGCTGCGATCTGACCGCGGTGGCGAATACCTCGGTAACGAGTTCCTGCAGTATTTGTCAGAAAATGGGATTACATCCCAATGGACTGCACCGGGTACTCCCCAGCAAAACGGTGTAGCTGAAAGAAGAAATAGGACTCTTCTAGAGATGGTAAGATCAATGATTAGTTATGCAAACTTACCAATTTCGTTTTGGGGCTACGCATTGGAAACAGCAGCTTACATGCTAAATGTGGTGCCTTCTAAATCAGTTCCTAAGACGCCTTCTGAGCTCTTCCTTGGTCGCAAACCTAGTTTGTGCAAGTTTAGAGTATGGGGCTGTCCGGCACACGTACTGTCGAAGGAATCTGATAAATTAGAAAGCAAGTTAAAAGTAATGTTGTTCATAGGGTATCCCAGGCAAACGAAAGGTGGTTACTTTTACTGTCCTGAGAGTCAGAGAGTCGTTGTTAGCATCAACGCTAGATTCTTGGAGGACGAGTATGTGAGTAATCACAAGTCAAGGAGTGATATCGTTCTTCAAGAAATTGAAAACGAGTTCCAAAGGAAGGGGAACGTGTAGACGTGGGTGCACCTGTGAGAGGTTCAACACCACAGACACGTTCTTCAGTGCAAGGTGCAGAACCACAAGTTACTACACCTACTACTGACATGGCACCGATACCTCGTCGTAGTGGGAGAGTTATTTTCCAGCTGAAATGGTACATGTTCGTGGGTGAGTCTTCGGACTTGAGCCCGGAAGACGGACATGAGGACTCTGACCCACTGACTTACGAAGAGGCAGTGCAGGACAAGGATGTTGAAAAATGGTGTGTCGCCATGGATTCCGAAATTGAATCCATAACTGCTATGGACGTATAACAGAAGACCGATTTGCCGAATGGCTTTAGGGCCATAGGGTGCAAATGAGTATACAAGAGAAAGAAAGGAGCGGATGGAAAGATCACGACTTTAAAGCCAGGCTGGTGGCAAAGGGTTATAGTCAGAAAGAGGGCATTGACTATGACGAAACCTTTTCACCCGTATCTATTCTCAAATCCATCCGGATACTCCTTGCCATAGCTGCATATATGGACCTTGAGATCTGGCAGATGGATGTCAAAACCGCTTTTCTAAACGGTTACCTTGAAGAAGGTAGGGACATCTATATGCAGCAACCCGAGGGTTACATATGCAAGGGCGAAGAAAATCTTGTCTGGAAGCTTAGGAAGTCCTTGTATGGACTTAAGCAAGCTTCAAGGTTGTGGAACTTACGTTTTAACAATGTGATTAAATCCTATGGATTTGCACAGTTGGAAAATGAAAGTTGTGTTTACCGACTTTGTGTCAGTGGGAGCGTGGTTTTCCTTGCACTATACGTTGATGACATACTTCTATTTGGAAACAATGAGGGAGTAATGTCCAAAATCAAGTGTTGGTTATCCGAACAATTCCAAATGAAAGATTTGGGAGAAGCTGACTACATTCTTAGTATTAAGGTCTTACGAGATCGTAAGAGAAGAATGTTGAGCTTATCCCAGGCATCCTATGTTGATACTGTGATAGCCCGGTTCAGCATGCAACTCGCCAAGAAAGGCTTGCTGCCTTTCAGACATGGCATTCATCTTTCTAGTGGGCAGTGTCCTGAGACATAGCGGGAGAAAGATGAGATGAGTCTTGTACCATATGCTTCGGCGGTGGGTAGCCTCATGTATGTGATGTTGTGTACCAGGCCAAATATCTGTTATGCCGTTGGCATGGTAGCAAGATATCAGTCTAACCCTGGACAGGCGCACTGGACTGCTGTAAAACACATCCTCAAGTATTTGAAGAGAACTAGGAATTACTGCCTAGTTTATCAAAGTGAGGATTTGTGCCCTGTGGGTTATACAGACTCGGATTTCCAAGGGGACCAGGATGAGAAGAAATCGACCTCAGGATATGTGTTTACCCTGGGAGGTGGAGTTGTATCTTGGAGGAGCTCAAAGCAGAAATGCATTGCTGACTCCACCATGGAGGCGGAATATGTCGCCACCTCCGACGCCTTGAAAGAGGGGGTATGGCTCAGGAACTACCTTTTAAAGTTAGGCGTGATCCCGAGTTTACCGAGGAGCATCACAATTTATTGTGATAACTCTGGTGTAGTGGCAAACTCAAAGGAACCGCGGTCTCACAGGGCAAGCAAACACATAGAGAGAAAGTACCATATCATACAAGAAATCGTATCGAGAGGTGATGTGCTGATCAAGAAGATTGACACTAAGGACAACCTTGCTGATCCATTTACAAAGAGCTTGCCGCAGAAAGTTTATGAAAGACATATTCGTGAGCTGGGTCTGAGGTGGATGCCGACCACTGACAGTGGTTAAAGAGATAGCAGGCTAGATAGACAGACTGTATACTCTGTAATAGTATACAGAGTATTGATGGGTTTTGTATACTGAAAGCATTTATTATAATGAGTATACGACGGTTTATTTCTCCTATCAGTTAACAATCTTACATGTATGTAACAATGGTATCCTCTTGTCTCACCGATAGGGATGATCATACGGCGTGTTGTAGATCATAGAAGACAGTATGATCACTTGACCTAGTGAGACATAAACCTGATCACAGCCGAGACAGCGTATGAGGATACGTCTGTCCGGATGGCTGCGGCATCGTCGGAATAAGTAGTCTGTCTTGGCTACTTGACATGCTGGTACGCAGGGGTGGCGTATTGATGAACCGCAGTGAGATGTATTCGACTGTCTGACATCAGCGAATACAAGATCTCTTTATATTGATTGAGTCCAAACCCTAACGAAGGTTCAGGGGTTTGCACGGGTTGTTTGTTGTTTTGACTTGCCATGGTGGAGAGCCTAAGTAACGTGCTCGTACATCCGCATCTTGGGTAACAGCAGTTCGTGTAGTACCGCCTGAGACTGGGTTTAGGTAACCATATCCGAGTAATATGATGGGGACATTCCCTAAGGAGCTCAATAACATTCGTCATGCCAAAGTCCTGCAGGCTGATTAAGTTCAGGCACGAGTGATAAGGATTGAGTGGTACTACTCAGGAATAATAAGATATTAATTAATTGTCGTTAGAGCTTGTCAGAAGCTCCAATTAATTAATGGATGTTCGGTAACCTTAAATATGGGGATTCTCAATTAATGCAGCCCGTTCTCATAATGTGGTAATAAAGGGGTATGTCAGTATTAATTCTGTGGTGAAAAGGAATTAATATTAATTAATTAATTGTGTCCTGGGTTGTGGACATGAGAATTAATTAATTATAGGCCCACTTTATTATTTGCATTAGGTCCCAGGACTGGCCCAATTAAATATGCTGAAAAAAGGCTCAGTAGCCCATTAGGGATAAAACCCTGGGTCTATAAATAGACCACTCTCTCTTGAAACCCGTGTAACTTGTGTGATCATTCAAATCAGTCAAAACCCTAGGTTAGAGAGAGAGGGGCGGCGCCTGTAGATGGGAGGAGAAGGATTTTTCTGCTCCGGCCTACAACACAAATCTGTGGAATCCTCACAAGTAGCAGATCTGAACAGCATTGGGACACAACCCTGAAGATCTGATCTGGTGAACAAGATTTTCTTTTCTTTCTCTTTGTGTTTTTCGATTTCATCTAGAAATTAGATCTCTAATTTCTGTTTCCGCAGATCAAATCGAATCGCGTGGTTGAATTGGAAATTGGATATTCAAACGCGAAAGATCGGATCAGACTCTACGGAATAACGGTAATTCCTCAATCCACAATTTTGAGAATTAAATTCATAGGAGCATGCTAGGTTTTATTGTGGATTCTAATTGTGCACAATATCCATAAATCGATCCGGTTCAGTTGGATTTTGTGATTCGGTTCATTGAAAATCCCTACAGCCACCAACACCTGCTCCACCGCGTGCTCCACCATTGATAGAAGCTTATCAAATGGGGAGGAACTATCTAGTTGAGTCTCCCACCTTGCTTGTCTATATGTCATCTTTTTGCTGCCCAGATAATCATCTTCCAATGCATCAAGCCTTTGATGCAATTTCTCCATCTCTGACTGCACCATCTTTCTTAAATGAGATTTCAAAACCTTCATCATATATCGCATCTGAAGTTTAACATCATCACCTTTATCCCCATACTCAGTTTTAGCCATTCTGCATAGAAGTTAGTTTGGATAAAAAGAGTATGCCTCATCACCTCACAAGATCTCGTGTATCACTCAAATTATGGCATTATCAACCCCTTTGTGAGATATGTATGGATGAAAGATGATATGATAGGTATGGATAAATATGAATGATGTATATATGGATAGATAAGGATAAATATATGGATGAGATATATGGTTAGATATGGTGAAAATAGATATGGGTAGATGTATGGATGAATATTATATGAATAACTATGGATGAGATAGATATGGATATGATAGATATGCATATGGATAGATGAGAGAGATATCGATGTCTAGATATGAATAAATATGGATAGATATGAATAAAATAGATTTTGATAGATATGAATGAGATATTAGATAATATATGGATAGATATTAGTAGATATAGATAAATAAGGATGAGAATGGATATCTATTGATGATATATACATAAAAAAAGATGGAAAAATAAAAATAACAATTATAATAATTTAAAAAATGAAAATAAGATAAATAATAATAAAAACAAAAATAGAAATAAAAAGAACGAAAATTGACATGAAAAAATGAAGCGGACAAGACACGAACGAACAAGACACATAATTGAACCAGTAGTACGAAAAAGCCCTGGTTTAAAGTAAAGCGTTGAGACTTTGAAAGTTTGAAAGATAGAGCTTCCATCTGTCTTCAAGGTAAAAAACAAAAGAGTTTGACCTCAAAGTATTCGTCTTTTGAACTTGCCATGGGCCAGCAGCCCTTGACACCGGATGCTTAGCTGCTGATTATGAGGGGAGGTGTCTTCTGCCCATCGCTTTGCCAAAGAGTGGCAAGAAAGAATGGAGTTGGCCAGAGGCTACATGGATCGGGCTTTTGTAAATACCTACCCACAGGAAAAGAAGAATACGATCTGGTTCGTGATATCAAACTGATACGATCCTCGCCGAAAGGTTTAGATCGCAACCCAGGAACTCGAATGAAATGACTAGGACGCGATGCAGAAGCAAACTGAAAACTTGATACGATGGGGAAAATCCAAGTGTAAGTCCGATTGATAAGTTAATATTGAATTTCAAGGCACTCCACAGAAATTCAAGAGCTTTCAGATAATTGAAGAATAAAACTCACGAATATTATTAAACTGAAAATTGAATTACAATGAAAATATGAAGCCCTATTTATAGGGAGAAAATCAAATCTCTAAACCTAATCTAACTAGGAAAATAAATTTGAAAACCATATCAAATCTATTAATATATACAACAAATATATTTTGATATTTTTGTATTAAAAGGAAATCTAAATCCTAACAAATCTAGAAATCAAATCTAATCAAATTAAAACTAAATCATATCTTATCAAGATTTATCAAATCTTTTATCATATCTTCAACCAATCTTCCTGAAGTATCTTGATAAATCTTGCCAACTTGATTTCCATCACGGTGTGCCCACGCTCCAAGTCTGCGAAGCCGGAAGGAAGATGAAGCCCTAAGCGAGTGAGTTAGTGGACTGGTAGACATTAACATCTACCAGCTAGTAATAGATCGTAAGCTCTTTGTACTCCTGTAAAGCTTAGTGATTTCCAGACTTTGGTCTGAAGAGAGGACGTATGACTTTAGGTTCCGGACCTCTATAATTTTTTTTGCACTTTAATGCTTTATTTACTTTCCTGCAATAATTTAAAACTGAACACATCTTATATGTTGAAGTATATTTGAAACAAAATCTAACATCAAACTCGCTAAGCAACAAGTTTTCAGAAAACACAAATTGGTGTGAGCAACTACCAATTTGTGACGTGTAAGTCTGTTTAATTTTATTTCCGTTGTGCATCAACTCTAATCTCGAAACCAACAAATCCTAAATCCCAAATAACATATTTGCAAATACTTAGGGTATTTAATAACCATTAAGTTGTTGTGTATCTAATTAGTTATTCGTTACTAAAAAAAATTCGACCCTATAAATTGATAATTATTAATGTACATTAGAGATTACCTTTTATATTGTCATACATTAGTGAATAAATAGAATTAAATTCAAAAATACGAGATAAGACTCATAAAAAACTTTAAGAGTGCAGTAATTGAGATATTTATTTTATAATTGTTATTTAAAAAAATGATTTTCCAAAAAAATGGTATTGTTTATTTAAAATGTAAATATCTATGCGTTACATAATTAACACTAAATATATCTAAATATCGAGAAAGAATTCGAGCTTCGAAGGACATCTAAATGAATGAGTGATAAATTTATTAAAAAAAATATCGAGAAAGAAATATAAAAAAAATGATAAAAAGAAATATAAGATACTCCGTATTTTTGTCCATTCTGTCAACAGGATCCCGATCGCAAAAATTCTATCAAAGGAGGGGAAAATTCCCAAATTTCGCAATTTCAATTACGCAGCCCAATTCGGAGAGAATCGATCGCTTCAGCATCGAAGTAGCCGCTTGAGTTCCCGGTTTGTTCTATTATCCTGCCATTCATAAGTTTTCTTATCTGTGTTTCTCATCAGCTTCTATAATCGTCGAGTTTCTGCCGTCGGACCTTGCATTTATCCTTTTTGTTTTCCCCTTTTTCTATTGGGTGTGATTTGAATTTGGATTTGGATTTGTGTTTGGCGGTTTGGTGTTTCAGTTTCTGTTGTGAAATGGAATTCCTTTGGAAACCCTAGTTTCCGAAATCAAACCGTAATATCGAATCTAGTTAGTTAATTATCTTGATTTTTCCATTCATCCAGAGGTCTACTGCTTGTTTGCCAAGATTTGTATTTGTATTTGTATTTGGTTTGATGTTTCAGTTCGGTTGTGAAATGTAATCCTTTGGAAACCCTTGTTTCGGAAATCAAAACGTAATATCGAATCTAGTTAGTTAATTATCTTGATTTTTCCATTCATCCAGAGGTCAACTGCGTATTTGCCAAGATTTGTATTTGTATTTTTGTTTGTATTTGGCGGTTTGATGCTTCAGTTTTTTTGTGAAATGGAATTGCTTTGGAGACTCTAGTTTCCGAAATCAAACCGTAATATCAAATCCAGTTAGTTAATTATCTCGATTTTTCCATTCATCCAGAGGATCCAGAGGTCTACTGCTAGTTTGCCAAGATGCCGGCCACCGCGGGGAGGGTTCGCATGCCAGCGAACAACCGGGTCCACAGCAGCGCTGCCCTACAGACCCATGGCATATGGCAGAGTGCGATTGGGTACGATCCATATGCCCCGAACAAAGAAGAGAAGAGCAATAAATCTTCTCAGGTGACTGCTGCCGCAGCAGATGGTGAACAGGAAAACGCGTATGCTAGTTTTCAGGGTTTACTTGCTCTTGCACGTATCACGGGTTCTAATGCTGATGAGGCACGCGGCTCGTGCAAGAAGTGTGGGAGGGTTGGGCATCTTACATTCCAGTGTAGGAATTTTTTGAGTGCTAAGAACGATGATGATAAGGCAAAGGATTCTGATTCCATTCAAGCTGCGGTTTTGTCTGGATTGGAGAAGTTGAAAGGTGAGAAAGTGAAGTTGCAGGGGAGGAGTGAGGAGAGCAGTGAAGAGGAGGAAAGCGAGAGTTCTGATTCGGATTATGATTCTGACATAGAGCGGGCTATAGCAGAGAAATATGGGAGAAGATTTAGTGGTGGAAAGTTGGCAAGCAGTAAGAGTAGGAAGGGGAGTGGCCGTGATGAGTCCGATGATGATGATGATGAAGATGATGATAGGTCAGAGAAGAAAAAGAGGGAGAAGAGAGAGAGAGGTAGATCAAAGAGCAGGAAAAGAGCAAAGAGAAGGTATAGCGACTCTGATGACGAGGATGCAGTGAGAAAAAGGAGGAGTAAGGATAAAAGGAGCAAAAGGGATGATGATTCCTCTGACGAGGAGGAGGAACGCAGGCAAAGGAGGAGAAAGAGTAAGAAGGAGAGGATGAAGAGGAGGGGTCACCGTCATGCGGTGGAGGATTCATCTGATGATTCCATGAAGCAGAGGCATAAGCGGAGGCACAGGCGGGCAGGCTCAGCATCTGGTTCCGAAGACAGTGGATCAGATGATTCCCGTGTGGGAAGGGATAGGAAGCGGTCTGATAAGAAGAGCCGGAAGCATCACCGTGAAGAGGACTAGCATACATTCTGCTCTGAAGATTGCTGAATATTGTGAATGTGTCACTGCTTTGATACTATATGTAACCCTGAATTTGATCAATGAGCTTCACGTAGCTCAGCAAACTCTTTGATGGTTCATCTGCTGCTTTTCAGTTTGCTTGGTTTGTTGCTTAAATGTGTTTTCTTGTATTGAGTGAAGATTATGAAATTAAAAGATCGATTTGAATTTTCACCTTTCGAATCTGTATTGTGATGTCCTTGGAGGCTACAGAATTTATACAGTAATTTGGTGTTATCATTTTTAGCATTTAATGATTTTTTATGTCCATTTTTTCTCATCCCCAAATAGATAAATAAGCTATTTGACAAGCTTTCAAACATTTGGTTCACAATTTCTTGAAAACAAATATGGTCCAATATTTTCATGAAAATGCGATTTGATTTTTGAGGTTTGTTTATTTATACAACAGTAATATTTTTAAAAGGGAAAATCCTGAATTATATCCTCAACTATTTTCATTTAGGGGATTATATCCCATTCTATTTCTGTTAGGGGATTATATCCCACTTTTTTATTTTAACACGGAATTATATCCTCAGTTATTAACACCGTTAAAAACTTGCTGAGTCACCCGTTAAATGCTTTTGTAGCAATGACATGTATTTTTTATTATTATAAAATTCTCCTAGTCATCAAAATTGTTTAAATTTTAAAAAAAGAGTTGAGTTTATATATATTTTTTTAAAAAAAAAACACAATTTCAAATCAAAAAAAAAACGAAATTAAATCTAAAAAACAGAAAACAACAAGTCCAAAAGGAAAAAAAAAAGAAGCAGAAGTAATTCTCTAAAAAATAAAAGAAATCTGAATCTTTAAAATGGATACCTCTATCAATTCTTAGAACCCTAATTCTTAAATCCAAAACCCCCAATTTACATCATTCCCATAAATCTCATTCTTAAATTTTAAGCTCAAACTAGATGGAGAGGGTTGGGGATCGAAGCATGTTGAGGATAAGATTATGGAAATTGCCTCGCTCGAGAAGTTAGTTCAGGAGAGAATCAAGGTCGGCGTAAAAGCCGGTGCTCTCGGCGACTCCGTCACCGTAACTCGTGATAAGAACAAGATCACCGTCACAGCTGATTCCGCTTTTTCGAAGTGGTGATTTGCTTTCCAAGCTTCAAATTATCACAGTTCGTGGATCTATTCATCGTTTTTCTAATAATGTTGGTAAACAAGATTTTTAGAAGAATTTTCAAAATCCTCAGAAAACGTACTATGTAAAAAATGGTGAGTAGAAGCTCGGTCGCCATATAATTGCCTGCCTAATCTTATCGATCCCCAACCCTCCTCCATCTAGTTTGAGCTTAAAATTTAAGAATGAGATTTATGGGAATGATGTAAATTGGGGATTTTGGATTTAAGAATTAGGGTTCTAAGAATTGATAGAGGTATCCATTTTGAAGATTCAGATTTCTTTTATTTTTTAGAATTACTTGTGCTTTTTTTTTTCCCTTTTGGACTTGTGTTTTCTGTTTTTTAGTTTCAATTTCGTTTTTTTTCTTTTGGATTTGAAACTGTGTTTTTAAAAAAAATATAAATATAAATTCAACTCTTTTTATAAAATTTAAACAATTTTGATGACTAGGAAAATTTTATAATAATAAAAAATACATGTCATTGCCACATAAGCATTTAACGGGTGACTCGGCAAGTTTTTAACGGTGTTAATAACTGAGGATATAATTCCGTGTTAAAATAAAAGTGTGGGATATAATCCTCCATCAGAAATAAAATGGGATATAATCCACTAAATGTGAATAGTTGAGGATATAATTCAGGTTTTCCTGTTTTTAAAATTGTATTTAGTTTCTAATAATGCTAGTATATTTTTAAGTTTTAGTTTTTTAATGTTTAAATTATAATTTAATTTTTAATGTTTGTATATTTTTATGATATTATTCTAAAATTACATTTTAATGTACATTTATTGACTTTTGCAATTTAATTCTTAACCTTTATAAAATTACATCGTAATTTTATTTTCTGTCCAATATTTTAGGAAAATATCTAATGTTTATATAATTATACTTTAATCTAAACATTTGCCGGTTTTTGCACTATATTTTCTACTATTTTTTTCTTTTATAAAAATAATTGTATTATAATTTATAATGGTTTCCCCTGTTTGCAAAATAACCTAATATTTATCAAATAATATTTCGATTCTTAATATTTTTAAATAAAAAATACACAAATATTATAAATTAAATCACAAAACTGAATAAATTATAGGAATTAACATATTATTTATTTGAGGAAATTTAAAAATATTATGAATTAAATGCATATTTTTTATCATAAGATTATTCTTTGTAACAATTAAATTATGTTAGGAACTAAGTTACAAAATAGGCCAAAGTTATGAATTAAAATGCAACTAATGTAAACATTAAGAATTAAAATATAACTTTGTAAATGTTGGGAATTAAATTTTTAAAATTGAAAATGTTAATTTAAATTTTAAAAATCAAATTGTAAATTTATAAACATACTGTTGTGAATCGAATCCTTCGTATATCGGAGATAAGCAATAATAAATAGAAAACAATAGAGAAATAGAGAGAACACGATGAAGAGAAAAATAGAGAATATTATTCATCATGGATGTGTCGAGAATTACATGTCATGTCATATATATAAGGATGAAATCATATCTACAAAAATCTAAAAAGATATTTACAAAGATATGATATATATATATATCTAAAGTATATCTTAAGTAATGTCTACCAAATAAATATATTCATAATACATACCAAATTATAGTATAATAAAAACAGGCCAACATTGAAAAATATTAGTATGGCTGTTAAAACTTAAAATACCTAAATCCCTAACAGCATTGCAGATTTTGGAGTGACATATACGACGCCGTTCGGTCTCTAATTTCAAATTCGCTGCATTGTTTCTTGCGGGAATCAGGTTTTGTTCTGCTCCAGGACTTAATTTTTCTTATTTTATTTGTAGATAAATTAAAATTGATCAACACAGCAGAAACTTAGCGTCGAACCATCTGCATTTCATTTATGTTTGTAAATGTGCGCATTTCTCGTATATGAAGTCTGTGATGTTATTGTGTGGAGTTGGTGTTAATGGTCTTAATTTTAGTGTAAGCAATATAATTAAGATTGTACAATTTGGTGCTGTTTCTGAATACATAATCTTGTTTGAATAATTAATTTATTATTCTGAATCAAGATTATATATTTATTTGAATATTTGTTTATCAGTTGCGTTAATGATTTCACGTTTAGTGTCTGGTTCTATTTCGGAGTGTCAATTGGAGTGTTAGCTCTTTTGTTTCCTAGAGAAATCCATGATTTTGGCCAGATTCATGTTTTCTAGGAAAATAGCAAAGTGGCACTTTTGTTTATTTTTGATATTTTGGATAATTCTTTTTTCTGAAGTGGGCGTTTTACATCACACTAGTTTCTACTTTCAATGTTAATTTGTTCCTTGTGTTACTTCTGGATGTAGTTTTGTGCACCATGGGTGGTGATGATGTGACCTCAGATCAAGTCGTAGCCGAATTGGTTGATATGGGGTTTGATATGTCAGACATCACAGAAGCCATAGAAACAGTAGGTCCTACACTGGATAGTGCAATTGAGTTCATCCTAAATGGCTCTAGCAGAAATGACAGGGGTGCATCAGCTAGTATGATGTGTCCCACGGAAAACAAAGTTAGGAAAAGAGCCACATCATCATTGCAACCTTCTGCTAACTTGCGGCAGCAGAACATAACGGAGCACCTGAAATTGGCATCTGGACCAAAACGTAACAAGACAAAAGGCTTATTTAACGCCTCATTCTTGAATACAAACTTATTGACAAATGTGGAAGAACCGGATGTTTCTACAACTGTGGATACTGGTTCACATTTCTGTCAAGATATCAGTACGGTGCCGTCTTATTTTAAAGATGAGAAAATAACTGAATTTGATTGGGAAAAGAAGGCGATTCATCTTCTTCAGAAACACTTTGGATATTCAACCTTGAAGAGCTTTCAGAAGGAAGCCCTTGAAGCCTGGTTAGCTAACCGAGATTGTCTCGTTCTTGCAGCAACAGGATCTGGTACTTCACTCTTCACATTATGCTGTTGTTAACTGCAACCAATCCATTGAATGGTGAAAATTATTTTTCACTTCCCAAAACAATTTTTTTGGGCAGGAAAATCATTATGTTTTCAGATTCCAGCGTTGTTATCTGGAAAGGTGGTGGTTGTCATCTCACCATTAATTAGCTTAATGCATGACCAGTGCTTGAAACTGGGAAAGCATGGGATTTCAGCGTGTTTCCTTGGATCTGGTCAAATCGACAAGAGTATTGAAAACAAAGCAATGAACGGTGCATATAGCATCATTTATGTCTGCCCAGAGACCATTTTGAGGTTAACTCTCTTCAATACTTCTGTTCTTTTAAAGGCGTCTTCTTACTTCAGAAGACATTTTCCATTTGTTTGCAGATTAATGAAACCACTTCAAAGCCTTGCTGAAAGCCGTGGGATTGCATTATTCGCAATTGATGAAGTTCATTGTGTTTCGAAGTGGGGTCATGATTTTCGACCCGACTACAGGTTTTTATACTTCAGCTTGCTTCTTCACAAGTTTTATCTTATGTAGACTTGTTATGTAATTCTACTAAACTTTTTTGTTATTTGCTCAGCTTCTCATCGCACATATTTTTTATAGAGTTCTCTGATACAAGGCAGTGGGAAATCGTGTCATGTTTTTCAAAATTTGGTTGTCTGATTTTGCTTAAATCTTCATTTTGGAAAATTGTCATTGATGCGGTCCACTTGGATCTACTATCTTAAGTTCCTGAGGGAGTTGATATATTGTCTCACTGCCAGTCTCATGCATACTATTAAAGTGTGGATTATTATGCACTATAAATCTTAGCCAATAAATCATTTTCTGCAAGGTTTCCAGTCATTCTTATGGCATCAACAATATTGATGGATCAAGAAAGTAAATGCTGGTTATTTGAGCCCTCTAACATGAAGCGTGCAACTAAGCACTGATCAAGGCATTAAAGTTGATTGTACTTTTATCCATGTCAAACTATGTTTGGTATATCAATTATCAACAACGGCCACCAATCAGATGACAAATACTGTTGGCAAATGGCAATTTATGTGTGAATGGATATTATTCTTTCCCTTTCAACTGAGTCAATCTCAATAGGTCTGATATTCAATGTAAACAAACTGCGCATTCCCTGGTATCACATATGAAACTGGTTGAAAAAACAAAAAATATGAAACTTTGGGATCTCAAATGGTTAGGAGTATAATAATGGTATAACAAGAAGAGCTTAAGTGAGAGGATGAAAACATGATTAACGGGTTGAAACTGATTGTGACAATAAAAGGTTTGAGAATACATTGACATTTTTTTATTTTATCCAATTGGATATCTTGGGAAGTAAAAAATGTTCTAGCTTCTTAATAGAATTCATATTTCCTGATAATTAATTTTGTGTTCTTACACCGGGAATGCTTGCTGTAGATGTAAAAGAAAGCAGTATGATAAAAAAGCTAGAGCATGAACTCTTTCCGTTTGTGTATGCATCCGTTTACATCAGAGTGTACACATTGGTTTACATCATGAGAAAATTATTGCTGCGAATGTTTACTGATAAGGGAAGGAGAAGGGGCAGGTGCCAGTGAATATTGTTTGGTTAAGTCAGTAGGAAATTTTTATGAATATGATAACAGCAAATGATCATGATCTCTCACCAGTCTCTCCTCGTACAACTTAGGCGACTGTCCATATTAAGAGAGAGCTTCAAGGCTGAGAACTTGAAATGCCTGAAGTTTGATATCCCTTTGATGGCTTTGACTGCTACTGCAACTATTCGTGTTCGTGAAGACATACTAAAGTCATTATGCATGTCAAAGGAGGCAAAAATTGTTATGACCTCATTTTTCCGACCAAATCTTCGTTTCTCGGTCAGTGTTGCGTTTCTTACTTGATGCACATCTGTGCACTCGATTTACCTGTACTTTTTCTGTTAGCTTTATGTGATTGCATTCCCTAGTCTATCCTTAACTATACTCTATTCCAAGTTCATAACTATTTAGAGTTATTGCTGCTACTTGCATTGAGATACTATCTAACTACATATTGTGTTCATCGTAGTTGTTCTCTTTTTATTATGCGTACGGTTTTTATGCCCTCCATCTATCAGAAGTAAATGGACCATTTTTTTCTCTTGCAGGTGAAGCATAGTAGAACATCATCTGTATCTTCCTATGAGAAGGACTTCAGTGAGTTGATAAAATTGTACACAAAAAGCAAGAATTCAATCCGAAATTTGACTCCGAGCAATCTCGGAAATTCCTCTACAAATTCAAGTCATTCTCCTAATGGTAGCACATCTGGAATAGATGAGATGTACAGAGATGTACATGATAGTGATGACTATGAGTTTTCAGACGCTGATGGTTTTCTGGACTCTCCGGAGGAAGAATTGTCAGTTCAATACTTGGAAGATGATTACGATAGAGTGCGTGGATACAATGACCTGGATGGTATTGAATTAACTTTTGAAGATGAACCTTTTTCTATTTTAATCTAAACTCCAGAGTTCTGTATGTTACTGCAGCAATTTACTTGTTGCACCATATTAAGTTATTAGTTTCCTTGAAGATGAACTAATGTCTGAGATTCTCACATTCTCTTATGTTGAAAAAGGCAAGATAAAATTTATGTGCCTGAGAAAAAGTGATAAGTATCAATAGTTTACTTGAAATTTGTAATCATCACTTGTTTTAGTATTGAAGATATATTTAACTACTTATTCTCATTCATCATTCTTGTTCCTTTCTGGAAATTGAAGTACCAACTATGTCAAAAATCCATATTCATAATTTCATTATTGTGATGCCTGTTGTTGATGCATGATGTGTGCAATTTTATATATTGTTCATTAATTAAGTTTTAAATTTAACTGGATCGATGTTCAGTTTCTTGTGGAGAATTTTGTGGGCGGATATCTCTGAATTCCAGAAGTTGCAGGACTCCTGACTCCGATGATCTGATGAGTAAACAAGGGAAAAGTCCAGCACTCTACCAAGGATATATGGAAGGACCAACACTAATTTATGTGCCTACTAGGAAAGAAACTTTGAGCATAACTAAGTTCCTTTCAAAATCTGGTGTAAAGGCAGCTGCTTATAATGCCAAGGTCAGAGTCACTTTCATGTAGTCACTCAAAGCTCAATTAATTAAGTTCTTTCAATGATTTTCTCCCCGTAGATCCCTTACATGTTACTGAGAAATGTGTCAATATCTCTTAGGAGGAAGAACATTTAGATAACTTGTCAATGTGTGTTGTTTATTTTCTCATTCGGGAAGATTAGTTTTTCTGTTCATAAGCTCATACTTGATGATTTCTCAGATGAAGTATCTCATATGTTTTTGTATTGTTAAGTTTTCTTGCCTCTACCTATTTGATGTCCGTTTTGTATCTTATGTGCTAATCTTTCGTTGTAGTTGCCAAAGTCACATCTCAGGCTGGTTCACAAAGAATTTCATGCAGATGAGTTACAGGTAATGCAGTTACTGAACAAGCAATCTTGTGTTGATTCACTTCTCAGATAACTTGGAGCTGGAAAATCTGTTGCATGTAAATAGCGGAGAGTTTTTGTACATCATTTATCTTCTCTTTAAGATATTTTTGTGTCCTATCTTCCATGATAGGATTCCATCTATATTTAGTTGAGTTTCAAAGCAAGAGAGAATAATTTGAGATAAGAGAGAAGATAGAATGCAGAGAAGAAAAGTGAAGAGAAAGGTTTAGAGAGAAACAGATTTTAGAGTAATTTCATGTCTTCCCTTTTTTCCTCCTTTTACATTCAATTATATATCTTCTCTTATCAGCAAAACAACCCTAAACAAATGGCCTAACAATAGCAAACATGCCTCAAAGTGTGGGCCTTGAGTAATAAAATATTACTCCCTCCGTCCCACATAAATTGTCCACATTTCCTTTTTCGTCTGTCCCGTGATATTAGTCCACTTTCCTAAAATAGTAAGTTTTTCACACTCATCAATAAAATATTCATTCCACTATCACCCACTATCACTCACATATCTAGGTTATTGTGCCCGGTCAAACGTGGACAATTTGACCGGGACGGAGGGAGTATATGGATATTGGGCAAGTCCATCGGCAAACTGGATCTGATCCGAGTTCTCATGCCACTATTTGCTTCTTCATCGACTGTCACCAATCACATAAGAATATCCCACTTTGGCCAGTTCTACCGTACTTGTAGATAATTAATTGAAGTAGCATGCTGTGCTTGGTTTTCATCTCCTGAAGAATTTGTTAATGCTTATTTTTTTTTATGTATCTAAGATGTTTAGAGAACTTAAAACTGTATAAATCTCTCTTGAAATTTGATACTTGCTTGATGTTCGCTAATCAAAAGGCAACCGCACTATCACCTGTTGCAGGTGGTTGTTGCTACCATTGCCTTTGGAATGGGGATTGACAAGTCTAACGTCCGACAGATCATTCATTATGGTTGGCCACAGGTCTATGTCTAGAATTCTTTACCCAACATGTTTATTGCATCTAATAGGATCATTGGTAAAATATTTCAACATGATTAAGAATCAATTTCGTAATGCAAATTGTCCCCAGCATTTTAATGAGTATATCAGCATTTCTTTTGTATGCAGCATTATGTCAAGTTTGTCTTTTCTACATATCTATGTTTACATGTGTAAAGTATCAATTTTCACCTTGCTTTTTTTGCTTTATAGAGATCTATTCTTCAGTATTTGTGTGTTTTTTCCATTTTCACTGTTTGACTATTTGATGCAGAGTCTGGAAGCATATTACCAAGAAGCTGGTCGGGCAGGCCGGGATGGAGAACTAGCAGACTGTGGTAAAAAAACAATCTCTTGCATGTTGTTTCCGGTCCTTAAAGAATTATTGAGCAGTTATGACAAATCAGTTTCTTTGAAGCAGTCTTATATGCAAATCTATCAAGAATACCTACTCTTTTGCCAAGTCAAAGGAGCAAAGAGCAAACAAAGCAAGCATATCAGATGCTATCGGATTGCTTCAAGTATGTCAATTTTTACTTCTCCAGTTCAATTTCTCTTACGTGTTTACAAGATGTGCTATACAATCTTCGTCAACAATGGCAGGTACGGAATGAAGACTGCTTGTTGTAGAGCCAAACTGCTTGTAGAATACTTTGGTGAAGAGTTCTCAGTGGGCAGATGCAACTTGTATGTTACTTTTCTTTTGTTAGATTATTATAGGCATATTTGGAAGTATTAAATTTGCCTGTCAATGTTGAATTCTGTGTTCCTATTTCCGTCTGGACTTTGCTGTTTTCATCTTGTGCTTTCACATAACATATTGTTTATCCTTGAGAAGCAAAATATGCTTCCTTAGTTTTTTTTAGGAAGTATCTTGTAACTTGTAAGTTGTTGCTGAACTCATTGAGTTGGGTAGATATTGGCTTTGTCCTGCACAGGTGAGTCTTACATATTAATGGTAGCAAACAATTGTTTTTAGGAATTTGTGTATTTATTCATCAAACCAATATGCATATTTATGCTTGTAGAGATAATCTATTCTAAGAAGTAAAATCACTCTCTTCTAGTAAATAAATCACCTTATTAAAGACTGCAATCGCTGCCATATTTAAACATAATCTCCGACAGTAAGTTTAGGTGCATCAACTAATTAGTATTAGCTTTTTTCCAACTCTGACTCAAGTGAACCCAATCCAATTATCTTTTTCTTAATAGTTTGCTGTTCACTGGTGACTGGATCTTAGAGAAATTTTAGACATATTCAATTTGCATTGAACTGTATCATTTTTGTTATATTTACCTAAATTCTGAGGTATTATATGCTAGATGTATATGATATACTTAGAAAATCTGTTGTGATTGAGCAAAGCGGATGCTGGACAGAATCTAAGCTTCTAATATGTGTTGGTCCGCGACCAGAGTTATAAAGTGTGCGAGAATATTTAAGTAAACCCAATTAACATTATCAGCTGACTTGTGAAAGTCATCTATCAGCTAAAATACTTAGGCTGAGCAGATTTAAGATTCGGTTATAAACTGATGGTGCTCGGGTTTCAAGATTCAATGAGAGTTGTAACTGAAAGCAATAAAGAAAGCAGTAGACAACATATGATACTTTATAGTGGTTCAAAAGCCATATATTCCTATGTCCGCTCTTCATTCTCCATGAACGGAATTCACTGTTGACAATTGTATACGATAATTGAATATGGGTTAAAACTGAGGTTTTTCTGTAACGGAGGACTTTGATCGTCCTCGGTCATAGTCACTGTAGTTGTCGAAGCTTTACTGCAATTCACTTGATAGGATTTGTCAGTTATGGGTTGGAGTTTTTCTGTTCTCCTTGATTGTCGATGAGTTGTCTTCTTAGGTGAACTGGGAAGGTCTTGGAACCTTGCTGGAGATCAGCTGAGAAGGTCTCCAGTGGTCTCGTCACGTGTCGAATAAGATATGAAAGTCCCTTGTAAGATACACAGAAGCTTTAAAAGTTTGAGAGAGTGTAAGCTTGAGTGTTTAGAGATTCAGTTACTTTACTCCTCTCTTTGATCGGGTATTTATAGCGGTTGAGAGATGAGTGATGTGACTCATGCTTTTGTAGGTATCCATTGTACAATCTACATACTTTATTCGCCTTTTCAGACTTTTGTCTAGCGGTCAACAGATATTCTTCTTTAAACCGACAGGTAATACTTGTTCGTCAGCGTTCTATAACTGGTATTAAGTTCGAGGAGGAATAATTTGAATATTCTCTTAGCACTTCAGTTCTTCCTCTTTTGTCTAGTCTCAGTTATCTTCCTAATAACTGGAGAGACTCATCATTGTGTCAGCTGACTGACCGAAATATTAGCTTACAACTGAAGTGTCAGCTGAATTTTTACTCAGCTATCAGTTCCTTCTGTCAGCTCTTACTCTCTCTTCACAACTGGTCATCTCTCTTCTTTTCATAACTGTTAGTTGACTAGCTGTGGATATTGATTAAACTTAATCTTCTATCTTAAGTTCTTCGAGTCTTTAGTTTTCAGTTCTAATCTATTAAGCTCTATACAAAGGATAAGTTGATCGATGGCTTTTGACTTATCATCAAAACATGCATAATTCCTAACAATATGTTCCTAAAAAAGCTCCGAAACAAGCCCTGATTGCTTTGTCACGTGCCGGCAGCTCAAGCTTTAGCCCTCTTACATCTTATTCATTTCTATTCATTGAATCGGGATGGGGCTTGAATCAGGGGCAGTGAATCCAATTCTGATTCAATTAGAGGTCATTACTGATGTTGCATCTGTAAACACTTTGCATTAAGATGTGAGTTAGGTTAACAGGGTGAACTTTAATGCAATTAATTCTACTTTTTTTTTTGGAAGCTATATGATACTTCTGTACTATATAAAATTCAACTGACTTTCATGTTATGCCAGATGTGATGTCTGTACCAATGGACCACCAGGAATTCAGGATTTGAAACTTGAGGCAATGCTGCTCTTGCAGCTTATTGTCATGCATTATGTGAGTACCCTTGACAGTTGACACCTTTGCATATTTTTCTACATTATCCTAGGCCTTATGTGTTTCATCTTAATGTTGCCAAGAATCCCAACAATTTTATAACTATAATATATATTTACAGAGATAACGACATATTTCAGGAATCTAAAACTTGTCAGGGTGAACTGTCTAACGATGATGTAATCCATAGCTCCAGGGCCAAAATGTTGGGAGAAAATCCAAATATGAGAGCATTTGTCAGCATGATTAGAGAACAGGTAAGTGTATTCTTATTTAAACCTCCAACGCTTCTGCTTATGCGTCCCTTATAATATTTCCTGTGTTTCACGAAAATGCACATCCAGACATTGCACAAAATTGCATATGTATTTTAGTTTTTGTGTGGTCTCGAGTATCATCATAAGTGCAAGCATATTTTGGTCATGCTCTGTTAACATTCTTGGAATTTCACATTAATACCATTAAGAAGTCAAATGTTTGAAACTTACAGAGTAAAATTTGATTTCACATTAATATCATTTATGACCTATATGGAGTTATAGGACATTAATAACTCTGATTAGTCTCAGCAACAAGACATACCAACAAAATTTTAATTGGAACCTACTTTTTCCAGCTGCACTGGTTTTAATCAGAGTTTTAAGTTGTGAGAGCATGCCGTATAGTCTACGAATATCTAGAATGTCTAATGTTGTGGCCAATCACTAGCATTATTCTAGTTCTTAGTCTTTTACCAGTGATTTGAACTGTTTCCTTTATTGTCATCCATGCCCGCTTTAGTATCCCTTTGTTGAAACGTGGGCTGTTCAATGTCTTTTTGCAGAATGAAAAGTTTGCTGCAAGTGACTTCATATGGTGGCTTGGTCTTGCTCGTATACTAGAGGATAGAGGGTTTATTCGTGAGGGTGATGAGATGGTATATATATCTACATATCATTCTGATTTTAATACATTTATTGACGCCTCAGAAACATGAAAATGCTGGCCACATCATGTTTTCTACTTATATTATCTGGATTGTTCAAGTATATCTCTATCTTTTGTTTGGATCTTGAGTGATATCTCCTGATGCATAGCAGCAGTGGCTGATCACGTCTCTTTTCTCACAGACCCATGTACAGATCAAGATTCCAGAACCAACAGAATCCGGGCTGCAGTTTCTGAAGTCGAAATCGGAAGAGTCATTTCTTGTTTACCCAGAAGCAGACATGGTGCTGTCCACGGAGAAGTGCAAATCCTATTCCAGTTTCTCAGAGTGGGGAAAAGGCTGGGCAGATCCTGAGATTCGTCGCCAGCGCTTACAGAGGAAGAAGATGGGGAGGAAACCGAGCAGGCGAAAACACCGTAAAAATCATCCTGACTTGAGCACAGTTAGAGGAAGGCTCTCTGCTAAGCTCGCAAAATAGAGATGATGGTTTGCATCAGTTGTTTTTCTAAAACTAATTGAAGCTACCTAAGAAATATAGCTCATTTCACCTTATTTTAAGCCTCTTTAGTTGTACAATATTATTATTATTGACACAATTTACAAAGAGAAACTTCACCCAGGACTCTTCTGTGGACAATAGGATAGAAACTTGAGTGAAGGTTGTTTTGCAGATCATATTTTATGATTATAGATTTAATCAGTTGATTCTCATCTTTAAATTTCAAGAATCAATTGATTTCGAGTAATTGGAGACGAAGGTCATAGAAATAATCGATCTATTTGTGACAAAAACAATCAATTCTTAATGATTGATCGATTTGTAATGTAACAAAAGATGATAGTTTATATTAAAGTTGAAAAAGATGGCATAGTTTGTACTAAATTTGACGGTTTGATCATTTTTATATTGATTGTATGATCGTAGAAATTTCATTCGACAAATAATTAAATGATCTTTAATTTGAGATATGGTACGTGAAAAAATAATTTAAGTTGAATGAGATATGATTATTAATTAAACTTTTAAAAAGAAATTAGAGGTGAGAGAATTTGTAGAAGAAAAAAACATGTGCATTTGATAGGAAAAAAATTATGAAACTTTTGTAGTTCTCAATTCTCATGTTTGAACTTACCAAATTGTTCTTAATTATATTTTAAAATAAAAATAAAAGTTAAAATTTAAATTCAAATTTTATAATCAATCTTGGCGATTGAGTATCTAAAATTAAGGGTTCAGGTTTATTTTCATTTCATATTTAAGAGGTAAATGTCATATATATATATATATATATATATAGAGGGGATCATATGTAACCCGTCTCCCACATATTATATAAGACTAAATCTCAACTATTTATTTTTTAAATCATATGATTCAGATTTAAACTTGAAATATGGATAATGAATTATTACTTTCCTTATTAATGATAAATCATTATTAAGGGTTAATTGTATTAATGTTAGTTACAATCAATTGATAATTACATATTTTTTGAATACTTTTATTTAGGTAATTATTTATTTTTCCATATCTTTCTTTTCCTTCATGGTTTCAGATTTTTTTTTCGAACATCTTTTTTTTTTTTTCTTCGAGCACGACTTACGCAAGAATTTTTTTGAAAGCAAGACAACAATATTGTATATTATTTGTGATGGTCAGTCTTAGAAACTTTCATTAATCAATTTATATCTATGGATATGTGCGATGAAAGTTTGTTTAAGTTCTTAATTTTTTTTTTGCAATGTACGATGAAGTGAAATTTAAGCTATCTTTTTTATGAAATTCTTGTTTTTCATTTATGCGCATCGTGGTGGCAAGGTGTAGCGCGGTCAATGACAATCTAGAGGAAGTGCGGCATGCAAGTCTGGAGGTTGGAGATAAAGAAGATTTATAACAAATGCAATCAATGGAAGTTTGATGTCATATCCTTCATTTTGAGTTGCAATTTTTAACCATGTAGATGTTATATTATTTATATGATAGTTGATGCATTTTTTATTCTTTATCTACTACATTATATTTTATAGCGTGTTTTTTTTAAATATGACTCCAAAATTTGGTATAATATTAAAATTGTAAACAAATAATGCAACATATTTATTGTAGATAGTGTAACAATCAAAATTTTAATAATGTTCTAATTTGTCTATTATTCCGCACACATCATGTACTTGTATCATGGACAGATGAGGTAAGAGAAAAAATATGCAACACATTCCATAATGTACCATTTAATTGGCAAATAATGTACGAATAATGCCATGGATAATGTACCATTAAGAACAAAAGAATGATACAATACTTTGAATATATATTATTACACTATCTTTCGTATTATGTTACATTATTTAGTAGTAACTATTACATTATTTAGTTTTACTACAATATATTATCCCGAACATATGCAATAGGGATTTCGTTTGAATGATAATTAAATTATCTTTAATTTGATATATAATACGTGAAAAAATAATTAAATTGAGTGGATTATGATTATTTAAAGTTTTATAAATATTTTAGAGGAGAGAAAAAAATAAAATTTGAGGATGTGCTCCATGTACCACATAATTAAAAATTTGTGGGTGTCAAAATTACTATTATACCCAAATAATGTAGGATGTTTCATTAGATTATGTACCGAGAATTTTTAATTTTCAAATTAAATCAAGATCGTCCAAACTCAATCTGATGATTGGATTTTAGCCTCATATAACATAGGGAGTATGAGTAACCATATAATGCATCCCTATATATATAAGTGATCATATGTTACCCACCTCCCGCATGTTATATGAGACCAAATCTCAACCCTTAACTTTTTAAATCATGTGGCCCACATTTAAACTGAATTATTCATTAATAATTTTTAATTTCCTTATTAATTATTATTTAGGATATTTAGTAATCACCACAAGACATCTCTCTCATTTCATACATATGCTCTCTCTCATCGTCTCATCCATCTACTCTCTCTCTCTCTATCTATCTCTCTGCATGTGAGGAATTTGTATTCTTGGAATAACATGCTTTTTGGGTAGGCAAATAAGAGGATGGTGAAGGTCGCGAAGAAGTAGTTCGATAGAATGTCTGAAAGGGATTGTGTAAGTTGGAATACGATGGTAATGGCAAATATGCAGAAAAATTTCTCGATCTTGCGATGGTTCTCCTTCAATAGTCCAATTTTGGCTATTTTTCTCTTTGTCGGCATCTATTTCGGCTGGTTTTCGTCCGTATTTTCGCAGCCAACTGTTAGTGGTAGTTTTGGGTATCTGTTATGCATGGTGGTGCAATTTCTTGGCGACTGAAAGCCGACCAATTTTTACTATGTAGATATTACATTATTTATAAGATAGTTGATACATTATTTATTCTTTATATATTACATTTTATAGCGTATTTGTTGGTCCCGAAATCAGAGAAAGTATGTTCCAGCGGAAGTAAGTATGACATGCACTTGTTCTTCGAAACTGACTGAGACTTAATTTCAGGTTTGTCAAGGTAAGTTTTATGCTCAGAAAGGTTATAAGTAAGTTTCACAGTTATACACTTCATTACTTGGCTAACTATTGAAGGTTTAAAAGTAAGTTTATAGAAACTTAGATTTGGAAAACTTAAAGAAAATCAATAAAATGACTCGGGATATTATAGTGGTTCGGACTTAATATCCTAATTCCACTCTTCCGAATTTAATCAGGAAATCCACTAAGTATAAGTTTACAAGCCTTCCTGCGATTTATGGATAGCCCGTTGGCACTTCGTGGTGGGTTTTGTATACTTAAAGCATTTATTACAATGAGTATACAACGGTTTATTTCTCCTATCTGTTAACAATCGTACATGTATGAACAATGATATCCTCTTGTCTCACCAATAGGGACGATCATACGGCGTGTTGTAGATCGCAGAAGACAGTATGATCACTTGACCTAGTGAGACATAAACCTGATCACAGCCGAGACATCGTATGAGGATACGTCTGTTCGGATGGCTGCGGCATTATCGGAATAAGTAGTCTGTCTTGGTTACTTGACATGCTGGTACGCAGAGGTGGCGTATTGATGGACCGCAGTGAAATGTATTAGTCTGTCTGACATCAGCGAATACAAGATCTCGTTACATTGATTGAGTCCAAACCCTAACGAAGGTTCAGGGGTTTGCACGGGTTGACTGTTGCTTTGACTTGCCATGGTGGAGAGCCTAAGTAACGTGCTCGCATATCCGCATCTTGGGTAACAGCAGTTCGTGTAGTACCGCCTGAGACTGGACTTAGGTAACCATATCCGAGTAATAGGATGGGGACATTCCCTGAGGAGCTCAATAACATTCATCGTGCCAAAGTCCTGCAGGCTGATTAAGTTCAGGCACGAGTGATAAGGTTTGAGTGGTACTACTCAGGAATTATAAGATATTAATTAATTGTAGTTAGAGCTTGTCAGAGGCTCCGATTAATTAATGGATGTCCGGTAACCTTAAATATGGGGATTCTCAATTAATGCAGCTCGTTCTCATAACGTGGTAATAAAGGGGTAGGTCAGTATTAATTCTGTGGTGAAAAAGAATTAATATTAATTAATTAATTGTGTCCTGGGTTGTGGACATGAGAATTAATTAATTATAGGCCCACTTTATTATTAGCATTAGGTCCCGGGACTGGCCCAATTAAATATGCTGAATTGAGCCCAAAATGGCCCATTAGGGTTT
>JAPKLW010000052.1:756799-768417 GCA_026898455.1 Plectranthus barbatus | reverse complement strand
GATGTGATTAAATCCTATGGATTTGCACAGTTGGAAAACGAAAGTTGTGTTTACCGACTTTGTGTCAGTGGGAGCGTGGTCTTCCTTGCACTTTACGTTGATGACATACTCCTATTTGGAAACAACGAGGGAGTGATGTCCGAAATCAAGGTTTGGTTATCCGAACAGTTCCAAATGAAGGATCTGGGAGAAGCTGGCTACATTCTTGGGATTAAGGTCTTACGAGATCGTAAGAGAAGAATGTTGAGCTTATCCCAGGCATCCTATGTGGATACTGTGATAGCCTGGTTCAGCATGCAACTCGCCAAGAAAGGCTTACTACCTTTCAGACATGGTGTTCGTCTTTCTGGTGGGAAGTGTCCTCAGACACAGCGGGAGAAAGACAAGATGAGTCTTGTACCATACGCTTCGGCGGTGGGTAGTCTCATGTATGTGATGCTGTGTACCAGGCCAGATATCTGTTATGCCGTTGGCATGGTAGCAAGATATCAGTCTAACCCTGGACAGGCGCACTGGACTGCTGTAAAGCACGTCCTCAAGTATTTGAAAAGAACTAGGAATTTCTGCCTAGTTTATCAAAGAGAGGATTTGTGCCCTGTGGGTTATACAGACTCGGATTTCCAAGAGGACCAGGATGAGAAGAAATCGACCTCAGGATATGTGTTTACCCTGGGAGGTGGAGCTGTATCTTGGAGGAGCTCAAAGCAGAAATGCATTGCTGACTCCACCATGGAGGCGGAATATGTCGCCGCCTCCGACGCCTCAAAAGAGGGGGTGTGGCTCCGGAACTACCTATTAGAGTTGGGCGTGATCCCAAGTTTGCCGAGGAGCATCACAATTTATTGTGATAACTCTGGTGCAGTGGCAAACTCAAAGGAACCGCGGTCTCACAGGGCAAACAAACACATAGAGAGAAAGTACCATATCATAAGAGAAATCGTATCGACGGGCGATGTGCTGATTAAGAAGATTGACACTGCTGACAATCTTGCTGATCCGTTTACAAAGAGCTTGCCGCAGAAAGTTTACGAAAGACATATTCGTGAGCTGGGTCTGAGGTGGATGCCGACCACTGATAGTGGTTAAAGTGACAGCAGACTAGATAGACGGACTGTATACTCTATAATAGCTTAGTTATGCTTTGAGTATAAGTGGGAGATTGATGGGTTTTGTATACTGAAAGTATTTATTACAATGAGTATACAACGGTTTATTTCTCCTATCTGTTAACAGTCGTACATGTATGAACAATGGTATCCTCTTGTCTCACCGATAGGGACGATCATACGACGTGTTGTAGATCGCAGAAGACAGTATGATCACTTGATCTAGTGAGACATAAACCTGATCACAGCCGAGACAGCGTATGAGGATACGTCTGTTCGGATGGCTGCGGTATTATCGGAATAAGTAGTCTGTCTTGGTTACTTGACATGCTGGTACGTAGAGGTGGCGTATTGATGGACCGCAGTGAAATGTATTCGTCTGTCTGACATCAGCGAATACAAGATCTCGTTACATTGATTGAGTCCAAACCCTAACGAAGGTTCAGGGGTTTGCACGGGTTGACTGTTGCTTTGACTTGCCATGGTGGAGAGCCTAAGTAACGTGCTCGTATATCCGCATCTTGGGTAACAGCAGTTCGTGTAGTACCGACTGAGACTAGACTTAGGTAACCATATCCGAGTAATAGGTTGGGGACATTCCCTGAGGAGCTCAATAACATTCATCGTGCCAAAGTCCTGCAGGCTGATTAAGTTCAGGCACGAGTGATAAGGTTTGAGTGGTACTACTCAGGAATTATAAGATATTAATTAATTGTAGTTAGAGCTTGTCAGAGGCTCCGATTAATTAATGGATGTCCGGTAACCTTAAATATGGGGATTCTCAATTAATGCAGCCCATTCTCATAACGTGGTATTAAAGGGGTAGGTCAGTATTAATTCTGTGGTGAAAAAGAATTAATATTAATTAATTAATTAATTGTGTCTTGGGTTGTGGACATGGAAATTAATTAATTATAGGCCCACTTTATTATTTGCATTAGGTCCCAGGACTGACCCAATTAAATATGCTGAATTGAGCCCAAAATGGCCCATTAGGGTTTCCAACCCTAGGTCTATAAATAGACAGCTCTCTCTCATAAGTCATAAGACAGTTGAAACACACTAAACCCTAGAGAGAGAGGAGGCGCCGATTTTTTGGAGAAGAGGGAGGAGAATTTCGATTCTGGTCCTGTTCAAAATACAGATCTACGAAGTCCTCACCAGTAGTAGATCTTATCAGCATTGGGACACAGCCCTGAAGATCTAATCTGGAGAACATATTTTCTTTCTTCCTTCTCTTTTTGTTTCGATTTTCTCTAAGAAATTAGGTCTCTAATTTCTGTTTCCGCAGATTAAATCGGATCGCGTGGTTGAATTGAGATTTGCAATTCAAACGCAAAAGATTGGTTCAGACTCGACGGAGTTACGGTAAACCCTAAATCCACAATTCTTTGTATTAAATTCATAGGAGCATGCTAGGGTTTTGAGAATTTGAATTATGTGCAATAACCATAAATCGATCCGGTTTAGTTTGGTTTTGGTGATTCGGTTCACGGAAAAACCCTACACTTCGTTCTTCGGTCTGCTATCATCACTCGTCTGAAAACTCCATGCAAGCTGACTCAGTCTTCACATCGGAGTGAGGACGCACCCCACAGTCTTCTTCCTGGTGGTTGGATGTTTACTCGTTCTTTCTAGAATACAGTTTGGTTGAGAGATGCCCGTAAGAATTAGAATCCTAGAGTAGGAACTGACTGCTGTGAATATAACTTAGAAAGTTATATTCACCAAGAGTAGAGCTTCAGCCTTGTGCTTAGGAAAGATAGCACGGAATGATTAACTCAAGTTAAAAACTTGAGTCTCATGTTTAGAACACGAAGTATCAAAAAACTTTTCAGATATGAGTTTGACAGAGCTTCGACTTATCTTAGCATTAGAGTTCGTCACCTCTTTCTGTCGAGGTTGATTCTTATTTATAGGAGAATCCTTGGGTATTTGAAATTATGTCCGTTAGACACAAAATTCCAGTCATTAGAGATATTGTGAATGTCGTCCAATCATACCCATTCCTTGCCAGGTCTGCTCTGCTCGGCTCTGCTATGAAATAGATGTACTTTATGTACTCTTCACCTGCTCTTGTCAGACTCAGTTTCAGTCCGAAGAATCCAAGTATCGACATCCTCGTACTAACTTTTACTTAGTCTTCAATTGCCTTGAAGTCTAACTAAGCTTGGTTCTCCTTGTGTTCCACGTGTTTAGAAGTAATGCCTCCATACTGACTTTCCAAAGTCAGTACTTTATCAAGAGCACAACAAATAATAACGATGAAAATGGAAAATAAACAATTAAATAGCAATAATCGAGTGCCAGGATGAATTAATGGACGTAGATATATGATGGAATCTGTAGAAAATTTAATAGAGTTACAGCGATGTTTTTTATGAAGGGAAAAAGAGTACAAAAAACGAGCTCCTTGCCCCTATTTATAGACATGATAGGGGCAGGGGAGTGCAACCTAACCCTAGGCGTCGACCATTAACGGCTCGCCGTGAATCTCGAAGCGGCTCTGGGTTTTTTGGGGGCGGTTAGGGTTACAACGGTCGAGCGCCGCCAGACGATTAGGGTCTCTCTTTCTGGAATGCCTCGACATCGACCCTCTCGACTCCTTAGTGTCAAGGCGCTTAGGTCATCGGTGGCGAGGCCCTAACTTGAATGGATTTCGGTATCTCGTTGATCTTGGTGGATAGGCTTCCTGGTTTGAGCTGCTTACATGGGCCGACCTGTCCATTGGTCTCGGACCTCGTGGGCCTGGCCCCAAAGATAGCCCCTTTTGGTTTCAGGGCCTATCCGGGATAAGCCGTGGAATCAAAACTACGAGTTAAGATTCGCTACAAAGTGCAGAACTTCGAGGCGTCCAAGAGACATCCTCGGGCCCGGGAGGTACTTCTAGAGAGAGTAGCTCCAATAAGGAGTAGTCGAGATACTATTCCTGGTCAATACGAAGATTCCTTGGGAATGCAAGCGTATGACCATGCGGGGAACACCGGGATGTTGCCCCGCGGGCCAATACGTGAGTCAAGGGGTCACGTGTGTCAGAATCATTCCGGAGAATGTTCGCTTGCATGGAGCGGTATTCTCATGCGGGCACTCTGTTTAGGCTCCGTGGAGCGCTGGCAGGGTGAGTTATAGCAGATCGTAGGACACCTGGTGAGTTCTGGGGGGAGGCATCACATTCCCGTTGATGGTGTTGATCGCATTATAGTTCTCCCTGCTGGTTTTGCCACTTAGGATTTTTCCTAGACGGGTCTGATGGGTTTTGTATACTGAAAGCATTTATTATAATGAGTATACAACGGTTTATTTCTCCTATCTATTAACAATCGTACATGTATGAACAATGGTATCCTCTTGTCTCACTGATAGGGACGATCATACGGCGTGTTGTAGATTGCATAAGACAGTATGATCACTTGACCTAGTGAGACATAAACCTGATCACAGCCGAGACAGCGTATGAGGATACGTCTGTCCGGATGGCTGCGGCATTGTCGGAATAAGTAGTCTGTCTTGGTTACTTGACATGCTGGTACGCAGAGGAGGCGTATTGATGGACCGCAGTGAGATGTATTTGTCTTTCTGACATCTGCAAATACAAGATCTCGTTATATTGATTGAGTCCAAACCCTAACGAAGGTTCAGGGGTTTGCACGGGTTGACTGTTGCTTTGACTTGCCATGGTGGAGAGCCTAAGTAACATGCTCGTATATTCGCATCTTGGGTAACAGCAGTTCGTGTAGTACCGCCTGAGACTAGGTTTAGGTAACCATATCCGAGTAATAGGATGGGGACATTCCCTGAGGAGCTCAATAACATTCATCGTGCCAAAGTCCTGCAGGCTGATTAAGTTCAGGCACGAGTGAGAAGGTTTGAGTGGTACTACTCAGGAATTATAAGATATTAATTAATTGTAGTTAGAGCTTGTCAGAGGCTCCAATTAATTAATGGATGTCCGGTAACCTTAAATATGGGGATTCTCAATTAATGCAGCCCGTTCTCATAACGTGGTAATAAAGGGGTAGGTCACTATTAATTCTGTGGTGAAAAAGAATTAATATTAATTAATTAATTTTGTCCAGGGTTGTGGACATGGGAATTAATTAATTTATAGGCCCACTTTATTATTTGCATTAGGTCCCAGGTCTGGCCCAATAAGTGTGCTGAATTGAGCCCAGGAGCCCACTAGGGTTTTACAACCCTAGGTCTATAAATAGACCTCTCACTCTCTGAAACCCTAGCCACTTCATAACACAATTTGAAAAACCCTAGAGCCAGAGAGTGAGATAAGGGGTGCCGATTTCAGAGAAAGAAAGGAGGAGAATTTTCAAATTCTGGTCCTGCTCAAGCCACAGATCTACGGAGTCCTCACCAGTAGTAGATCTGATCAGCACCGGGACACAGATCTGAAGATCTAATCTGGAGAACAACAGATCTCTTCTTCCCTTTCTTTATTTTTGTTTTTCTCTAGAAATTAGTATTCTAATTTCCGTTTCCACAGAGAAATCGAATTGCGTGGTTGAATTGAAGTTTGGAATTCAAACGCAAAAGATCGGTACAGAGACGACGAAATTACGGTAATCTCTCAATCCACAAATATGTATTAAATTCGTTGGAGCATGCTAGGTTTTTGTGAATTTGAATTATGTGCAATATCCATAAATCGATCCGGTTCAAATTGGTTTTTGGCGATTCGATTCACGGTAAAAACCCTATAATTGGTATCAGAGCCAAGTTTCTGATTTATGGCTCTGTTGTTCATAATCAAATTCAATATGCATGTATGAATTTATTATTTTGTGGATTTGGTTTTTGTTCCTCGTGGCAACCCGTGTAATTCAGCCCGCGGTGGTTTATCCGTTTAGGGCTGGATTAATTTTGTAAAATCACGAGAAAATCCGTGATTAGTGTAGATTTGAAAGATTGTAATAGAATAGTTTTCTGTAAATTTTCAAATTTTGTAATTGGACGGGTTGAGGACGAAGAACGAAGATGGAGCCGACGCAGGGCCGGCGGAGCACGACAGCGGGCGAAGGCGGCGCGGTCGGTCTGCGGCGGCTATGGCTGTCGTCGGCTGCTATCCTGTCACGGTGGCTCGTGTTTTGGTGGTTTGTGCAATCCTGTGTAAACCCTAGGATTTGCATTAGGGTTAGGACAAATCATCAAATCACAAAGGCCTAAATCCCAAAAGATTTGGTGAATCAGATTTGGAGGCCCTTGAAGATTTGAAAAGATTTGGATTTATCCAAAATTAGATTCAAATTCAAATTGTAATAGATAGAATTTATTTTTCTATTTTGGGGCCACGAGGAATTTTTGTTTGCCTTAATTGTCCTCGTATGATATGTGATTTATTTATGTGCGCAATTAAGCATGTGTAGATAATAGGAAAAGCATGATTTATCGCTTTTATTATTTACATCTTTCCAAGCATGCTTATGTGATTAATTTCTTGTTGGATTATATTTTGGGGATTTTTGGACTTGTATTATTACATGCAAAAATTTGGAAAATATAATGACAAAGAAATTATGTGTGCGCATAAAGAAACCTTTTTAAAGAAAAATACTAAGCAGATTTTTTAAATTAAAAATCAATAGACCTCCACAAAGCGGTCCTAGGCTATAAGTGTATCTCTCGTTCTAGTAAATGTCTACGAGTGTAGCTTGCTAGTTCCTAGAGGTGCATGGGTACTGTTGTTGGGATTTCTAGACAAACAATTTAAATCATGTGAATAGTGGGAGGGTTTTGCGTAAACGTCTACGAGTGTAGCTTGCGTAGATCTCTTTCACAAGTATTCTAGGATTGATTTAAATTGTAGATAACAAAAGCTTTAAGGGCTGTGCGGTATGGTTACGTGCCATGCTAAACTGTCTCTTTTGGTCGGAGTTAAATTTGTGGTTAATTGCTTAGAAGCATATTAGAATATAATGCAAGAATTGCATCCCTGTTCTTGAGAGATGGCTTGGTCTAAGGTTTTCACTAATTATTAATTTCTAGTGTCAAAAGCATCCTGACATGGTAGTGAAATTAAATGGATTGGGGCTTAAAACCCGCAGTTCTGGTTGAGGGTGATATCGTAAACGTCTACGAGTGTAGCTTGCGGTGGGAACTCTTGGGCAATTAGTGGAAAACATTTGTATTTGATTTATTAAAAGGTTTTCAATGCATTTGTTTTCGAAGTTCTACATGTGTGTTCTTATTTAAGATTCTTTATTGTTTCAGATATGTCTATGTCTATTGTCGATCATATACTTGCTCTCAATCCTCTAACTGGTCCAAACTTCCATGAATGGAGTTTCTGCGTAAAACACATCCTTAATCTGAAAAATCAAGCACATGTTCTTTACATGGATCCACTGTTGCGTTCTCAAAGAGGAGTGTGCGAGCTTGAGCTTGAATTCTATGACAGATGGGAGGATGCTGATGAGTTTGCCTTCTGGCTCATCACGGGTTCCCTGTCTAGAGAATTAAGGGATAAGTATAAACACCTCGAAAGGGCTAGAGAGCTTTGGAAGGAACTCTCGACAGCTTTTGGCAAACTTGTGCACAATCTTGTGTGCAATAAGATTGTTGAGGATAGTTCAGTGACTACGCACATGATGTCTGTGATTGATCTCATGAGACAGTTTACTGTGCGGGGTGGTAATATCAGTGCGCAAGGCGAGATTGATATTATCTTGAATTCTCTTCCAGAATCCTATTATGACTTTAAGGTAGTTGCTGCTGCAAAGGGAGAGTATGCTCTGCATGAGCTACTTGAGGACCTTGTAGTGGAGCAGTCTACCATGCAAGCACGGAAACCTGTTCTATCTGGTTCTAGTACTGGTACGACAACCTCTAAGGTTGGAGACGATGGTGCTGAGAGCAAGTTCAGGAAAACAGGCAGTGATAGCAAGTCTAGGAAGGGGAAGAGAGTCAAGGTCACTCCGAAGAAGAACGAGTGTGCTGGATGCGGAAAGGTGGATTGTCCGAATGCCAAGGGACAAGGTACGTCATTTGCATTTGTAACGGAAACATGTTTAGCATCGGTTTCTACTCATTCGTGGGTAGTGGATACTGGAGCTACTGATCATGTTTGTTACATTTTGCAGGGGTTCACACCGAGGAGGGTGGTGAAGAATGACGAGGTTACCATCTCGATGGGGAATACGGCACAAGTGAGTGCAGCTGCCATTGGAGATTTCACCTTCTACTTTGATGATTCTGTTTTAACGTTGAGAGACGTTTTGTACGTGTCGGATTTTTGGCGAAACCTTATTTCAGTTTCCAAACTTTATGATGATGGATATTCAGTTATTTTTTATAGTGGTGTTTCTGTCATTGGTAATAACGGTGTTATTTGTCGTGGAATGCTGAATAACTCTCTTTTTGTTGTTAACTGTTATCATAAAACTTCCGTAAGTATTGCATGTAATTCATCCGTAATTGATAATCCTAGAAAGAGAAAATTTACTTCTTCTGATAAGGATCTTACATATAACTGGCACTTGAGACTGGGTCACATCAGCTTGAAGCGGATTCAAAGACTTGCAGATGACGGTACATTGGACCTAGTCCGGGCTGTACCTTATCAAGTCTGTGAATCCTGCATGGAGGGCAAGATGTCAACTAGGCCTTTCAAGGCTAGTCAGTCTCGAGCAGAGTAAGTGTTGGAATTGATCCATTCTGACTTATGTGGACCGATATCCACGCAGGCTCGTGGAGGGTACGAGTACTTCGTCACTTTCATTGACAATTACTCAAGGTACGGATATGTTTACCTGCTTCGCTACAAGTCTGAATGCTTTGCGAAATTCAAAGAGTTCAAGGCTGACGTAGAAAAGAAGGTCGGGAAAACTATCAAGTCGCTCCGATCTGACTGCGGTGGCGAATACCTCGGTAACGAGTTCCTGCAATATTTGTCAGAAAATGTGATTACATCCCAGTGGACTGCACCGGGTACTCCCCAGCAAAACGGTGTAGCTGAAAGAAGAAATAGGACTCTATAGAGATGGTAAGATCAATGATGAGTTATGCAAACTTACCAATTTCGTTTTGGGGCTACGCATTGGAAACAGCAGCTTACGTGCTTAATGTGGTGCCTTCTAAATCAGTTTCTAAGATGCCTTCTGAGCTCTTCCTTGGTCGCAAACCTAGTTTGTGCAAGTTTAGAGTATGGGGCTGTCTGGCACACGTACTGTCGAAGGAACGTGATAAGTTAGAAAGCAAGTCAAAAGTAATGTTGTTCATAGGGTATCCCAGGCAAACGAAAAGTGGTTACTTTTACTGTCCTGAGAGTCAAAGAGTCGTTGTTAGCACCAACGCTAGATTCTTGGAGGACGAGTATGTGAGTAATCACAGGTCAAGGAGTGATATCGTTCTTCAAGAAATTGAGAACGAGAATGCAATTCCAAGGGAAGGGGAACGTGTAGATGTGGGTGCACCTGTGAGAGGCACAACACCACATACACGTTCTTCAGTGCAAGGTGCAGGACCACAAGTCACTGCACCTACTACTGACACGGCACCGATGCCTCGTTGTAGTGGGAGAGTTATTCTCCAGCCAGAAAGGTACATGTTCGTGGGTAAGTCTTCGGACTTGTGCCCGGAAGACGGACATGAGGACTCTGACCCACTGACTTATGAAGAGGCAGTGCAGGACAAGGATGTTGCCAAATGGCGTGTCGCCATGGATTCTGAAATTGAATCCATAACTGCTATGGATGTATACCAGAAAACTGATTTGCCGGATGGTTTAGGGCCATAGGGTGCAAATGGGTATACAAGAGAAATAAAGGGGCGGATGGAAAGATCACGGCTTTTAAAGACAGGCTGGTGGCAAAGGGTTATAGTCAGAAAGAGGGCATTGACTATGACGAAACCTTTTCACCCGTAGCCATGCTCAAATCCATCCGGATACTCCTTGCCATAGCTGTGCATATGGACCTCGAGATCTGGCAGATGGATGTAAAAACTGCTTTTCTAAACGGTTACCTTGAAGAAGGCAGAGACATCTATATGCAGCAACCCGAGGGTTACATAAGCAAGGGCGAAGAACATCTTGTCTGGAAGCTTAGGAAGTCCTTGTATGGACTTAAGCAAGCTTCAAGGTCGTGGAACTTACGTTTCAACGATGTGATTAAATCCTATGGAATTGTACAGTTGAAAACGAAAGTTGTGTTTACCAACTTTGTGTCAGTGGGAGCGTGGTCTTCCTTGCACTATACGTTTATGACATACTCCTATTTGGAAACAACGAGGGAGTGATGTCCGAAATCAAGGCTTGGTTATCCGAACAGTTCCAAATGAAGGATCTGGGAGAAGCTGGCTATATTCTTGGGATTAAGGTCTTACGCAATTGTAAGAGAAGAATGTTGAGCTTATCCCAGGCATCCTATGTGGATACTGTGATAGCCCGGTTTAGCATGCAACTCGCCAAGAAAGTTTTGCTACCTTTCAGACATGACGTTCATCTTTCTAGTGGGCAGTGTCCTCAGACACAGCGGGAGAAAGACGAGATGAGTCTTGTACCATACGTTTCGGCGGTGGGTAGTCTCATGTATGCGATGATGTGTACAAGGGCATATATATGTTATGTCGTTGGCATGGTAGCAAGATATCAGTCTAACCCTGGACAGGCGCACTGGACTGCTGTAAAACACATCCACAAATATTTGAAAATAACTAGGAATTTCTGCCTAGTTTATCAAAGTGAGGATTTGTGCCCTGTGGTTTATACAGACTCGGATTTCCAAGGGGACCAGGATGAGAAGAAATCGACCTCAGGATATGTGTTTACCCTGGGAAGTGGAGCTGTATCTTGGAGGAGCTCAAAGCAGAAATGCATTGCTGACTCCACCATGGAGGCGGAATATGTCGCCGCCTCCGACGCCTCGAAAGAGGGGGTGTGGCTCCAGAACTACCTTTTAGAGTTGGGCGTGTTCCCGAGTTTGCTGAGGAGTATCATAATTTATTGTGACAACTCTGGTGCAGTGGCAAACTCAAAGGAACCGCAGTCTCACAGGGCAAGTAAACACATAGAGAGAAAGTACCATATCATACGAGAAATCGTATGGAGGGGCGATGTGCTGATTAAGAAGATTGACACTGCTGACAATCTTGTTGATCCATTTACAAATAGCATGCCGCAAAAAGTTTATGAAAGACATATTCGTGAGCTGGGTCTGAGGTGGATGCCGACCACTGATAGTGGTTAAAGAGACAACAGACTAGATAGACGGACTGTATACTCTGTAATAGCTTAGTTATGCTTTGAGTATAAGTGGGAGATTGATGGGTTTTGTATACTGAAAGTATTTATTATAATGAGTATACAACGGTTTATTTCTCCTATCTGTTAACAATCGTACATGTATGAACAATGGAATCCTCTTGTCTCACCGATAGGGACGATCATACGGCGTGTTGTAGATCGCAGAAGACAGTATGATCACTTGACCTAGTGAGACATAAACCTGATCACGACCGAGACAGCGTATGAGGATACGTCTATCTGGATGGCTGCGGCTTTGTCGG